>CM029651.1:30592298-30912637 GCA_017311315.1 Dendrocalamus latiflorus | reverse complement strand
TTAAGGCTTTCAAGAGAAGGCTTTTAGGGGTGTCATGAGGCGCTTTGTAGCCAGGAACACGCTGATGAAGAAATAATAGGTCAGAGTCTTTCCAGAGGAAGATTTCAAGCGACTTCCAGTTCATCGCTTCGTTCCTTTGCTCTCCGTGCTTCGTTTTTTCTTCGGCGCGTACTCGTTCGGGCGGTGATCGAACGACTGGGGACATCAGGAGGAAGGAGATAACGACTACGTGCGTCGCGGTTGTATCGAGCGATCAGAGCGAGACGGCTGTCGATCTGTTGTCGTACGGAGCAGGCTGTCGATCCGTTATCATGCCGATTTATCGGAACGAACACGAGATCGATTCGAGCACTCGTAATCGAGTAGTCGTACGCGAGCGATCATAAGCAAGTAGTCGTAACGAATGCTTGGGAAGCAGAGACTAACAAGTTGTCGTAACAAGCACTTGGGCAGCAGAGACTAACAAGTCGTCGAAATCAGCAGTCGAGTGACCGAGGCTATCGAGTGGTCGTAACAAGCAGTCAGGCGACAGAGGCTTATGACCATGTACAAACTGGCAGCTGTGGTCGTTATTGTCATCTGGTAATTCAGATTGCTTTGTTTTTATTTCTCTGCATTGTGTTTTGGTTTCAGGTGATAAAAAGCGGAGACAATCATTCTCCCTCCTCTGATTATGCCATATACATATAGCAAGCCAGTAATGAGATGGCACGGTATTGTGGATCTCGTACGATGGATGTACTGCTTTCAACTCAGCTCGACCCGGCTGCATCCTGCTGCACGAACCTCCTGATGATTCGGACCAACGCGCTGGTGGCCTCAAAAAGCGGCTTGGCGCTAAAGAACCCGTGCTCCTCGCCGGCGAACATAACGAGCTCGATGCCCTTTCCCATCGCCTTCATCTGCTCGGCGTATTCCACGTTATTGTCTTTGAACAGGTCGCGCTCCGCAGCGATGACGAGCATGCGCCCGACGTTCACCGACTCCAGGCTCGGGCTGTCCGGGCCAAACGGGTTTACCAGCGGGTGGTCCTTGTTCGCTCCGGCCGGCATCCTAAGCCGGAAGTACCGGTCGCACAGTTCCCGTGTGAGGAACACGGTGTCCGGCGTGTCCAACTCGGACTGGGTCGGCTTCTCCGAGAAGATCCCTGGCATGAGCAGGATGTACCCGGCGATCTTTACCGGGTCGAGCCCGGCCGTGCCGAACCACACGGCCATGTGGTGCGACAGGCTACCGCCGGCGGACTGGCCGGACACGAACACCAGGCGGGAGTCGGCCGCGGCGGCGAGCCAAGGGTCGGAGACGAGCTGGCTGCGGAGCCAGAGGAGGGCTTCCACTGCGTCCTCGTGGGCGGCGGGGAAGCGGTGCTTCGGCGCGAGGCGGTAGTCGAAGGACAGCATGACCGCCGGGAGATCGGCGGCGAGCCGGAGGCATATGGCGTGGTTTTGGGGCCAGGAGTAGGAGCTGTCAGCAGCGCCCCGGCGAACTCACTCGCAAATCACGCAATCACACACAAAAAACAAACTCACGAGATTGGAGAAAATGGAATCACCTTTTTGAGCAGCACCATACACTTGTGTTGATTCCATTTTTTTCAATCCCGTGAGTTTGTTTTTTGTGTGTGATTGTGTGATTTGCGAGTGAGTTCACCGGGGCGCTGCTGACAATTGGTATCAGAGCAAAATGTCGGCTCCCGCCTTTGCCGTAGGCCACTCCCGTACACCGCAACGACACGGCCGTGGACGCTCGCCGTCCCCACCGACGCGCCGCCCGCAACGACGCAATGGCGGCCTGTCGGGACCCGGATTACCAAACCCGGACCCTCTGTGTATTACTGCACTAGTCCCAGATCAAAGCTAGTGCACACAGTTAAACAGAAATGATTACATAACCAACAACGCTTTATTACAATAGTAAAGAGTACAGACCGACAGGTCTCTTTATTACAAATGAGGTTTCAAGACCTCACACACACAAAACACAGCGGAAGCAGAAGATAAATCCAACGAAGACCCATCAATACGCCACAGGCAATTGACTGGGGAAGCGCGACCTAGTACTCCGGGAATCCTTCATCAAATCCACAAGCGAAGTAGTCGTAGTCTCCCTATCGAGCTTCGTGTTCCTCTGGGTATTATTTTTGAGTGCAGCACGTGAGTACATAAAGTACTCCGCAAGTCTTGGGAAAAATGCAATAGATGCAAGGCTTGACAAAGGAAGGCCATATGGTTCTTTTGCACAAAGCAATATTTTAAATTCAATTACCAATAACTATTTTCAAAGGCATCCATTTATTAAAATAATTATTTTAACAGAACTAACATTAACTCACTAGTGAAGGTTCCATCCACCAACACCAGTTTAATCAATTTTAACTGAACAAGTTTAGTATTGCGGGTTACATCCACCCTCTCTGGCTCCAACTGCCAGGATACCCTTCCAAGAGTTCCCTCCACTCTCAGAATACAAAACTTTTGATTTTAAAACCAAAACCAGAAATCTACCATGTGAATGCATTCCTTGTCTGCCCTTGACCGTGGGCACGGCTATTCGAATAGTTTTACACTCTGCAGAGGTTGTACAACTTTACCCACAAGAGATAAATTATCCTAAAAGTCAACACGCTTCCTTTGGCATGAGACCCGGATAAAATACCACAAAGCCTTTACCTTACTCTAATCTAGCTAGATACCACCCGCTGAGGTTTCACTGCAGGTAGGCTAACTGCCCGAACCGAAGCCCCCTCTTGCGCCATATGAGTACAGTAAATCACTGTCCCTCACTGTGAATAACCAGTCCATCCCTGGCACCCACTTTCCACTGGTGGCACCTAAACTAGACTATCATAAGTTAGTCAGCTAGGTCGTACCCATATAGACTTGTGGTTGTACGGTTAATGCTCAGTCTGGACAAACACAAGCGTCGGTCCTTAATTGACTAGGGTGGAACATACACTTAACAAGATCTCGTGCTAACTGCACCAAACCAAACCAACCATCCACCCTAATCTAAACCAACTTTCACATTGTTATTTTTATTTTGAAAGCACAGTGGCAACTACAATTACCACTAATTTCATAAACACAAGGTTTTCTCAATAAATCTTAACTTCCCATTTGCAAGAGTTTAAATATATTAAATAGCATGACTAAGCATTTCACTACCATTCTAATATTCACAAAGATTAATATTAATCTCATTATTGAGACAAAGGAAGTTCTAGGGTGACAAAGGTACATGGCAATCAATGTCAAATGAGGGCATAACAAAGTTGGAGTAGCTAATTCCTAAAGATTTGAACTAGTGGTTTTATGTAAATAGCAATGCACATAATTTAAAATATTTAAAACATTTCGAAAGCATAGGTTCAAGATGATCAAAGGAGACTTGCCTTCTTGTGCACTGATTGGTCCCTCTTGCTGTGGTTCGACAAACTCTTCGGCGACTTCGGGTTCTACGCGCGAAACGATAAAACAAACAAAATAAATTCAAATAAAATTTAAATGAACTCCAAAAACTGCAAAACCAGAACCAAAAGATAGAGCTCAATTTTAGATGAATTTAGGAAGAAGAATCGGGTCGATCGGAGTTCGGACGAAGGAGAACGAGCGATCTAAAGTTTGCCGAGGCGAGAAAATGCTGGAAATTCACAGATGTTACTGTTCATCCGAGAACGGTACTTTTGGCGAGAAGGCTAGCGCTGGCGAGAGGAGGCATAAGAGATGAATCTAACTAGCAAAATGGGTTGCTAGGGACCTAAGGCACACATAGGAAGCGACGGCACGCCAAACGGAGTACGGTGACGGCACGGGCGGCTACAACGACATGGGTAGAAGAGAGGAATAAAACCCGGGCATAGGACATGGAGAAGGAGGGTGAGCACAGGCTAGAACGCAGCTTGGTGAAGCTAGGAAAATTATCGGCTCGGCCAGAAACCCATCGGAGACGGCGCAATCTACGTTTGAACGACGTCGGGAAGGTTAAAGGAAAAACTTAATATCTTGGTGCTCGGTGAACGAAATCTAAAACCACTTGAAGGGTAGCTACCTGGGATGGTTTGGCACAAAGTGACGCGAACGGATTGGTGGAAACATAACCGGGTAGATGCGGGACACAAGATGCCATTGACGGCCATGGCGAGGTTCGGAGGCGAAAATTTGTGGAGGCTTTTTGGGGAAAAGGGAGTGAGCACGGCGTAGAACGCGATGAGACAAGTCTAAGAAAAATTACGGCAAGGGCTGAAGCTTACCGGAGATGACGAATCGACGTCGAGAAGCGCTCTTGACCTAGATTAGGGGAAACTCGATTCCGGGAGATTAGCTGCACCAAAACCAAATTAATTTGGCAAGAAGGTAGATGGCACATGATGGCACAATGTGACGCGAAAGGATCACGGAAAAACTCACCGAATAGCTCGAGACGTGACGAGCAAATTCGAGACCGAAGGGCCTCGATGCCGACGGCGTCCTGACCTTTGATGGGACTTGCCACGGCTTGGGATGGGTTTAGAGAAGCCAAGGGGTCCTATTTATAGGCTTGGAAGGGGTAGAAACCGACTCCAATTTGCGGATTTCGGTTTAGAGTCCGTTTCAGAAAATTGGAGATAAAAGGCAAACGGATGAACGAAATGGAAGGAGACCAGTTGGGATGGATTCCTTGCGTGATTTGGCACAACTTTCCTTTTGGAAAGACATTGAGATAAAGTCCGGATTGAAAGTTGTGAAGAGAGAGAAAATTGGAAGGAACTGTACACAGAACGAACGGATCGATCGCGCTGGAGGTGGAAGACGCATGAACAGTACCCGCGCGGTACTGTTCATTCTCTCTCTTCTTTTTTTTGGAAATTTAAAATTGAGCTCAAACAAACTCCGAAAAATCCAAAAAAATGCAGAAAATTTCCTTATGACACAAGAAACACAAATAAAATATTTTTGACAAATATTAATATTTAATTTAATCATATTAAATCTTTTTAATTAATAAAAATTCCAGTTAAGCTTTAATTAATTCCAGAAAAATCCAAATGGTGAATTTTATTTTAAAAGCTTCAAAAAGGCTCTGAAAATTAGGATGTTACAAATCTACCCCCCTTAGAAAGAATCTCGTCCCCGAGATTCGGACGGACTACGAAAAAGATAAGAGAGGAAAACGCAGCTCTTGGTTCCTTGCTGTGTTCTCAAGCTGCTTTTTGCTTTGAACCAAATTGAAACTTACCAAGCATGATTGCTGCCCCTAGGGCACCTTTTGCGGTGATGTGGTTAACCTGTCCTCTTTCTTGTGATTGCGGGGTTCTTGGAGCTTTTACTGCAGTTGGAGATACTCCCCGTCCTTGTCCTACAACTGGAGTTCGCGCTGGTGTATTTCCCAAGTTGAAAGGAATTGGAGTGGTGACCTGAGGCTTCTGTGGGCAATTGCTTGCATAATGCCTCATCTCGTGACATCGAAAACATTGCACTCCTGCGGCTGAGGTGTTGCTTTTCTGAGGTCGAACTCCGGTGAAGATGCGGGGTTCTTGCATCTCTGAACGAGGCGCAGATCCTGGAGTTCCTGGTGCATCTGTTGCTGCTGGAGCTTTGTTGAACTGGGGTGGATTTACTCGAGGCCTTGAACTGCTTGCATTACTCTGTGTCTGAAAAGCCATCTTTCTCTTACGAGAGTCCTGCAATTGATATTGAGCATCTTCCTGGACAAGGGCCTTATTTATCATGTGCTGAAATGTCGGAAAATCTTTGGACACCAATTGCACCTTGAGGTTGGGATCAAGTCCCTGCATGAACCGCCAAATCTTGTTGCCTCTGATGTGATCTCTTCGGATACATACCGGTACAGTCGGGTGAACTTGTTCAGGTATTCGGAAACGCTGAGGTTTCCTTGCTGCAGTTGGTAGAATTCTCTTTTCTTCATGTCCATTATTCCCGTAGGAATATGCGCAGTGCGAAATGCCTCCACAAATTCATCCCATGTGATAGCTTGTGCATTTTGATGAGCGGCGCGGTAATTTTCCCACCAGTTAGCAGTGATCCCTTTGAGTTGGTGAGCCGCATACAACACCTTTTCATTGTCATTGCACTGGGCTAGGACCAACTTCCTCTCCACATCCTTAATCCAATCATCTGCCTCCATGGGATCTACGGATCCAGCAAAAGTAGGAGGCCTTGTCCTCATAAATTCTCCCATCTTAGACTGAGGAGCTTGGTTGGGTGCCTGCGGAGCTTGCTGCACCTGGTTTTGAGCTAGGGCCTGGAGAAGCTGCAGTTGCATGGCCATCATTTGCTCCAAGCTGGGGGCTTGAGGAGGGGGTGGCGGAATGTTGTTCTCTGGCTGAGGGTTGGCATCACAGCTGTTGTCAGGGTTGCTCCTTGTGTTCACCATCTGAAGCGGTTTTAGGTTAGCATAAGGTAAGAGGGAATTAGCAAAGGTAAGAGATTGAGGGAGACTAAGTCACATCCCAAGCCAACACACAAGGAAGAAGCAAGCAATCAACTTTAGCAAAAGAACTTTTATTGAAATCAACATAGTTTTAAGAATGGCTGTACCACAGTGCACTTAGGCTTGGTACAGTCCATCTAGCACACAAATAAGTAATATATAAGCATTCTAAAATCGTAAGACTTTACTTGGGTACTACAACTAAAGAACTAGTCCTTGCTTCTTCATGATTCTAACTTGTTCTTTGGTACTCTGAAGTATTCCTTTAACTGAGAAATACAGAAGACAACAACAAATCGGAGTGGTACATCTTTAGTTGCTTGCAAGCTTTGGATTAACTTCATTTGCCCTCATCATAACGATTAATTCAGAATTCCACCAAATAGGGCTTAACTTCCGCAAGTGTTCATCCGAGAAAGACATAATTATTTCAACTCTTCAAAAATTCTTGATTCCAAAATCATATACCACAAATGCACCTTATTGATTTCAGCAAATAATCTCTTAAACTTTTATTCTCTGCTCTAATTTGGATCGACGACCAACCATAGAAATTTTTCTAACAAGAATCCAATAATCCAATAACATTGTAATTCATGATTTCCACCAATTGTTTTATGATCATGATCTAATCCAACAGATCCATAACTCTGATCAAATAATATTAATTCAACCTTCAATAAGTTTTAAGATCATCTAAGCAATAATTTAATATCCATTAGTCCACCAAAACCAATCTCTTGATAATCATCATTTTGGTTCCACCAAATTTGAATGAGTTCAAATACCACAATTAATTCTTATCGGACAATCTCTCAACTAATTCTTATTGAACAATCTATCTCCCACAATTAATTTAAATCCTCCAGGTTGAACATCCTTAAATGACCTAGTTAATCACATTAGTTAAAATCCAATTATCTAACATTGATCTATTAAATCCACCAATTCAAATTGACATATCAAAGTCCACTTGCAATGATAAAATTAATCCACCAAGATATCCAAGTGTATTATCTTATAGAATTCCACTAGTATCCACTTATCATCAATAGGTCCACCAAACTCTGATAATCAATTAACTCCACAAAATTCATCTACTCTTCATGATTCAACCAAATCATCCAAAATTGATATCATGAATTGTTTATGACAATTCAACTTCTTAATCTTTTAATCCCTCTCTTTACTGGATCAATCTCTTAATACTAATTCTCCAATAATCACAAATAATCCCTTCAACAAAAATCTTGTTTTGCATCCAATTGCTCCTTTCAATCCTAGATAATAAATCCAAGGTATCAAATTTAGACACTTCCCATGATTTAATTAGTTCCACCAAGCTTACTACTGTACTCATTCTCCATGATCTATTCAATCCACAAGTATTACTTTCTTCACATTTATTCATAATCTATTGGTATCTACAAATATACCTTTGTTTTTCTCAATTCACTCGAATATTATTCAATCTTGTCAATTATAAATCCAAGATATATCTCTCTAGCAACAATTCTCCAAATTACCTATCTTGACATGCACTGATTATGATGGCTTTCCCGACAAGAGTACTTTCCATAAATTTGTTGTCTTCCATATACTCTAGGTCTCCAAGGATTCTCGAAGTGCTTTTTAGACGTAACCTCATCGATCCATCTATAGAAATTACAGAGGGAAGGGGATACAATTACCATTCCAAAAAGGAAATAAGCAGATAGATAAGGGAGAATGCCATGACGAAGGTAAGGATAGAAAGACAAGAAAAGACAAGGATAACACATTATTAAATTTTTATTTTATAAAATAAATTTTGAAGTTCTTCTTTTAACGACCATTCTAACTAGGTCATGTCCTACAGTCAAATTGGCTCTGATACCATCTCTGTCGGGACCCGGATTACCAAACCCGGACCCTCTGTGTATTACTGCACTAGTCCCAGATCAAAGCTAGTGCACACAGTTAAACAGAAATGATTACATAACCAACAACGCTTTATTACAATAGTAAAGAGTACAGACCGACAGGTCTCTTTATTACAAATGAGGTTTCAAGACCTCACACACACAAAACACAGCGGAAGCAGAAGATAAATCCAACGAAGACCCATCAATACGCCATAGGCAATTGACTGGGGAAGCGCGACCTAGTACTCCGGGAATCCTTCATCAAATCCACAAGCGAAGTAGTCGTAGTCTCCCTATCGAGCTTCGTGTTCCTCTGGGTATTATTTTTGAGTGCAGCACGTGAGTACATAAAGTACTCCGCAAGTCTTGGGAAAAATGCAATAGATGCAAGGCTTGACAAAGGAAGGCCATATGGTTCTTTTGCACAAAGCAATATTTTAAATTCAATTACCAATAACTATTTTCAAAGGCATCCATTTATTAAAATAATTATTTTAACAGAACTAACATTAACTCACTAGTGAAGGTTCCATCCAGCAACACCAGTTTAATCAATTTTAACTGAACAAGTTTAGTACTGCGGGTTACATCCACCCTCTCTGGCTCCAACTGCCAGGATACCCTTCCAAGAGTTCCCTCCACTCTCGGAATACAAAACTTTTGATTTTAAAACCAAAACCAGAAATCTACCATGTGAATGCATTCCTTGCCTGCCCTTGACCGTGGGCACGGCTATTCGAATAGTTTTACACTCTGCAGAGGTTGTACAACTTTACCCACAAGAGATAAATTATCCTAAAAGTCAACACGCTTCCTTTGGCATGAGACCCGGATAAAATACCACAAAGCCTTTACCTTACTCTAATCTAGCTAGATACCACCCGCTGAGGTTTCACCGCAGGTAGCCTAACTGCCCGAACCGAAGCCCCCTCTTGCGCCATATGAGTACAGTAAATCCCTGTCCCTCACTGTGAATAACCAGTCCATCCCTGGCACCCACTTTGCACTGGTGGCACCTAAACTAGACTATCATAAGTTAGTCAGCTAGGTCGTACCCATATAGACTTGTGGTTGTACGGTTAATGCTCAGTCTAGACAAACACAAGCGTCGGTCCTTAATTGACTAGGGTGGAACATACACTTAACAAGATCTCGTGCTAACTGCACCAAACCAAACCAACCATCCACCCTAATCTAAACCAACTTTCACATTGTTATTTTTATTTTGAAAGCACAGTGGCAACTACAATTACCACTAATTTCATAAACACAAGGTTTTCTCAATAAATCTTAACTTCCCATTTGCAAGAGTTTAAATATATTAAATAGCATGACTAAGCATTTCACTACCATTCTAATATTCACAAAGATTAATATTAATCTCATTATTGAGACAAAGGAAGTTCTAGGGTGACAAAGGTACATGGCAATCAATGTCAAATGAGGGCATAACAAAGTTGGAGTAGCTAATTCCTAAAGATTTGAACTAGTGGTTTTATGTAAATAGCAATGCACATAATTTAAAATATTTAAAACATTTCGAAAGCATAGGTTCAAGATGATCAAAGGAGACTTGCCTTCTTGTGCACTGATTGGTCCCTCTTGCTGTGGTTCGACAAACTCTTCGGCGACTTCGGGTTCTACGCGCGAAACGATAAAACAAACAAAATAAATTCAAATAAAATTTAAATGAACTCCAAAAACTGCAAAACCAGAACCAAAAGATAGAGCTCAATTTTAGATGAATTTAGGAAGAAGAATCGGGTCGATCGGAGTTCGGACGAAGGAGAACGAGCGATCTAAAGTTTGCCGGGGCGAGAAAATGCTGGAAATTCACAGATGTTACTGTTCATCCGAGAACGGTACTTTTGGCGAGAGGGCTAGCGCTGGCGAGAGGAGGCATAAGAGATGAATCTAACTAGCAAAATGGGTTGCTAGGGACCTAAGGCACACATAGGAAGCGACGGCACGCCAAACGGAGTACGGTGACGGCACGGGCGGCTACAACGACATGGGTAGAAGAGAGGAATAAAACCCGGGCATAGGACATGGAGAAGGAGGGTGAGCACAGGCTAGAACGCAGCTTGGTGAAGCTAGGAAAATTATCGGCTCGGCCAGAAACCCATCGGAGACGGCGCAATCTACGTTTGAACGACGTCGGGAAGGTTAAAGGAAAAACTTAATATCTTGGTGCTCGGTGAACGAAATCTAAAACCACTTGAAGGGTAGCTACCTGGGATGGTTTGGCACAAAGTGACGCGAACGGATTGGTGGAAACATAACCGGGTAGATGGGGGACACGAGATGCCATTGACGGCCATGGCGAGGTTCGGAGGCGAAAATTTGTGGAGGCTTTTTGGGGAAAAGGGAGTGAGCACGGCGTAGAACGCGATGAGGCAAGTCTAAGAAAAATTACGGCAAGGGCTGAAGCTTACCGGAGATGACGAATCGACGTCGAGAAGCGCTCTTGACCTAGATTGGGGAAAACTCGATTCCGGGAGATTGGCTGCACCAAAACCAAATTAATTTGGCAAGAAGGTAGATGGCACATGATGGCACAATGTGACGCGAAAGGATCACGGAAAAACTCACCGAATAGCTCGAGACGTGACGAGCAAATTCGAGACCGAAGGGCCTCGATGCCGACGGCGTCCTGACCTTTGATGGGACTTGCCACGGCTTGGGATGGGTTTAGAGAAGCCAAGGGGTCCTATTTATAGGCTTGGAAGGGGTAGAAACCGACTCCAATTTGCGGATTTCGGTTTAGAGTCCGTTTCAGAAAATTGGAGATAAAAGGCAAACGGATGAACGAAATGGAAGGAGGCCAGTTGGGATGGATTCCTTGCGTGATTTGGCACAACTTTCCTTTTGGAAAGACATTGAGATAAAGTCCGGATTGAAAGTTGTGAAGAGAGAGAAAATCGGAAGGAACTGTACACAGAACGAACAGATCGATCGCGCTGGAGGTGGAAGACGCATGAACAGTACCCGCACGGTACTATTCATTCTCTCTCCTCTTTTTTTGGAAATTTAAAATTGAGCTCAAACAAACTCCGAAAAATCCAAAAAAAATGCAGAAAATTTCCTTATGACACAAGAAACACAAATAAAATATTTTTGACAAATATTAATATTTAATTTAATCATATTAAATCTTTTTAATTAATGAAAATTCCAGTTAAGCTTTAATTAATTCCAGAAAAATCCAAATGGTGAATTTTATTTTAAAAGCTTCAAAAAGGCTCTGAAAATTAGGATGTTACAGGTGACTTTGGGTGAACCTCAGCCGTCGGTTCGAAGATGAATGAACCAGATTAGAATTAGATGCTACAGTATAGAATAGTACTCGTGACAACGTTCTCGCTATAGTAGCCCGCATAGTTAAATTGCTACAGTACTACGTAGCTTTATCTCACGGCGCGGCACCACTGTGTCTCCGACGTCAAGAGGAACCGCGTCCGGGCATTGGAAAGGTGTCAAACCACCTCTTGCTCTCACACACATGTACATGGGCCTCAGTGGCTCGATCCTTTCACTTGGGTTGCGGTGCCAGTGCCACACAACATAGGTGAGGCCTGGGTTTGGATGCGCTAAGTCAAACTGTATTAGACTTGCTTGCACCACATGCTCAGGCTGGGCTCTAGGAGGGCTTGAGTTCCGTTATTGGTCTACTAGGCCATCTGATATGTTAGAAGTGAATTAATTTCTCTGAACAACCGTAGGCCCGTAAACCTGCAGATGCGGTGGTGGAATGAACACTGTAGGCCTGGAAAGGAAAGAAATCTGGGCCAGGCGCCGTAGGACATGCGCTCTTGAGGCGTTCAACAAAAGAGTGAAAGAAGGCAGCACAACCCTAGCCTGCGTTCCAGCGGCTGTTGAGTCTCTTATTAGATTCTAACGTATACGCACATATATATGTATATGTGATGTTAGTGGGTATGCGTGGGTTATGTGTATCTGCCTTGTACCTCTCAAAAAAACAAAAGAGCGAAAGAAGACAGCAAAACCCTAGCCGCCAAGGAGAAAAGGGACTGCCGCCGACGGGTTAGTCCATCCGCCGCTGATCCCTCTCGTTTTTTCATAAATAGTATCAGGCAAGTTTCAACACATTTTTGAAAGTTCCAGAAAAAAGTTTTCACACGTTTTAAGAAGTTTCAAAAATAGTTTCAAGTAGGTTTATGGAAGTTTTAGAAAGGTTTCACAAGGTTTCAGCAAAGTTTCACGGAAAGTTCATAAATCGAACAAATTTTAAATACGATTTCATGTTTCAAGCAGGATTTGGAAACAAATTACACCATATTTCAATAAAAAAAACCCATCAAAACTCACACAATTTTCAGATGCACTTAGGCTCGACAGCACCTCCTTACAGCTTTCCGTGCCCATGCTAGTCTGCCATTGCTCGCAGAACACGACGGGCCGCCACTAGCCTTCGCTGCACACTCTCGCCTGCCGCTAGCACCGCCAACATACACCTTGCTGCCTATCATGCTTCTAGCCTCATGCCCGCCAGCCCTCTATGGCCACTTGTGTTCTAGCACGTCGCCGACCATAACTCAATCCATCCGCTGCTGGTCCCTCTCCTCTTTTCATAAATAAATAGTACACGTTTTTGAATGTTCCAGAAAAAAGTTTTCACATGTTTTTATAAGTCTCAAAAATAGTTTCAAGTAGGTTTATGGAAGTTTTAGAAAGGTTTCACAAGGTTTTAGCAAAGTTTCACGAAAAGTTCATAAATCGAACAAATTTCAAACACAATTTCATGTTTCGAGCATGATTTTCAAACAAATTACGCCATATTTCAATAAAAAAACCATCAAAACTCACACAACTTTCTGATACACTTAGGCTCCACAGCAACTCCTTACTGCTTTCTACGCCCGTGCTAGTCTGCCATTGCTCACCCGGACAAAACACGACGGGCTGCCACCAGCCTTCGCTGCACACTCTCGCCCTTCGCCCGCACCACCAGCAGACTCCTTGATGCTTGTCGTGCTTCTAGCCTCACACCCACCGGCCCTCTATGGCCACTCCTGTTCCAGCGCGCTACCGAACTCGCTCGTGGCTGCCGCCGCACACAAGCCCTGTGTTGAAAATAATCTTGACTTAGAGTTTAAAACAAATTTGAGACATAGTAAAGTCTGTTTCTATGTGTTACTCAAATTGAAGTTATAACTAAATTGGATTTCGAGTACATGTGTTAGTAGGAGAGTATTAATTAGCATATATATTGAGAAGACTTATAACCAATTTTGTTAGAAAAAGAAGTGTAAGAAAGTAGAAATAAAAAGAGAAGAAGAATTCACAACTCGGCTACACAGTTGCAGCCAAGGCAAATTCTTCTGTACTCTTCTAGTTTACTCGTAATATGTGAATTTTCACTAGGAGATTGAGTCAACAATTAATATCAAAGTCAGACCGCATTGAAAAAATTCTCTCACTGACCATTTCGACGCTGTCGGCAGCGCCGTAGTTTTTCTCAATTGGCGCTCATCCTGATTTGTCTCATCTTGAGGCAGGCACTTTGTCCTTGGGAGGTAAAGATAGATTTGACACTGTTGTACACTGTATTTATAAAATTAGCTGTATGTGTATTGTATTTACAAAAATAACATTTTTGCCACTCCAGTGAAAAGGCAGCAGCACCGGCAAGATAACACGTGGTGAGGCCGCCGGTAGGCGCCTGCCGCCCCACAAGCAGACGGGGGCGGCAGGTGATTAAGCCGGCTTACTTACCTGTCCTAATTTTTTATGTTTAGTATTTGTTTGAATTTTTGAATATATCAAATGGACTCAAAAAATTACAAAAATTTATGTGCAGTCTCCCGACACAACGTACCTCACAGTATAATTTTTGAGTAATTTTTATCCATTACGACTGTTGCTCAATATTCATACAATTTTAATATTTTTATGAGTTTTTACATGTAGCAAACGAGCTCTAATAATTATGAAATTTTATGTGAAGCCTTCTAACAGAGTCATAGTTATTTTGTGAATTTTTAGGAATTTTATGTGGTCCAAAGTTGCCACATTTATTTGGGTTAATTTAATCATGAATTTACGAATATTTTACGGGTTTTTTTTACAATTTTATACCTTACGAATACTTGTACAAGTAAAAGTAATTATAGTAGTACAAAAAATGCATCACACTGAATGCGATATGACTAATCCATCTGAGCCACTGATATCTTCTCGCCTCGTCTGCCTCCCCATACGTGGCCTTATCTTCTGTTGCACACGAGTATGTCCCGTCGGGTACGTCAATCGGTCCGGTGGTTGCGTCTTGGGTTGGAGGAGGTATGGAGACGGTTATGTCTGCTCAGTGGCCGGCGTTAGTCCAGAAGGCTCAAGTACAGTAGGCTGTGTCCGGTAAGGGACGAAGTCCTCCATCTGAGACATGCCAAACTACGAGCCGCCCGCAATAATATTGTGAACGAAGGACTCTAGAAATCACCCTCGTAGTGTGAAGGAGCTCTCGCCTTGACTGTATGACATGGCAGCGAAGCCGTAGGAGCTCTGCCCACCGAGGTGTCCAAACCCTGAGTATGTTGTAAGCGCTGAGCTCTACCCTGTGTACGCTGCAAACCCTAGCGCCGTGTATTGCTCTCTGGAAGCATCTGGGAGGCCCATGTCGTCATCGGTGGACTCGTCATCACCCCCACGTTGAATTGGAGGCTGCAAGATGAAACGATATCAGTCATAATAAATATTCTAGATATACAATGCAAATATCATACCTCCCGAGTGTGCAACGAAGATGAACAACGAGGAGCGGTAGTTTGTGCAGGTGGTGCGGATATCAAAAGTGATGCATCTCGATGACAGACTTACGGCAGGAAAGTGCCATAATGTTAGTGGAACGCAAGGCCTAATAGGAAAAACAAAATGTAGCTTTGTACGTAAGTTACCTCCTCGTCGGTATGGTGTACGGATGATCGGCGGCTAGTACTATGATGCCTGGCAAACTCAGTAGATTGTGATGGCCGGTCGGACTCGCTAGGTCACGATGACCTAGCGAGTAAGCATGGTCCCCCACTGGGTGGCTATGTGCGCACTGTGATTCGTTGAACGGCCGTGATGTGACCACGCCACAAACACATATGACCACAGCACCCAATATTAATATTGAACAAAAGGTGAAATTCGTTTATCTCTATTCCTACTATTGTTATTCATGAAAATAGAGTACTACCTCATGTCACTACTTTGTACATTCTCAGGTTTGACAAATGGAAGACTTTTGAACCAAGGGGAAGAAGAAACAGGCAGGGGCCAAATCAATGGAGAGGAACAAGGAAGAAGAAGTCAAGGACAAACCATGCAGTGGGAGAGCAAAAGGGGAGAGGTCCAAGAACTTAAAACCCAAGTTTTGGATGAGGTTTCGAAGCCCAATTTGGAATTTCCTCAAGCCGAACTGAAATTGAACTCGGAATCAACTCAGAACTCAATTCGGATTCGGTCCGGGACAGCCCGACAGGCCTGTAATAAAACGGCCATAACTTTCACAAACGGAGTCCGATTTAGGTGTTCTTGTACTTGCTGAAAAGCTTATTCCAAGGCTCATCCAATGGGTAAGGCCTCAGCTCAAGAAACCTTTTGGTCACACCGCAATCGCCAAAACAATCCAACGCTGATTCAGCCTGATAGGACCGACATTCAACATGCATAGAATTCGCATCCGGAGTCCGTTTGGGATTGGTGAATACTTGATGAAAAGCTTATCTTATCCTATTTCCAATGGATCTAGCCTCACCTCAAAATTCCTTCTGTGCACAAAGCTATTACCGAAATAAGTCAGAACTATTTCTAAATCCGAGTCTAAAGGTGTTGCGCCACCTCTACTTGGGCCCAAGGGCTTTCTAACTTTCATATGAACAGTATCGTGAATAGTACCACCCCTTGTTTCTTAGTTTTGTACGGCTTTCTCTCCCCTATTTAAGGAGGCCACACCCTTCTAGTTTTCTTGGATTTTGTTCGCTTAGTTTTTCCGTTGTGAAAACTTCTGTTCATCAGTTGTGTCGGATGACCACCTGTCAAGACAGCCTTCGGAATCCCACCTTTTAAACTCAATATAAATATTTGCAATTTCAGATTGTTTGTTATCTTGTTCTTGCGTGTTCTTCGGTTACATGCAGGAATAGACCTTCGTGGTCAGGTCAACCGCATTCTTGGTATGGTTGATATTGATTGGAGATGGTTCAGTGATTGCTAAGGCGTAAGCGATGTCGTACGGTTGTAGTCGGATCGCAAGAGTCACCTCTACCAAAATCGAAGTTATCATCCTATCGGAAGATCGGGACCCCATTGCCTCATCAGTTGGTATCAGAGTTTCAGTTGACCGGTAGGAATTTTTTGTATCCCTAGTTAGTAGATTGATCTTTTATTTCCTATAGTTCACAAAAAAATTGCCCCATAAAAAGAGTTAATTCTCGCTATCCAAACCTCATGGTGCCTTTCAATCTATTAGTTTTGGTTTGCTAAATTGAATTTATGTCTATTTTAGCTTTGTCTAGTTGCTGGTCATATCCTTGATTCCATAAAAATCCAAACAACAAAAATTTTCCCCACTCCAAACCCTAATTCCAATTCGGCTAATGTTTCCTTTCTCTGCAACCACCACGAAAAAAGCCCTAACTTTTGATTCCATGATCCTTTTTGAGTGAGACCACCTCCATTAGATTCATAACTTTATTATCCATAGTCCTGTAAAATTTAACTTCATTTCCGCAAGCCAGTTAAAAGATATCTGTGGTGAAATTTGACCCAAATTTCTTAATTGAATCTACAATAGTAGGCATTTATGAATTTTGTACAAATTTTTTAGTTGGTTTCCAGAACTTGGCCCCAAAACAGAAGTTGTACAAAAAGCCTTCAGGAAACGGGAAAAAAGAATCATTGAAAAAAAGGTAACGGAAAAGACGTTACGGCTAAAATACCAACGTGTTGTCCAGTGGACAAAAATATTCAGTTTTGGGTTAATCCTTGTGTTCTTCAATTCCAGATTGCATTCAATTGAATTATCTTGTATTTACCACTCCTATACATTGCTATACATATATTTTAGCCTTCTTTCATCCTTGGTTGATCAGCAACATAGGCTAAGTGCCAGATACGAAGTATAATTTAATTCTATGCAATAAAATACATAACCTATCCAAGCTCTACTTTTCTACTATCCGAATAGGTCTCGCTATCCCTTGCAATCACTTTACTTATCACCTAAGTCAGATTTATCACGAACCAGCCACCGGTTGCACCACATGTTTGCTTTGGTAAGAATTTGATAAGAGCTTGAGAGATACGTTACTTGATTTGAGCCTCCATATCCTAGTAGTTGATAGGAACATATACTTATGATTTGTTTCCTTGTTTTCTACAAACCATGGCAAGTTCACAGGATGATTACGAGATAGATCCACATCTTCTTCGTGCCATTGACCGGGAGCTCCAAACAAATTCACGAGTAAGATGCACGTTTGAGACAAACTTCTTCACCGCGAGAGGTATATGATCGTGATAGTACATCCAATAAAACAAAAATCACTTTGCCATCCTCTGCTGGTGAATTTAATCTTGATACCTATATTAACTGGGAGATAGCACTAGATAAAGAATTTGAATATTATGATTGATCTGATAGGTAAAAGATTAGAGCTGCCACTAGTGTATTTATTGATGATGCAATACCTGGTGGAAGTACTTAAGTAGACATGGAAGAGTGCCTCAAACGTGGCATGCATTAAAGAAACTTTTGAGAGATCAATTTGTTCCTAAATATCATACTGATTATTTGCTAGCTAGAGTGCAACGTTTAAAACAACGAAGTAGAACTGTAGGGAATATTATCATGAATTAAAAACTCATTTATTGCGTTGTGGTTTAGAGGAACATGCTAAAGCTACCGAGAATAGATTCTTACGTGTGCTTAATAAAGATATTCAGGAACATCTTCACGAGAATATAATTCTCTCTCTCATTTGTTTATACTTGCTTGTAAGGTTGAAAGTCAGATTAAGGAGAAATTGAGAGTGCTTGATGATAAGAAACATGAGAACAAATCCGTGTTTGTGCCTTTTTCTGTGACTAACAACCTGCAGGTAGTTGAGAACCATGCCGCAGAGGAGCATGAGCTGATTGAACCACTAACTCCATTGGTTGAGAATGAAGATGAGGAGATGGATGCACTTACATCATCGAAGGAGAGCCAAAACGGTAAAGAACATAGTGTTATCATCACTCATGGTGAGTATGCTTCTGAGGGACTACAATTATCCACTGATCATGTTATTTTAGACCAAAACTTAGTAGAAAACAATTTTGACACGCACATGTTTCAAGTAGAGAATTCAGACTGCCTTGACTTGAGTGCACCATGTTATAAAATAAATAAATTGCCTGCTGTTTTGAGTGATTCATGTGATGAATTTATTGCATATAATGATCATGTGGCTTTGGTTAGATATAAAGAAGTTTTGACTAGCATTTCCCCTGCTAATTCGTTGTGTTATATCATGTTGGATCTACCTATGAAATTGTCACATGCTATGGAGAAAGTTTCTGAACTTGCATGTTCGAAATTCTTGTTTCATCCCTACACCCTGGGTATAAGTTTAATTTGATTGGAGATTATGGTGTAGAAAATTAATTTCTTGTATATTAAATATGCATAACTTGTGATCACATGGATGAATTGAAGCTTACTGTTTTGGACAACAATTCTTGTGTACCGAATCCTGTTCAATATGAGAAGGAAGTAAAATTTAGTACTCATCTAATGCCTATGTGTTCATCTCTTTTTGCACCATCTAGTATGGACAACCTAAATAAAGATGATGAATTATGGAAGAACTTACAAATCTTTTCACCCTTACTAGATAAATTTGTTATTGCTCAATTAAGATATGATTATATGGATGAACTTTGTTTAATTCCAAACATTGTAGCTCTGTCCATATGTACCACCACTGCAAGTTTACAACTTCAGATATTTGAATTACATAAATGCTTCACTTACATTTCCAAAATTAGTTGTAATAATTGCTATGTGAGAAATTTCGATTTGCTCATTAACATATATGATTACAATTGGGTTAATAATACAATGAGTTTTTATGAACGTTGTTATTTTATAACATTAATTGTGTAACAACAAGAACTACTAAAACGGATAACATATACATATACCATGCATTCACCTTGGCTTCTGTATTACCCTATTTTCAGATTATCAAAAACCGAGAACGGCTTTGTTTGCAAGAAGGGGAGGATGATGAAGACATGACCCCTATGGATACAACCATATTTACTATGCTTATTGTTCCAATTACAAGAGCTCCTACGCATCACTTAAATTATCAGGTGAGCTCATTTCAAGGAGGTTTTACTTTGTTTGATAAAGAACTTATGATATTACATAATGAGAGTTTATTGCATTTGTTATCACGTACCAAGATTTATAATCAAGATCATGCAACACATGATGGTACACATATGTTAAAACCGAGGACGGTTTTCTGTCAAGAAGGGGAAGATGATGTGACCACGCCATAAACACATATGACCATAGCACCCAATATTAATATTGAACAAAAGGTGAAATTCATTTATCTCTATTCCTACTAATGTTATTCATGAAAATGGAGTACTACCTCATGTCACTACTTTGTACATTATCAGGTTTGACAAATGGAAGACTTTTGAACCAAGGGGAAGAAGAAACAGGCAGGGGCCAAATCAATGGAGAGGAACAAGGAAGAAGAAGTCAAGGACAAACCATGCAGTGGGAGAGTAAAAGGGGAGAGGTCCAAGAACTTAAATCCAAAGTTTTGGATGAGGTTTCGAAGCCCAATTTGGAATTTCCTCAAGCCCAGCCAAAATCGAACTCGGAATCAACTTAGAACTCAATTCGGATTCGGTTCGGGACAGCCCAATGGGACTGTAACAAAACGGCCATAACTTTCACAAACGGAGTCCGATTTAGGTGTTATTGTACTTGTTGGAAAGCTTATTATAAGGCCCATCCAATGGGTAAAGCCTCAGCTCAAGAAACCTTTTGGTCGCGTCGCAATCGCCAAAACAATCAAACACTAATTCAGCCTGATAGGACCGACTTTCAACATGTATAGAATTCGCATCTGGAGTCCGTTTGGAATGGGTGAGTACTTGATGGAAACCTTATCTTATCTTCTTTCCAGTGAATCTAGCCTCACCTCAAAATTCCTTCTGTGTGCAAAGATATCTCCGAAACACGTCAGGACTATTTCTAAATCCGAGTGTAAAGGTTTTGCGCTACCTCCACTTGGGCCCAAGGGCTTTCTAACTTTCACGTGAACAGTATCATAAATAGTACCACCTCTTGTTTCTTAGTTTTGTGCGGCTTTCCCTCCCCTATTTAAGGAAGCTGCACCCTTCTAGTTTTCTTGGATTTTGTTTGCTTGGTTTTTTCATTGTAAAATTTTATGTTCTTTTGTTGTGTCAGATGACCACCTGTCAAGGTGGCCTTCGGAATCCCACATTTTGAACTCAATATAAATATTTGCAATTTCATATTGCTTGCTATCTTGTTCTTGCGTGTTCTTCGGTTGCATGCAGGAATAGACCTTCGTGGTCAGGTCAACGACGTTCTTGGCACGGTTGATAACGACTTGGAGTTGGCTCAGTGATTGCTAAGGTGCAAGCGATGTCGTACGGTTGTAGTCGGATCGTAAGAGTCACCTCTACCAAAATCGATGTTATCATCCTATCAGAAGATCGGGACCCCATTGCCTCATCAGGGCGCAGCTTAGGTTGTACACTATTTTTTTGGTCTGCTTTAGGATGAACTTCACAGTCTTCTACTGGGCCGATGGTATCTCCCGGTTGCTAATGGCGGCCTCCGACGCACTTGCGATGCGTTGCGCCCGCTCCAACTGAAGTGATATATGAAACATATTCAGTAACGAGCAGTATGAATTTCTTGAATGAAACGATAAGATATTTGAACTGTTTTACACTGTCATGCTGCCGCGAAGCGCTGTATTTGTAAATTCATGATTAAATTAACACGAATAAACGTGGCAAATTTGGACGACATAAAATTCCCAAAAAATTACACAATAACTAAGACTGTATCGGGAGGCTTTACATAAAATTTTGTCATCATTGGAGCTCATTTGCTATATGTAAAAACTCGTAAAAATACCAAAATTATATAAATTTTTGAGCAACATTCGCAATGGATAAAATTACACTGGAGGTACGTTGTGTCGAAAGGCTGTACATAAATTTTTATAATTTTTGAGCTCATTTGATATATTTAAAAATTCAGACAAACATTAAACATAAAAAATTAGAATAGGTAATTATGCTGGCTAATTAGCTAACTTAATCACCTGCCGCCCCCTCACCAGACGGTAGGCGTTGTCTGCCATCTGCTAGTGGGGCGGCAGGCGCCTGCCGCCGGTGATGTTGAGGAGATGTGTTCGTCGTTCTATGTCGAATATGAGTTAAGTAAGTCGTAATTGAGACCGACTGTCTCAATGAGTTAGAATCTTTATATCTAGATGGACCCGTACCAATTGAGTTCATACATGTAGCTTGCATGTATAACGTTCCATGTGGAAGCGTAGCCAGTAGTTCATAATGCATTGTGACTAAACTAGGAGTATATCAAGTCAAGATTAGGGGATATTATTGGAAATAATCTTAACTTAGAGTTTAAAACCAGTCCGAGAATCAATAAAGTCCGTCTCACTAACACACACACACATATATATATCCAATAAATTTTAAAATTTTCACACACGATACATACCTATTTTAGACTATGGTGACCAGGCACCAAGGAGCACTTGTTTTTTTACTATATATATAATGCTTGTAACTAATTTTATAAGAAGAAAAAGTGTAAGAAAGAATCAAAAAAAAGCGAGATGAAGAAGAATTAAAAAACTAGGTTATGCAGTTACGGTCAAGATAAATTATCCTATATTCTTTCGGTTTATTTGTAATGTGTAAATTTTCTCGGAGCTGGGCCAACACCCTACTGCTTGTGCCACTTGCATGCTACCACCACCCACCATGTTGAATTGTCACTACTACAAAAGAGACTATACTGGACGCCTACATCATTGATTGTTCATACAGAACCATCTGTGTTATAATTATCACACACGATTTTACAAGCATGACCATATACCATCTGTGATACCCAACTATGATGCTCAGAATCAAAGTTGTTGGCTCCATTCCTATTGATGCTAGGCGGAGGTTGGCGTATCCATGCCTGCCAGGGACGCTGTGCATGGTGCCAACTAGGGACCGATTTCGTGAAGATTCAGGTGGATATGATTAATGACGTTTCTAGGACCATCCCGCTAGAGATGTCCCCAAGCAGAGAAATCATGACACTAGATGATATCGTCCATACATTCGTCCAGTGGTTCAAGAGGGACATCACTCTGGACCCTTCTATGTCGTGATCTCCACACGACCATGCCTATCAAACAGAATACTCTATGACTCCACCTCAAGCTCCTCTTCAGAAGGCCAGCGCATCGACTCCTGTGAAGGTGACGCCGAAAATGTATCGCAAGCGAGGCGCCAAGGTTGAATCTAAGAAGATTAAGGCGCCTCCTAGAAAATGGAAGTTCATACTCGAAGTGTCGTTGGTCCGGCGTGCACGAAGCTGTTCCCGGCGAATGCAACCCGGGTGAAGCGGGAATCGAACCAGATGTGGTGATGGTTCTACCACCGCGTGGAGGGTGGTAGCAGCCTGAAGTGGACGGGTCGTCCTATGGAGTTCAACACTTCACCTTCAGTGGCTCTGGACTACGACGACGAACATCGGGCGCGGAGGTTGGTAGGGGTTGCCCTCCGGTTTAACATGCGGGACCTCGCAGAGGAGTTCCTGATGTTCGGGGATGGCTCCCCTAGGCTGCCCCTAGCATGTGCAACCCAGGCCCACTCGCGACAACATTATTCGGCCAATGGTCGCGTCTTTGCCGAGGCCTACCGAGCCAAGTAAGCCTCGACCACACCAATTGAGGATGAAGCAGCTATCCTGTATGTCATTTTAATTCTCTTTATTTGCAGAGCTGCTCTTCGAGGACGCGGAGCGTGTTGCAGCGGTGTTACTTGGGTCGTATGTGGCCAAGGAGCACAGTCTCCGAGAAGCGGTAATGGTGAACGTCAGTTGGATAAACCGCGTGTGCGAAGCTCTCGGCATCCCTGTGTCGGAGCGTGCCGTGCCAACTATTGGTTGGGCTCTCACTCGGGATGCCGATGACAAGGGGGAGGCCTCTCCTTCTCGCCGTAGGGCTCGGTTGCCTGTGGCCCAACCGCCAAGTCCGGCATCCATTCTCCCTAAAGGGCCTGCCGAAACTGAAGCGACCGCAGCCACTAGCTCTGGCTTGGCGGAGTACGCCAACTCCGACCTGCAGGCGGAGGAGGAGCATGGTGCGACTGGTGATAAGGGGCCCGCGAGCGATGGGGTGAGGGGGTGAAGGCCGTGTTGAACCTGACGCTGATGTCGGGGAATGCGAGGCTTTGTTGCCTACACGTACTGCGGGGGCCAACAAGGCACCTCCAGAAGCGTGATGGCAAAGCGCGCTCGCGTAGCTTTGCCCGCGAGGGTGGGTGCGCGCTTCCAAGTGGCGGTGGCGGTGGCGCTGCTTTTGGACGATTCTGACTCTGAGGCAGAAGCCGCTGGGCCTAAAGTGGATTCCGCCACGCGGGACACTGATGCCGCCCCCACGGTTGGCCCTAGTACGGACACAAGCACGGTGACTTCTCAGTGATCTTCCCCCCTTCGTGACATAGGTATAAATACCTCCTCCTCTCGCGACTTTGTGAGATTTTCCCCGATCTGTTCGCTGACATCGTCATCAGCATTAGTGGGCTAACGGGAGTGGCTGTGGGGGGACCAGCACGCCTACTTTGGACGTGTCTTCGATGTCCGCCCCCATGGAAGTCGCTGGCACAGAAGCTCGACGCCTGACAGTGGCGAATTTCGTCCCTCGACTGGAGGCGCTACGGACTTTGCAAGGGGCTACGGACTATGTGGACACCGGTTTAGATCGGCGCACGCTGTCGTCATGCAGGTCTGAGCTCCTGGAAAGTTCTTTAGAAGCCACGGAGATCAAGGTACCTGCACCCACTCTTCAATTATATTTACCTTTGTAGGGATGTCACTAACTTTTCTGTTATATAGGCCCTTTCTCTTGCTCGTGCTTTACAGGCGGCTAGGGCTCGTGAACGAGGTGGCCTAGAGGATTGACTCCGCGCTGCGGAGTTGGAGGTTGCCACCGCTCGGTAGCCCACTGAAGACACTCATGCAGCCTGCGCTTTGAAGAATGAGTGGGTGCAAAGGCTATCGCCGATGCACAAGCGTTGACGGAGCAGACTCAACGCCTGGCCTCCCGAAGAGCGTGAAGGCTTGCTACAATAGATCGTCGTGCTGGAAGAGGAGAAGGCTTGGCTGACTGCAGTGATCGGGGAGAAGGACCAGGCGCTGGACGATGCCTCGGTGGCGGCGTGGAGCTCAATGGAGACTTTGGAGAGCGCGCTCTCTGATCTTGCTGTCGTGGTGCCACCTCGCACCTTCAGGCCCAAGGTCCTTCGGAGGATCGGAGAGGCTTTGGCCCTCGCGCTAAGTGCCGCGCACTCCTTCGGCAACCATTGCTCGCTGGTGATGACTCGCATCGTCCTCGGCCTTCTCCACCACCGGGGCTACTTGCACGTCAGTGAGCTGGCTATCCCGTGGCTGGAGTTGCCTAGTGGGAGCGGGGTGATGTCCGGAGCGGTGCGTGCGGTCCGATGCTCTGCACGGGCCTTCCATTAGCGCATCTGAGACTACCTCGGTGAGGCCACGGTGAAGGTAGCCATGAGGCGGAGCCTGTAAGGTGGTGGCGACCTCGAGGCCTGGCTTGATGAAGTCCCGTTGCATGACAAAGGCGGTGCCACCGGCTCCGAACACGGCGTCGATCCACAGGTGTGACACGAAGCCCCACGCCCGCGCATGTAGCCCGTTATGTACCCCATGTTAATGTTATGTAAAACGGCGCTACATGGCCTCGCCTTTTTTGACAATGTAATAAAAATTTTCAAGTCTTGTTCTCATACTTTGTGCTTGTGGCGAGCAGGTGCTTGATAGGGGCCGCTTGCTAGTTTCGAACCTTATGGTCCAGCGGCGCCTTCGACACTGGGGCTGGGCTGAGGATTCCTTGCGTTTTTGGGAGGTGCGGCTTTTGACAGGAGAGACTTCGAGGCGAGAATACGTTAAAGTAGAAGATGAATCGGACGAGTAGTGCCTCCGAACAAGTCCGAATAAATGTACCTGTAAATGCTACCCTTCGCATATTATACTAGTGTTGCCCAAGGCAAATGAATTGCGCCTCATGTTCCTTGTGTACATGCCAGGAGTTTAGCTATCCCCCACGAGGATCTCCCAGTGAATGTGAGCGACTTCCTCGCGGATGACCCATCAAGGCTCTTTTCGGGTCGCAGCTCAACGGTACCCAGTACCCACGCAGCCACAAATGGAGTCAACCCTTGAGACGTTGGGAGCACGGCTGCACGGGTCAGCAGGGCTCCTGATTGCCTCACCCTGTCGAGGCGTTGACACCCCACATTGAGGAAGGCCAAGCAAGGCCGTGCGGGCAGGCACCGACCAAGGGCGGGACGTGGTGATGATGGAGGTGCTAGGGGTGGTGTAGCTGATGGTGCGTAGTAGGTCTTCCTTCTGGTTTGTGTACTTTTTTCGTTGTGTACATATTTTACTTTTTACGTATTATGACATGGTTATGTACGAATTCCCTCGTGTTGTTATCGTTATGTCATTTATCTAAAGTTCTCCTCTGTATATAAATTTCCTATTGCATCGCAATATCACTTATCTTCCTGCTTACGAATCATTACTATCTCAATCGTCCTCACAAATTCTTTAAAAATTTATCGCTCTACAACAACATATGACGATCACAAAATGTTATTTCGAGTCTAACAAATTTTGTACCCTTCAGAATCTATAAAAGTTACAAACGGATCAACCAACATTGTCTGCCCTTTTATTAAAAAAACTTACAAACAAGATTTTGTTAAATGTATTACCTACAAAAATTACTATTTACTTCCCTACAATTATGTTCATCAGATTAATAAAATAATTATAATATTAGTTTAAATCCCAACGATTGTGCGACTAGGAACCAAGTCCCCCAACTGTTGGGCCACACGGACTAGTCGCTCAACAATTGGACGATTTAGCCATGTGTCGTATAACGGTTGGGCGATTTAGCCACGTGTCGTCTAACGGTTGAGTAACTAGTCCAAGTCGTCCAACTGTGGATGACATACAATTAAAACTAAAAAAGTAGCTAGGTGTAATGCTTTAATTCAAAATAAAAAATAAATTATTTTCAAATTTTCCTCCAAGGACCCCGCAGCTGACCCGTAGTAAAAATTACTCATTCTGGGTACGCTGGATGGTACATTGTAGCAAAAAATCCAGAGCACCCACGTGGATTTAACGGTTTGGCATCTCACTTTCGAAGATCGGACGACACGGAGAGGTGGAGTACTCTGGAAGCCTCCATCCTTTCCTTTGACTATGAACGGTATACGGTTGACTCAACAACCCAACTCGATCCAACCTCCGTAGCAACCGAACCCAAGATCCGACGGCCAGAAATTTATGGGCGATATGGCCCAACGAAATTGCTGAAAGTGGGAGCTAGGAAACATTTTAAGGCTTGTTCAAATTTTACGGCGGGATTTATTTATCGACTGTATTATGTATTACAGTAATTTTATTTATATTGATTAAAATTATATACAAGTATTTCTTTAAGCTATTACTATTTATAAGTTAAAATCTATTTATAAATTAAAATGAAAAACATATATAAACAGACCCTAAAGTACTCAGCTGAGGCTAACACAAGCAACCCCTCGGGGTTTGTCCTGTGACTCGCCAAGTTCTTCGATCTGTTGAGTTTATTAGAGCATGTACAATGTAGACGCTTAGAGAGATGCTTAGCAATGAAAAATTGTTTTTTCTTGCCACATAGGATAGATAAGATGCTTATTTTGAAGCATCGATGTTTAAATAAGCATCGGTGCTTAGTAGGTGCTTATGTGTATAACTATATCTATTAATAGATAATATAGCATCTAAGCACCCACGGAAGAGATGCTTGCATTGGAGGAAATAACTTTTGCATGGATGCTTGATGATGTGGCTATATTCTCTCTCTTTAAACATTCATATATAAGCGTCTTGCATTGTACATACCCTTATGCAATCGTTCATGCCTGCCAGTTCTCTCCAGCTAAGTTGCAACCGGCTGATGATGGGAGAGCCTACCGTGGATTGGGCTTGCAGTCCACGCAGGTTCTGATCTTTTTAGCTGTACAGTAATTTTTAGGTTTTAGCTTCCCTCATCAATCATTATTTAACTAATAAGGCATAATTAAAAAAACTATAAGCTACAATTTTAAAAAATAAGCCCACAATTTCAGATATTTCTTCTGATTTTTTAACCTCATGACTCCTACATGCTGCCTAACATACGTCTGCTGTTCACCAAAATTATCAGGATCGCAATACTAGGTAGGATCTTTTTTGTCTGACGGGGTCATATAGTAGGATTGAATCGTAGAATCACAATTCTATCAAATTTTTAAAAGTGTATATATTTTATATAAAAATTGAATTATATTTCTAAATATACAAAGTCTATAATAGATTTTTGAATTTAATTTGTAATTTGAGTACACTTATTCATGTTATATTTAATTAAGAATGATTTTTGAAATTTATTTAATTATTTTTAATAAACTAATAATCTAAAAATGTAATATGTCAAAGATAATATTTTTTTAACCTTAGAACAATATGTAAACAACAAAACAAAAAAACTAAACTAGTGCAAATTAAACTAGCAATAAGTAATATCAAATTTTATATGCTACTATAGTTTATTGTCAAGATCACGATTCTACTGCGATCCTATCTGATCCTAGCGATTCTACTATTAGGATCGTGATCCTACTGCGATACTATTTAATTCCGATCCGTATAATCTACCTTCGGTAGAATCGTATGATCATACGATACTGACAACCTTGCTCTTCACCAAGCACTAATTGAAAACACAACTGAACAATCAATCTCCATGGTGCACATCCCATGGATCTAAAAGAAAATTGAACAAAAATAGAAGGAAAGGAAAAGGTTGCAGTGTGGCGGGTTAATTAGGGCTGGGGTGGCCGTGGAGGAGATGGATAGCGTAGACTGGCGCCGATGAGGGGGCATTATGTGGGTGGTACCGGCGCTATGTGAGCACAGAAGAGGGAGAAGGGATACGCTTAATTAGGGTTCCATGAATCTCAAAACGGCCCGAGGGTTGAAAGCGTGCTTGATTTCTAGAGAGAACTAGTACCTGATGCCTGGACGCACTGATAAGACACAAATAATTAAATTCATTCATGTAGCAAAATCTGTGTTATAAAACTCACAGTAAAAAAAAATCAAAATAACAGGCAAACATGAATTTAACTGAAAAACCACTACGGAAAAATCATAAAAGTACGAAGCTGGAATATTATAAGCATGGGACTATTCAACATATCTAAGCTATGTAACTATAGAGATACATATATAGACTAAGAGACAAAATCTCAATATATAGACTAAGTGCTTGTCCTTTAAGTCAAAAGCTGACGGCTTTTGGCTTTTGCTATAGTACCTAATTTTTAAACGGAGTATTTTCTCAAGATGGGGTCTACAAGTTAAACGACCTACACGTTAAAAGCCGAACATCTGTACTAGCCAAAATCGCAAGTAAGTATCTGTCTCTCCGTAATCTGTACCGTAAACAGCCAAAATTAAGAGATTTTAGCCAAAAGCTATAAGCCACAGCCGAAAAGAACAGCCCCTAAGAGCATCTCCAATGGTCTGAGTCAGCTAGCTATATGCATGTACACATCAGCATATATCCTATGTGGAGGAAGGAGAGTATGCAAAAAAAATCGAGCCAGCTCTTCCTTAAGCACTAGTCTATAACGCCAAACGAGGCAACCTCTATAAATTCTGTGTGTGCATGTAAGCATCAAATAGCTATCCTTATAGATAGTTCTTAGAATGCTAGCTTTAGTGTGTACTATATAAGAGCAAGTTTAATAAGGCTGACTGTGCTAGCTATAAGGGAATCCATATCAGCATAGTCCTATGTGGAGGGGAGAGAAAAGGAGAGAGAGAGCCAAGCCGACTCCCATGCAAGAGTCAGGCTATAGCACAGGAAAAGAGGCATTATTCATGCATGTACCCATAGAACTAATTGATATACCCATGCATGTATTAAATTATCAATACCCATGTATGTATTAAATGATTGAGAGCTCTTGTGGAGACAACTTATAGCCAGCTTATTGTATGAGTTGACTGCATCATTATCTTTTGATGACATGGAAATGTATTGGAGGTAGCAGCTATCTGTACTATTAAACTTGCTCGTGGAAGTCTTATAGTTAGTTGCTAGCTATAACCATTGGAGATGCCCTAAGAGACAGAGTCCTGAACAGAGAAGGACACTGATTTAGAGTCGATTAATTGCGCCAGCCGATGCCACGTATGACACGGCTTCAGCGCATGCACCGCCGCTCTACACTGTGTCTGCAGCGGGTCACACTTTAACATTGTCTATATGTTGTGTCGATGGAAGAACCCGAAATGAAGATTAATTGTCCACAATAGAGGAGGGAATGATATGGCTAGCTGGGCTTAGCGTAGCAATCTTTACGGAGGTTTCAACTGGCCGTGTGCTTCAAGAAACTAATATTCGTTTCCCTCGCCAAAAAAAAAAAAAGAGAGAAAGAAACTAATCGTTCCATAATTAAGTATCCTTTGAGTCGGGCCATGAGGAACACGAGCAGCTAAAATATACATTGCGTTGCATAAATAGATAAGGCCATCCTGTTAATTATGACCTCCGCATCATTGAAAATTTCAAATGTCATAATCTTTTGGACTGCGCAGCAAACGCTACCTGTTACTTCTATATCGGAGACAAGCGACAGCTAAGCTAGCTGTGCATGAACAAGCTTTAATTTGTCCGTGTTTGTTGGGCTGACATGCATGCTGAGCAGCATGTGCTAGCCTCTTGTGTGCTGAAGCGATAAGAAATTAGACCATAAGTTCATAACCATATACGCGGAAGTGATCACAACTGACTCAATGAGATATGTTATTTTCCGACTCGCAAGCGTTGTATATTCGAGTTCGCGTTGCCTATGATGACCAAGCTCTCAACTCATAGACAAACTATAGATAAGAACATAAAATGTAGTCTTAGCGTTATCTCAACTTTATTGCTTTTACTCATAGACGATGGTGTATGTAACGAGAGCTCCCTATCCCCATTTATATGGTGGAGCGAAATTCCCTTTATGATATGATAAACAATATAGAATTAAACTACGCTAATATGTTTTGTGGGCCGGCTACCTCTAGGCCTTTGTTTTAGATAAAGTGTCTATACACAATTGGCCTCGGAAATAGGCCATTGTACAATGGCAAGGTCAATATATGTAGCGTCATCAAGCAATTATTTGCCTCTAAATTAACACAACTTGCATTTGGAACCAACTTTTGTTGAGGTGGTGTACAACTTCACCTATCTCTAGGTTCAAATCTTAGTACCCACTTTTACACACATGTGAGTGTGTTTCAGAAGGAACTTTATGAAGTTGCATATTTATACCCGGTCTCTATCATTCTAAGTGTGCTAAGGAGACGCACTCATGTATGTGTGGTGGTGTATGTCTTTTTTATCTCTACTATTTAAAAAAAGTTGGTGGTTATGGTGGTATGACGCCCTTTCCAACTCACTCTACCAGCTCCCTAAAAAATCTCTAACAAAAAGAAAAAAAAATAAAATTCTACCTCTCTAAAAATTCTCTAATAAGAACGAATAGAAAAAACAATGATGCTCCACTGGAGACGCGCTGAAGCCAAGGGCACAGAGATGCGATGTACCTTTCTTAGAGCTCGGTCAAGCATAGAGGTGAAATCGAGGGTGTGGGCTGGACAGAACGATCCCGATGACGTCATCTTAATGAGCTAAAGGTAATATGATATTTTTTATTCGTAGCAAAGCACATACATTTAGCTAATCTACACTACTTAAAAGAAAAAGTTAGTGGTCACGATCGTATGTCACCCCTCCCAATTTCCCCTACCACTACTCTAAAAAATCTCTAACAAAAACAATGTTCTACCTGATACATGGATGCGGAGGCGTGGTGCCACAATTGTCGGAGCTCGAGCGAGTGAGGAGGCGGAGCGAGCACGTGAGCTGGACAGTCCGATCCCAATGATGTCCACTTGGGGTATTAGGAGATATGATATTTTTTATTTATAGCAAAGCACGATGATTCAGTTAATCAACTATAAATAGGGACAGTCATTTGCCAAATTCACGTTTAGAGAGCTACCTCATTCTCGTTTCATGTTCCATTTTCATCTCTTTACTGAGCTCAGCTGAGTGCCAAGATGGGACCGAGGGTGTGGGCTAAGCAGGCGATATTGACTTGATGCCTAGCAAAGTGTGGATATTTAGGTTCTATTTATTTTGATTTAAACTTCTGACTTCTGTTTTATTTTTTATTATTCCTAAATTTCATCTTTTTATGGTTTTTGGCTTTTTTGAGTTTTTTTTGCTGGTTCTTTTTTCGTATTTGTTTGCATTATCCATGATGGGTTAATCTATTTTTTATTTTAAATTTTTTTAAATTTAGTTACGCCACATAAACTACCATTAGATACAATATAATTTTAACCAACAATAGTATAATTTTAGTCATAAATCAATTTATTTCAGTTCAACCGGTAGCACCTTAGCTCTAGTCACATAAAAGAAATTAACTTCCTTGAAAATGTAATTTTTTGCGATAAAGTAAAGGCCTATGAAGTTTACTAGAACACACCACGCAACATTATGTGGCCAATCCAATCAGTCTGATTAGGTGGTTATGTCAGTGATGCAGACCGGCCGATCGGTCGAATCTATACACTAATCTCCATGGCGACCGCGTATCATAAGCTCGCGGTACCACCACATCTATCCCAGCTTCGGAAGCATATGCTTGTAATGAATTTATTTGCTTGCGTTTGGCGTGCTACATTAGGTTGAAAACGAATTGAATATAAATTAATAGTATTTTATCATATTTATATTTATATTTTATAAACAAATATAAATTTAAATATTTTTAAATACGAATCGAATATTATCACGAATTCAAATCGAATATATATTCAATTCGGTTGGATTCGGATATCCTCATAACTTATGTAGTACGAAGATATTAATGATATTTATAGTCACGCTTAATCATTCTATTTCATTTACTTAATTCACCTAAAGAAACATACATTAATATTGAATTTAAAAATATATCCAACTAATTAGTAGTATTACGATAAAATATGTATATTGTTTTGTCGGATACGAATAGTCAGGATAAAATAACATTTCGAACGGTAGAAGTTTATACCATATTCATATCTATATTTTTTTTATGTGAATTTGAATACGTGAGAAATTGTTAATCAGATAAAAAATTTATATCGAATTCGTATCTTATCAAATATGGTAACCGAATAATACGGATTATTCATATTCATTTCCCAACCCTAGCCATATCTGACTTAAAATCATGGCAGTTCGAAACGGGAAAAGCTAAAAATCTTTTAAAGAGATAACCCCTATATCATCCACTGTAATTTTGGCTAGGTTCGAACCAGCTTAAAGCTGGCTTATCCTCATACTGTCTACAGTAATTAGCTTTTAAACAATGCGTTTTTTCAAAGCGGGGTCAATAGAAAGATTATAGTAAAAAGTGTACTAAATTCAGCTATATCGACCAAAATCACATACAACTATTTTTTTGTATGTACTACCTCTCACAAACAAATAGAATTCGAATATTTAAACCATAAACCATTGGCTTAAAAATCCACCTTGAATTTTATCTGGAGGTTTGTATCTGGATGTTCGCATTGTTTTGCCTCTTACTACGGATCTCAAGATTAAAAAAAATTGGACGGGGAATAAAATAGGAGATGTCACCCGGTTGACAGCTCATAATTGCAAGTGGACTACAAGCACAGCTAGCCTATTGCATAATCGCATGGTCTATCCGAACGTATAAAGCCCCAACACTATAGCAAGCTATAGCTAACCGCAAGGTCGACCGAGCTTGCACATGCTAAATGGTGACGCCGGCGGCGAGGTGGTGCGCGGTGACCGGCGGACGTGGGTTCATGGCGAGGCACCTGGTGGCGATGCTGCTCCGCTCCGGCGAGTGGCGTGTGCGCGTGCTCGACCTTGCCCCGGCAGTGGCGCTCGGCCTTGGCGAGGAGGAGGCCGTCCTCGGCGCTGCCCTCCGGGATGGTCGAGCTGCCTACGTCTCCGGCGACGTCCGCGACCTGGCTCAGATCACCAAAAGTACTGCTCTCTTCTTTCTCTAGATGTTCCCACGGTCATCCCAAGCAACATTTAAAAAGTAGGCATTTTTTCGGTTGAAGGGATCATTTTTCATGCATCAAAACTGGACTGCAATAATCATAACTGTTTCGTAGGAGAGAAAAAGAGTAATACTTCTATATTTTTCTTTTCAATAAAATAATACTAATCTTAAAATAAATAAAGAGATATCTAATATTTATCTATTACTTATTATACTTTAAAGTTATATAAATCACTATTACAGAAATATTAAAGAAAACATAGAAGCCTCTCGAGAGAAAAACAGTAAGCTAGTCTCGGTCGTGAGATTAGGGTCGGGCAACAAGATCGTCGATGCTGGAGCAACACGCTTCCTACAAGAGCTGCGTATACTTTCCAGTGGGCAATCTGCCATCTGACAAGGTGGCCCGAATGACCCATGTGTGGAAGTAGTTAGTATGGGAGGACATGTTTATGGTGGTGATCAAAAGAGTTTCAGCTTCTGGCTTCTGATTTATTTTTCACTATTTATAAATTCCGTCTTTTTTGAACTTTAGGCTTTTTGTTGAGCTTTTTTGCCGGTTCTTTTTCCCCGTATTTGTTTGTATTATACGTAACGGGCTAACATATATTTTTTATATTTTTTAATTTTTTTAAATTTAATTATGCTAAATAAGCCTCTGTCAGCTACATTGTTTTTTCAGTCAGTTACAGTGTTTTTCAGCCATAAACCACAAAAAAACCCAAATGATCACCCCCTATATATATCCTCGGGTACGGGTGCTGCTATTCCACGCGCGCCTCGACTGCACCCAGTTGGAACCGCATTCCCCCGCGCTCTGCCTCCGCCCCCGCCTCGCCCACTTGCATCTCCGACGGCACCGACTCCGCCTCCTCGCCGCCATACTAAAAAAAATCGAGGTCTCGACTCGTGAAGTATCGAACTTCCAAGTCGATTTCAAAACTTTCGCTCAAAAAAAATCCAAGGTTTCAACTATATATTGAATTTTCATGTTGAAATTTAAAAAACTTTCTACTCAAAGCCCAAGGTTTTAACTCGTAGATTGAACCTTCAAGTCAAAAAAAAAATAGCACTTTCATCTTGAAAACCAATGTTTCAACTCATCAAAATTGACCTTTCAACACGGATTCCAAACCTCTAATTCAAAAATCAAGAGCTTTCGCCTAAAAAAATTCACCTTTCTACTAAAGAAAACCATGAACTTCTAACTCGGATTTGAACCTTCCAACTCAAATTTCTAAGCTTTCTTCAACCTACTTCTTTGCTGTTCTCGGACCTGGCCGCTGGGCCCAGTGCTTAGCCGTCGTCGGCGGCGGCGCCCCTCGGATCTGAGGCTCCGGCGAGGCACGGCGGCTGGCGACCGGCCCCCCCGTGTCTGCGCTCACGGTGAGGCGCAGTGGCGGGATCTGTGCTCCCGAATCTGCGTCCCATCGGTGTCCTGCGGGATGAGTAGGCCAGTAGGGTGATGTAGTATTGTACTCTCTGTGGATAGAGGAAACGGTCATACCGTCATCCACGACGCTAATACTCCCTCCTCTTTTTTAATCGACTTCTTTGAATCCGTGCTGACCGCGGATAATGTAACACCCTAGTTTAATAAAAGACTAATATCGTCCACAACTCTAATTACTATCAATTATAATCATTAAATAAGAGTTATCCTTAACTAGATTTTAATTATAATTCCATAACTATAAACATAGATATGACAATAAATAAGGAATCAATAATGAACATTAAGATGAACCAACTATAAATTTAATAAAAAAACTCTAACAAGTAGCAACAATATAATATCCATAAGTTCTAAAAGGAATCATTATTCAAACTAAGATAACATGAATAGTACCATTTATTTTTAATATTGATTGATGGGACACTAAGTGACAAAAGAAGCAATAACGGTGCAAGATCGATTATGTATTACTCTCGGTTCATACATGTCGTTCTCAACGATCACGTAAAAATAATAACAAAAGTAAGGGTGAGTCCATGACTTAGCAACTATACAATAGAATAATAAACGATATAAAACATGGTATCAAATATTCATATCAATTCACAACTATCTTTCACATATTTCCTTTCATTAATTCTACACACATATCCCATCATCTTATTTATCTTTTCATAAATACAATGAACATGTCTCCACTTCTCTTTGCTTATGTCGGTATAGCGGAGTGTTATACCAGTCAGTGTCTACTTAAGCCTGCCTATTTTCATATGCGAACCATAACTCCACTCCCATGGAGTGCCTACCGAAGTATATCCTTTCTCCATTCCCGTGGAGTGCCTATAAAAGTAGATCTTTCTTTACCCACTCCTGTGGGTCATCCACATAAAGTAGGCTCTAGAGGGCCACGTATGTCACCTCTTTGCAACATGAATACTCAACATGCAATGCAATGATTCTTTTATTCATCAATCATTTATCAATATTAACCATTTGACATCATCATCATCATTCAACCATAATGATATGAACATTATAAGAAGTACGTATAAATATGTGGATCATCATGACAAGTATATATTTAACATAAATAACAAGATCAACTACTCGTGTACCATTTTACCATACAATTGCCTTTTCTAGTTGCTCAGAACAAGTTTATTCGAAGATGACAACAACCCCTATGCTACTTTTCCTACAGTAAACACCCAATCTCAACAACAAGCTATAGCAGTACAAGAATAACAATTTAACAACATCGCTCCTACACACTTTCCAATTCCACTATACTTCCCATTCGCTGGACCGTCACACCTGTTGTTTCCGTACTAAAATAGTGTAACTTTTGACTTTTAAGCCCTAACATGGCAAACCACACCAGTTTTGAAATCTACATAAAATTTTCTACAACTTCTTAGTTGGGCACAAATCTTGATTAAACCATTTAATCCCTTGTTTTTAACCTCGAAGGCAGTTTTGTTATATTACTAGATAGTAGGCTCAATAAGTATATATTATTAAATTACATATCCAAATAAAGTAAACAATAGAACTTTTGGAATCTACAAAAAAATTATCTACCTTTATTTAGTTATGCCTAAAATTTAATTCAACCATCTTCTAAGTCAAATTCATAGTTTTCCACGATTGTGTCCAGCAGCAACTAATTTCTGAAAAGCAATTTTCTCAACGCCATAACTTCTAGTCTACCCAGCCAAAATTTATATTCTTGGACTCTATGGAATCCTTAGATAATTATCTACACTTTTCATATAGAGAAAAATACTAATTAATCCATATAATTATTTTAATCTATAGTTTACCACGATGCTGCCAAATGGCAACAACTCTCTGGACAGCAGGATTACAAAAATCATAACTCTTAATCTAACCAATCAATTGCCATGATTAAGTACTCTATGGAAAGCTAACAAAATTATATACAACTATCTACTAGATGACACTTTCATATTAAGCCCATACAGTGCCCAAAATCGCGATTGAAGATTATGGTAGACAAATCAATCTACTAATCGAATCTCTGATGTGAAACTTGCTAATTCTTTTCTAATCCTGAGTCTAATCTCTACTAAATTGGCAAACCAGAGAGAAAAAAGTCCAGATCATTACTCAGATGAAGAAAACTAGTATCAAGACACCTTTCTCACATTTTCATCCCTTCTCCCTCTTGAGGCTTGCCCCTGCCGCTACTCTTCTTTCCTCCTTGATCTTCCTTATGCCCTTCCCGCAATAGCCAAGCAACAGCAACCCATGCAATAGCTAGTCACGGCAATAGCTCAACTTAGCTATGCACAACATGGCATGCACTAGCAGCAACATGTAGCCATGCATGCGTGCGAGCAGAAGTAGAGAAACAGCGGCGACGGCGCAGTAGGCGTGTGGGCGGTGGTTGGTAGGGTGAAGGGTAGTGACTAGGGTCGCTCCTCCCCTACTCCCTCCTTTTCTTAAAAAGCCCAGCCCAAAACCCCCAACTTCCCACGCTTGACTAGGTTAGGGGATCAAGTGAACTCTCCCCTTTCCCTCCCCCAATTCTGTTTTCACATATCCCCTTTATTTATATATAGATCCTCAAGAGGGCTTCAATTAAAAATATTACAAATAAATTTAAAACTATCTAAATTGGCTATACGAAAGTTATATCATTAAATTCATTGTTAAAAATAATTTCATAATAATACAATTTTATTAGTATATCTTAGTGTAAAATTATAAAAGTAGCGGACAAAGTTGTATCTTGAAGAATTTGAAAAGTAAAAAAGGTCAGGTAAAAAGAATGGAGAGAGTAAAAAATAAGTGTCCCCACCACCAAGACACACATTCCGCTCGGGTCACTGTGTTGCAACGCAAACCCATGTAACAATGCTATCGTACTCTGTATACTCTTCAAAACACGATATCTTGTTTTTTTAGTTGCGGCTGATAGTTTTTATCTGTGTGACAGCAGATGTGGTTTCGAGCTAGGGAAGCCTTTTGGAGAATCCACCTAAAGAAGTTGCTCATTTATTTTGACTTTCGAAGAAACCAAAAGCCAAAAAGAATAGAACCGATGTAAATATATTGTAGGTTCAAATAGATTTGCAGTTTGGATAGTACATACATATACATATATGTACGTATGTACACACACAAAGATAGATAGATGTAGCCTATTCCATATTCCCGGGAGTACATACTCCCATTTTCAATATGCCACTTGCAAGAGGGAGCTCGTCGAAGGCGGCTGGTGATGACTCGATCCCCTCCCCTCGCTAATGGCGCTCTCATCTAGCGTCTCTGTTCACGAGAGCTACAGTCATGGGTTGTACACCTGTCCAACACGAGCACCAGCGACATCCATCTATGAGCATCGCCTATCCGCGGCCTCCACCTGCACTCCACCTCATTCATGTGCATAGCCACCATGCTGTAGGGGGCAACGGGGGAGGGTGACAAAGAGGAGATAGCAACAGCAGGGTGGCAGGGCCCAAGAAGGAGTGCATGGGAGGACTATCAGAGGATGCGTAATCATGTGTGGTTGAGGCAGATGAAAATAACTAGAAGGAGATGGAGTCGGCTTTTCTCGTGGTAGGATGATGGTTTCTCGGGGGGGGGGGGGGGGGGGACGAGAGTAGTGGTAGGGTGTCATGAAAGGGGGTGGTGATTAGTTGACAAGCCTGACAAAGAGGGCCTGTACATTAACCTGTGCACAAGATGTTCTGGTGAGAGGGAGCTCATCGAAGGTGGCTAGTGATGACTTGATCCCCTCCACTCGCCAGTGACGCTCTAGTCCGATAGCTCTGTTCACAAGAGCTGCGGCCATGGCTCGATATGGGTTGTACACTGCATCCACCATGAGCACCACTGTCTGCCCATCGTCCGCCATGCGGCCCCTTCCCGCACTCTACCTCGTTCATGCGCGCAGCTGCCATACTAGATGGGGCAAGGAGGAGGGGGACGAAGTGGAGACAACGACAGTAGGGTGGCAGGGCCCAAGAAGGAGGAGTGCAAGGAAGGACTAGTAGAGGATGCAGAATCATGGGTGGTTGAGGCAGATGAAAATAACCAGAAGGAGATGGGGTCGGTTTTTCTCGAGGGAGGATGACATTTTTTTGGGGAGACGAGAGTGTTGTGAGGGGTGGCGTAAAAGGGGCAGCGATTAGTAGACAAGCCTAACAAAGAGGGACCGTACGTTAGCTTGTGCAAAGATAACAGAAGGAGAGATGGTGAACGAACAAACCTCCCTTTTATATTAGTAGAGATAAGTAATTTGATGCAACCCCATCGTAAGACTTTCTAACACTCTAAGAAATAACTTCCTTTGTCTGACACCGGAGATCCATCTGCACGGTTCCTCTTGATCCCCATTTTTTTTAAGGAACCTCCCATCACATAGTTGTGGAAATTGGACTTTAGCCCTCGGTTTGCAAAATCGGGTGCGACGCCAGCTTGGGTAACCAATTCTTGGCATGCATATTGCAAATCCTTCTTGCGTACTTTTATATTGTGTGTAGCTTACATCCTATTCAATACATCTATTTGCGCTGAAGGCCTTTAAATAGACAGGGAATCACTTGGTAAGATGGTGAAGTTATGGGTATACAACTCTACCTATCAAAGTTTAAATACTACTGCATGCCTTTACGCACAAGCAAGTGCGCTTGGCTAGAAACTTTATGAGATGTTGAATTTATTCTCGATCTCTAGCCTTCTAGGTGTGTGGTAGTAGGGTGTACTCATGTGTGTCTTTTTTGTAATAAAATAGTTCTCTCAATAGATATGGTCTGAATCAAGCTAGAGTGTCTTCACTACTACAAATCAAGCTATACTGGACATCTCATCACAGACGATTCATGTGAAGCCGTCTGTGCTTTGATTATTATAGACGGTTCATGGCTAAAACCGTCTCTGAAACTATCATAGACGGTTGGGTTTAAAAACCGTCTGTGATATACGCATTATCACAGACGGTTTTTAAATAGAAATGTCTATGAAACTATCACAGACGGTTCGTGTAACAAACCGTCTCTGATAATAACACGTCACCGATCTGTGGCATATCCCCTAGGATTTCGATCTCACCTATCCATTCTCTACACATCGGATGGCAAGCACCGGTTCCTCCCATCGCTTGGCTCTTATTAATTACTCCCCATCTAAACCTGCCCACCGCTCGGCCCTTATTAATTACTCCCCATCTACCTTTCCACTAGAAGTCATGCGTGAGTTCATCCACTGTATAGTTTCCTCCCTTCGACAACGCCGATCAACTACCATCGTGAGTTAGCGCCTCCGTTGTGACACCACGGTCGACTACATAGCACACTCTTGTCGTAAGTGTTGTAAGAGTGTCTTACGCAGTCTCACCGTCGTGCCACAAAGGTGGCGCTACCGCCGCCTCTCCATTGCCGGTGATATCCGGCCGCCATCCGATGCATCTAGCTTGTTCCTCAACGACGCCAAATATTGCCGTGAGCTAGCGCCTCCATTGTGACATCTTGGTCAAATGCAGAACACACTCTTGTTGTAAGTGTCGTAAGAGTGTCTTCTGCATTCTCACCGTCGTGCCACAAAGGTGGTGCTACCGCCGCCTCTCCATTGCCGGTGATATCCGGCCATCATCCGATACATCCAACTTATTCCTCGACGATGCTGACTACCACCATGAGCTAGCGCCTCTGTTGTGACACCTCGGTCGACTGTACAACACACTCTTGTCGTAAGTGTCATAAGAGTGTCTTGTACAGTCTCACCGTCGTGCCACAAAAGTGGCGCTACCACCTCCTCTCCATTACCGGTGATATTCGGCCACCATCCGATACATCCAGCTTCTACTGTCTGCTAGGATCTTTACTTCTTATATATTCTTTCCGTGTTGAAGTGTTGGGTTCATTATCTTGTTATGCTGTAATGGTGGATTCTAATCTTAATAGAAATGGAATGTGTAGTTGTGTTTGCCACTGTATTTGCTTGTTTTCAAAGGGCATAGGTATAGGATGAACTATCACAAATGGTTTGTGCTATAAACCATCTATGAAGGACTATCATAGACGGTTCTATATACCAACCGTCTGTGATACTCGCTAATCACAGACGGTTGTTAACTAGAACCGTCTGTGATGTGTGAGTATCATAGACGGTTTTTGTTTCGAGCCGTCAGTAATAGTTTTCTTCATAGACGGTTCTAGTTACAAACTGTCTGTGTTGTCTTTATCACAGACGGCTCACAAACCGTCTGTGATAACCTCCAATTATCACTGACGCATAAATATAGGTGGTCAGAAAATCATCTGTGATGGCAGTTCCGAACCGTCTGTGATGACCATTTTTTGTAGTAGTGCTTGTCTATCAAGTATTTGTTTCCTTATAGAAAAAAATCTTTAGCTTAACCTAGCTTGGCTGGCAAGAATATTCGTCATCTGTAAATAGGGGTGTGGATAGAGGCAGGAATAATTTTCAGGTGTGGCGGGGTTTATAAAAATCAGGCTATTAGCTTCCATCCGTTCGATTTGCTAATTGCGGCCCATCACCATCAAGCGGAGCCCACCAGCCCAGCCATCAGACCCATGTATTGACGTATGTATGTCATGTATATATACTGGTATACTACATATATTTAGTATTTTCTACAGATTTTAGGTATGGCGTCCGCCAAACCTTGCCAGATAGCTGGCTCCGCCCCTGCGTGAGAGAGATAGAAAATAGGCTTAGACATGAGGCTAAAATTAAACAAACTCCCTAATCTTGGTTGAAGTTCGAGTTTCATGGTGTCTTTGCCAAAAATTCGTGTGTATGTGTTTCTAACTTTCTCAATCCAAATATCTTGTAGTTATTGGCGCATCTTGTTGTTGCATGTGCTTGGTAGATCATCAGGTTCAGGCGTAGTTGTTGACGGTGCCTCCGCTGCCTTTTGTTGCAGCACCAACATTAATTATACCATATATCAATGATCCTTTTGTCATTAAGCATAGTCTAGTAGTGTGGCATGTTGCCTCTATTACTTAACCAGAGTTCCATTCTCACCAACTATGAGTGGGTTGGTTATTTGTGTGTATTTATCACTTTAATTGTTCAAAATTTGAACCCATGGCATATGAGTTGTGAGGTTTAAAATGACTACACCAGCAAATTGATAGCAAATTGTTCCCAATCTCATTAAGCAGTAGAATTTATTTACATGCAAGCGTAATTGTTGTTTTGTACAGCTTTCGAAGGGGTCGATGTTGTTTTCCACACGGCTGCTCCGAATCCAATAGATGACAGGTTCGAACTTCATCATTCGGTCAACGTACAAGGTCAGTGCTAACTAGTTGGCAACTCGTGTATTCACATGGGGCTAGATCATTAGATAAGTCTCTATATCAAATGATAAAATAATTAAATAATAACATTAGTTTATGAAAATAGTACTTAATGTGAAATTTTAATAGTAGTTTAACGTACAATTTAATTTCAATTTTAACTTTAATTACCAGTGACTGAGAGCAGGTCTAAGTTCTACGAAGGATAGAAAGTGCTCCCTAATGAAGGAATTAACATATTTAAGTTCTACAAAGGATATAAAGTGCTCCCTAATTGACTAATTGATATGCACAAGTCAATAACACTTGTGTTGATACAACATGGAAGAAACCAGAGCATCATTGAGAGAGATACAGAAGCTAGCTATTTTGTTTACATGATTAATTTAGAAAGAAAAAGTTGCTGGTTTAATTTAGCATACAAATAATTGCCATAATATTTTTAAATTTAATTTAATTCCTTGACATATTTCTTATTATCATATCTATGGGTTAGATGTTTTTCTTTAGTTCTTATTATGAATTTTAATATTTTTTGAATTGTAGCTTGGAATTTATACACAAATTAAATTGCCTTCACATGGAGACTTTTTTTTGGAAATTTAAGTTTGGGTTTCCTTTACTAATACAATTGTAAAATTCATTTTGTTTATTCCTAATATTACGTATTTTGGGATTTTATTTTGGAAATTATATAAAAACAAATTGCTAGTTTTCTTTTACTTTTAAGTATGGTTTCATATTTTACTTAACATAGAGTCTTTATTTTAATTTAAATTTTGCTAATGTTATTTTATTTTTATTTTGAATTTATGTTGTACTTGACATAGATTGTTCATTTAATATAAATTTTGATTCATAACATATATTTATACAATCAAACTCATCATATTATATTAACTTTCGTTCTAAATTTGCCTATTGGAATTCTAAATCTGAAAAAAAACAAATTTCTAATTTTTCCTTTATTTCTTATTGGAAATATAATATTTTTTGTCATTTTACGTGGGCATTAATATACATATCAAAGGTGTTATTATCATTTTTTTATTCTGAAGTACATATTTTTAGATAGCTCTTGATGTGATGATTTTTTAGAAAAGCTAATTTTCATTTGTTATTTATTTATTTGTGGATTTTACTTTGGAATTTGTATGGAAATCAAATTGCTAATTTCCTTTTTTATTTCAAATTTCTATTAATTTGGATTGTATTTAACATGGACACTTTCTCTTAACCTAGGCCGCTATAAATTGTGCTCACTTGATGGACGCTAAACCTTTTCCTTTTTTTGATTAATGTGGAAATTTCCTTGCAGTTTATAATTAGTATAGGTATATACATCTTATTTTGAATTTTAATATTTTTGGAATTTTAGTTTTGAATACAAGTCAAATCTCTAACCATCCATTAAGTTTTATTCCAAATTTCCATATTTTTGCATCATACTTGGGATGGATCTTTTTCTTGATTTAGGCTGCAATTCATATAAAAATTGAATTTCTTTTTATTTATTATTATTCCTAATTTTATGTTTTAGGGATTTACTTTGGAATTCACATGGAAATCGAATTGCTAATTTTCTTTTATTTTATATTTCAAATTTTAGTTAATTTGAATTGTACTTGACATAAACTATTTATTTTATTTTACTCTTTTCCATTTAATTATTATTCCAATTTTTTTATGGATGTTACCTTTGAAAGTTGTATGGAAATGAGTTTCTAGGTTTCTTTATTTTTTATTCCAAAATTCAGTTACTTTGGATTGTGCTTGACATAGACTCTTTCTTTTAATATAAGCCACTTGGGTTCACTAGATTAACGTAGAAGTTTCCTCGGAGTACCTAATTAGTATAGGTATAGAGGTATAGATAGATAGATCATCCGTCTTTCATAAATATTTTTGTACAAGCTATCTTTAAAATAGAATAATCAGAATATCTGTACCATTCATTTACTACTACAGAAAACCACATTACAGACGGTTCAGAAATGTTATCACAGACGATTTTCTGAACCGTCTGAATTTATGGGTCAGTGATAATCCAAGGTTATCACAGATGGTTTTAAAACCGTCTGTGATTATCAGATATCACAGACGGTTTTTACTTAAAAACCGTCTGTGATATTCCTTCCTCCAAAATCTAAATCTATTTCTGTTTATTGGCTAGCCTCAGGAAATGCTAGCCATGCCCTCTGAAACAAGCAGATAATCACAGACATAAAACATACAATTCACACATCTCATTTCATTTCAGGTACATTTCACATCTCAATTCATTTCACAGACATAAAATATCCATTAACAAATACACAATTACAAAAGATGTACACTTCATTTGCACTTAAAAAAGGTTCGTTGATTATGTATCTATGGTGCGGAGTGGAACCGGCCTTCTGGCTTTATGACTTGAGTCAGCAAAAAGTACGCCAACTCTGCTCGAATCCGTCCAAGATCAGGCTGTTTCAATGGAGTTGACGAGATGTACGTAGTCTGTCGATAGGAATATCAATGTGCGTATATATGTAACGTGATAAGTATGAAGTAATTATGGGAAGATTGAGAAACCTTGGAATTGGTGATCCTCGAGGAATCGAGGAGTAGTTCCATATATTGGCAAACGTAGTATCCACATGTGTTGCCTGGCTGCTGCTGGTGGCATTGCAAAAAATGGAATGTGTTAGTTCAAGAGGCTGTTGCATAGGATTAATTAATGTGAAATAGCGAATACCTTAAAATCTCGAGCATGTGTCAGCAGGCCTTTGGCCCCGCGCTTCGAGTCACCTCCCATTTCAATGTACATCGCGAACGCCCTACGTGATTCGAAAAAGTTAACCTTAGTCATTCGGAAGGAAAGAAAGAGTACAATATAGGTATGTATGGAGAATATGTACTTACCTATCGATTACTTGGCTGACAACTGTGAAGTCCATTTTATTCCTACTTAGGGAATCAAGGTAATATACCTTGTTCCATTTTGGTACAATTACTATTAAAATCCAATGAAAGTTCTGATGGAAGAGCATAAATACATATTCCTTATTGAGGCAACCCATCAGTCCTGCTGCAATGTACCTCTCGACGAGGGCTGTATCCCGGTCGATGGTATCCTTGGCAACCAAGTGTGGGTCCAAGAAACTAGCCGATGAGTTGGATAATCTAGCTTTAGTCAGCATGTATCTATATATACACACACAAAAGCAACAAATTAGATATGACATTTATCGGTATGATATGAACGGAGACTGTGATTGTACACACTTACAGCGTCCAGCATCGAATGATTGAGACGTCGAGAGCGTTGAGCGTGAATAGATCGAATAAACCCTCAAAGGCGACCACGAACATACACTCTTGAAGACTGTGGTGGAAATCATCCAACGTGAATTTGACAGTGATACTTGAGGTCCGTTCTCCCTCTGGCTTATTGGACTGCTGCATATACCACGTGTGCAATTGTATGCAAGTATATGCTAGGCGTTCGAGGGCTTTTTGCTCGAGCAACGGCTCGCCAAGCACGAATTTGTGGGCCAAAGGTAGGTACGGTATATCATCATCGGTCTTCTTTGCTTTGCCCTTGCTGGCCTTGCTGCCTCGGCTATATTTCGACTTCACGACAGTCGACTTTGAAGGTAGCAGCGGTGCAAGTTGCTCTGGCGAGAATAGCACCCGTGGAGATAGTACTGGTGCAGTTTCCGGTGGTGGAACCGATTGGTCTTGTAATGGAGATGGCACAGGTGCAGTTACCGGTGGTGGAACTGACTGGTCTTGTAATGGAGATGGCACCAGTGCATGTTGCTCTGATCCTGCCACTGGTGAAGAAGCCTCTAGGCAGATGTCGCTTTTGGGCCACTGGATGAATGTTCTAATGGCCTGTCCTAGAGTCACGATCTCGTCGTTGGGGGGCTTCGGTAGCGGGACCACCTCAAAATTAACATGCACACCATCCACATTAACTTTTGCGAAGTCTGGCGCTAAAGCTTGACCGTGCACTATGGCCCCGATACCACACGAATATGCCTGGCCCCAAGCAGCATACAAGGGAATGGAGCCATATCTCACTTGGAGCCTGCACTTCGTAGGCTCCTACATAACGATACAAAATTAGCTACTCGAATAGGCCTATCAATGGAGCAAGCATTCGAGAGGTAATAATTATTACCAGGATGTCGTCCACAGGAAATTTGGCCTGGGTTTGCGTCGGATTGGACGCGCAGCTACTCGGACGATTGTGCGGGCTAGCTAGCACAGGAGCGGCGATAGCGGCCTGCTGACTTTCTGTTTGTTTCCGCACCTCATCTCTGATTACATAAGCCAGCTCACCCATTAGCTCCTCTCTAAGAGATTCCTTGATCTCTTCTCGTAGCTGTGCGTCACGCTCGGCTTTGTTTCTCTTCCTACGTCGATACATTCCGGAGTCATCTTGGAAACCATGTTTCCAAGGAACGTAAAGCCCAAGGCCTCTCGTACGACCCGGGTGCTCCTTGTTTCCCAGGGCCACGGAGAGCATATCATTCTCCCTTGTTCCCTGGAATGATCCCAGGGTAGATTCAAAACCCAGCTCTTCCTGCAAGAGCACGACATGTCATTTCAATTCGTACGAAGTTGTGGAGTAATTACAAGCTACGTAGTTCGATCGATATCTTACCAGGCGCTGGGACACTTGCTGGTCTGCAGGGTTTCGAAAGGAGATGTCCCCCGATGTCGTTGTAGATGACCTTGCTCTAATCCAATTTCGAGCGCGGTCATCCGGGATATTGGAAAATGGCGGGGCGATGTCCTGTGCAGCTGCCAGATCATCCTCCTTCCTCCACTGCGGTATTTTACCCACATACCCAGCTGTGCCAAGTCTGTGGGGGTGTGTGTTTTTTGCCTGGAGGGCCTTGTGCGTCGTACTTGTACTTTTGAAATCCTCGGACGTCTTCATCGCCTTGAACTCTTCCCATTGTGGTTCCAGGAATGGGTATTTATGAAAAGGCGTTTCGTCCGTCTCCATGTATTTCCTGACAAGCGTGCTCTTGAAGTTCTTCCATGCTTTGGACGCCGCTAGGTAGGTTTGTCGTTGCACAGCGTATAGGTGTTCTTCTGGGAACTCGAACGATGCCAAAATTCCGGTCCACAGCTCACGTTTCCGAGTGTCAGGCACGTCCTTCCACGAATTGTATGTGATCTCAATTCGTTCTCGTGCAACTATTCCGACCATGCTTCGGAATGCGTTTACTACTTTCTGAGGAAGGATAGGGACCCCAGATGCATCCACCGCTGTGATGGTCTGTCGGCCCTCAGGCTTCTTTGATAGCCCTCTTCCTTGGCGTCTTGATGTTGGAGCGGACGCCTCCGGCTATGGTGTTGAAGAATGCGCGGGTGACATGTTGCTCATTTTGTGGGTCTATTAGGATAAGATGAGAAAGTGCCAAACCATAAGATAAGAAAGTGCAATATCTATCTATTTCGCTCAATATTGGCGATATGTACATATATAATGGTAGCAATATGATTAATTGATTAATTTGTGCTCTCAAATTGTAGGGTTGCATAAGATTAATTTTGGCCGTCCCGCTACTGAATCATATACTCTTCCTTGATTGGTTATGCCAAATAATGAATTCAGTCATTTGAGCTCAGATACAAACTCTACAATCTCAAGATCAATATATCCAGCATCTATATATTCAGACAGCAGTATGTAATAAAGCAAATCCATGCAAATACAAGTTAACTTTCACTCAATGAAATAGTCTTTAACTTGTCAAAATTAATTCCTAACAGATCAGTATATGGATTTGGTATAATATGAAAACAACAAGAACCGAATGGCACAAGAACAATATATCAATGTCTAGAGAATGTCTTCCAGAGTACAAACTTAATTGTGATAACAGAGTTGACAGTAATTAGAGCTTAAAGACTAATTCAACCAATCTCAGTATATGATTTATATCATCATCGAGCAACAACCGATCCCACAAGCTACCAATGTACCAATGTAGTATGTACCAAATAGCAAATTAAACTAAGCTACTGCAGTAAACAATGTACCAATGTAGTATGTACCAAATAGCAAATTAAGCTAAGCAACTTCAGTAAACAATGTACCAATGTAGTATGTACCAAATAGCATATTAAACTAAGCAACTGCAGTAAACAATGTACCAATGTAGTATGTACCAAATAGCAAATTAAACTAAGCTACTGCAGTAAACAATGTACCAATGTAATATGTACCAAATAGCAAACTAATTAAGCTACTACAGTAAACAATTTACCAATGTAATATGTACCAAATAGCAAACTAATTAAGCTACTGCAGTAAACAATGCTCTCAATGCTCAAAACCCTAGTCCATCACAGAAACTGCTTACAATACGCAAAACCCTAGTCCATCACAGAAAGTGCTCACAATGCAGACGGTAATCGAGGGGAGGTGGCCGGCGACGGGCTCGACGAGGGGCTTGGGGGAGGCGGACGGCGACGGGCTTGCCGAGGGGCTTGGGGGAGGCGGCCGGCGACGGGCTCGGGGGAGGCGGCCGGCGACGGGCTCGGGGATGGTGGCGGCGACGGGCTCGCGGAGGCGGCCGGCGAGGGCTCGGGGAGGCGGAGGCAACGACCGGCTCGGGATTTAATTAGATCTAGATCGAATAACTGCACAGCGCACACGGAAAACCCTAGCCAGTGGGTATATATGGGGAGGTTATCACAGACGGTTCTAAACTTAAAACCGTCTGTGATGAATATCACAGACGGTTCTAAGTTTATAACCGTCTGTGATAGTTATACTATCACAGACGGTTTTAAACTTAGAACTGTCTGTGATATTGATATCACATACGGTTCTAAGTTCAGAACCGTCTATGATAAGCCTTTGCGACTGTAGTTATTAAGACAACACCAATAACCACAGCTGCATTCATATCAACCACCAAACAGCTGCATTCATATACAACACCAACCAGCTGCATTCACACAGTGTATTTCTTAATACATTTTGTCATTCTCAAATACATCACACTACAGCATTGTTCCGAGACCCTTCAGCCTCCCCTCATGACGAGATTGAGGGACACCTATCGGTTGAATCTGAGCTATATAATCGACAAAAAACTCAATGACATCTTCGCTTACATAACCTTCGACGATGCTGCCCTCCGGCCGAGAACGATTCCGTACGTAGGACCTGAGAATTCCCATGAACCTCTCAAATGGGTACATGCTACGTAGGAATACGGGCCCGCACATTTTTATCTCCCACACAACGTGAACAATGAGATGGACCATGATATCGAAAAACGAAGGAGGGAAATACATTTCAAGGTGACATAGAGTCATCACCACCTCGTCCTGCAGAGCATCTAGTCCTTCGAGATCGATGACCTTCTGAGCAATTGTGTTAAAGAAATAACATAGCCTCATGATTGTCTCTCGGACTTTGATCGGCAAAATATTTCTAATTGCAATAGGGAGCATCTGTGTCATCAGCACATGACAATCATGAGACTTCATGCCATTTAACTTCAAATCTTGCATCGAAACAAGTTTCTTCACGTTACCGGAGTAACCAGACGGAACTTTGACACCATGCAAGCACTGGCATAGTTTTGTTTTCTCAGCCTTGGACAATGTGTAACACGCAGGGGGAAGGTACGTTCGTCCATTACCAGTGCATGCCGGTGCTAACTCAGGCCTGATGTCCATGTCAGCCAAGTCAAGCCGTGCGTTGACACCGTCCTTTGTTTTATCACGGATGTTCAGTAAGAGACCAATCAAGCTGTCGGATACATTCTTTTCTACGTGCATGACGTCGATGCAGTGTCGAACATCTAGGTACTCCCAATAAGGTAAGTCCCAAAATATTGATCTCTTCTTCCAGGTGTTCTTCTCATGAGCCCTCAATTTACGTCCCTTTCCGAGGACAACATCTAAATCCTTAACCATATCATAAACCTCGTGTCCCCTTAAATGCCTTGGAGCTGAACCGTCTTCCTTCTCTCCATCAAATTGTTTCTTCATCTTGCGGTATGGGTGAGCCCTCCGAAGGAACCGGCGGTGACGCATGTACACAGTTTTGCGTGAGTGGTTCAGCCATACACTCTCGGTACCATCTAAACAGTGAATACAAGCTTTGGTACCTTTTGTACTATGGCCCGATAGGTTACCAAGGGCAGGATAATCATTTATGGTGCATAACAATAAGGAGCGCAGAGTGAAGTTCTCTCGTTTGTATGCATCCCATACCTATACCCCTTCGTTCCACAGTACTTTTAGATCTTCCACCAACGGTGCTAGGAACACATCAATATCATTCCCAGGTTGTTTTGGCCCTTGGATAAGTATCGACAGCAAAATATACTTTCGCTTCATACACAACCAAGGAGGAAAGTTATAGATGCAGAGAGTCACGGGCCATGTGCTATGTCGACTGCTCATGCTACTGAAAGGATTCATTCCATCTGTACTCAGTCCAAACCTTATATTCCTTGGTTCTGCACCGAAGTCTGCAAAACTCCTATCGATGTTTCTCCACTGCGCGGAATCAGCAAGGTGTCTTAGCATTCCATCCTTCTTGCGCTCCTCCGAGTGCCAACGCAGCAGTTTTGCTTCCTTTGGATTTGCAAAAAACCTTTTCAAACGGAGAATTATAGGAAAATACCATGCCACCTTAGCAGGAGGTCCTTTCTTCGCCTCTGTTCCCTCACCATCATCTGATTGATTGTTACGTTTGTATCGGGATGCGTTGCACACCGGACATACATGCATGTTTGCATACTCTTTACGGTAGAGGATACAGTCGTTCGGGCATGCATGTATTCTTTCTACTCCATTCCCAACGGACAAAGAATCTTCTTGGCTTTATACGTGGTTTTAGGCAACTCATTTCCCTCCGGAAGCATGTTCGCTAAAAGACCTAGCAGCGCCATGAAATTCTTGTCGGACCAACCGTTGCTTGCCTTCAATTTCAACAGTTCAAGCACGGCCGACAACCTCGTGTACTTGCAGCCCGTGTACAAAGGTTTCTCCGAGTCCTCCATCAAGCCCCGGAATTTAACATACTCTCTCTCATCATAGTTCTCTTCTACATCGCGAAGCATCTGATCCAGATTATCATCGTGCAACCTATCTGAATCCAAACGACAATTGACATCATCCGGCGGCATGTCATTCACTTCACCGGTGATGTCATCCGGTGGCATATCATTCACTTCACCGGCGATGTCATCCGGTGGCATATCATTCACTTCACCGGCGATGTCATCCGGCGGCATATGATCATTCACTTCGCCATGACTGGTCCAATACGTATAATCCTTTTTGAAACCCCTCCGAATCAAGTGCGCTTCAATTTGCCATCGGTTCTTAAACATCTTCAAATTCTCGCAGTCAGTGCATGGACAACACATATATTCCACCCCCTTATTCAACATATCCTCCTCAGTGGCTCTTATAAAAGTAGACACGCCATAAATGTACTCTTCACTCACACGGCTCGCGGCATACATCCAGTTTCGGTCCTACGTTACGTACATATATAACAACTTAGTATTAAAATTTAGATTAACTAATTATTACTACATATATACCGGCCACATTTATTATATTGAGACTTAATTTGCTAGCTCAATTCATATTATAAACACAACAGCTATTATATAACCAACAATTTTGCAAATTAACCATCTTCAATAACACTCATGGATTACTTAGACCTAAATTGTAATGCAATTAAAGAAAAAATAAATTTCATTACTAACCATATCTAGAGCAACCAGGAAAGTATGAATCTTCAAAGCTCAATCCCTGCCTCTTCCCACCAAATTAACTGGCCTGAAATCGCCTAGCTTCCTCCCGAGTGAAAAAGTGCGCAGCAGTGGCTAGATCTGGATCGAAATGAAGACAGATGCGGTCTGAGCAGCGCAATAAATGCCTTAGTGCCATTATCACAGACGGTTTTTCATTAAAAACCGTCTGTGATAACCAGCTTATCACAGACGGTTTTTTTATTAAAAAACGTCTGTGATAATCTGGGATTATCACAGACGGTTTTTAATATAGATCGACCGTCTGTGATACTCCTTTTTCCTGCCACAAATACCACAGACGGCCTCTAAATTACAACCGTCTGTAATAGTGTTCATCACAGACGGTTTCACAAAACCATCTGTGATGAGGCGTCTACTATGAGGCTTTCTGTAGTAGTGATTAATTTTGTCAACGCACACTCGTGCAGTACACTATTATACATTAGGGTTCTTTGTGAAACTCCTCAAAGGTAACATGACTGATAATTTCCTCTTAAATTTACCATACTGCAAGCCAAAGTACCTTAATGGCAATACTTGCAACAAACAACACCATAGGGGCCGGTAACGCCCCAGGCCAGCACATTTTAGCTAGGCTATATGCAGCTTAATTATGTCATGTATAATCTTGTGAATATATGTTGCTCAGGGACAAAGAATGTCATTGATGCTTGTACTGCGTGCAAGGTGAAGAGGCTTATATACACCAGCTCAAATTGTGTTGTATTCGACGGAATTCATGGTCTTTTTGATGTAAATGAGTCAGCGCCTTATCCAAATAAGGTACTTGTCAATAAAAAATAGATTCATTTTTCTTAGTTGTCTAACTTACACCTTTTGGCATCTATTAAAAAGAGCTCAATTTGTGTACAGTTCTTTGATGCGTACACACAAACTAAGGCAGGAGCAGAGAAGTTAGTGATGGAGGCTAATGGAAGAAATGGGCTTCTTACTTGTTGTATACGCCCTAGCTCAATTCTTTGTGCTGGTGGTCTAGTCTCACAGGGTTTAGCTTTCACGCGAATAGGGAGATTAAAAGTAAGTAACACTTACCTTTATTGAAAGCACCGCAGTAATCCTTAAATCACTACCACAGGAGCCTTGGTAACAATTCCACTATCATTCATCCATGTAAATGTAATACTTCATATAATAATGAGATTAAATGAATCGCAATAATCCTTAAACCACAAGAAAAAATTATAGATTAGGGATTTTTGTATTAGTTGAGAGAAAAAGAGAAAAATCTACACTATTTATTTTGTGCTATATGATTAATTATAAAGATACATATTAAGTACCCCCTCTGTTCTTTTTTACTTACTTCCTAGAATTCATGCCATCAAAAATTTTAAAGTTTGACCACCAATAGATTTAAAATTACCCAGATTAGCTATATTAAAATTATATCATTAGATTTATTTTAAAAATATTTTTAATTAGCATATCTTAGTGTAAATTTATAAAAAGTAATGGTCAAAGTCACATCTCGAAGACCATTAAAAGTAAAAAAATCAAGTAAAAAATAACAAAGGGAGTATCAATTAGAACTGTTACAATCTTAGAGTTGTATGATACATACAACTTATATATGTTGAAGTTGTATAATGAATACAACTCTATTTGATATTACAAATATAAGTATTTAGTTTCTAGCTGTGCGTGTGATTTAAGCTAATTCTCTTAACATGAGAAGCTATGTGGGTAATGAAGTACACCACTTGCAATCCTGATGCCACTTTGAACTTCAAGTTACCATAAAAATATTCTTTTTTTTTTAGAATACAGAGGAGAGAAACATAAAATTCTGGTGAAATTACATTTTAATTTCTATCGAATTATATTTGATTATTCAAAACAGCACGTTTTGCTAGAAAATTTTAGGCTATTGTTTGAAGTAAATTACAGAAGCCTTGTAACTACTACAGTTCATCATTGGTGATGGAAATAACAATGATGATTATGTCTACGTGGAAAACGTCGCATATGGTCATATATGTGCAGAGAAAGCTTTATCTACCAAAGAGGGTGCAATGACTACAGGAGGGCAAGTATGATACGAAAATTGAATCACAAGGACATTATTTTGAGCTTATGTTTATATAACACATTTCTCAATTTTAGGCATATTTTATAACAAATATGGAGCCAGCAAATGTGTGGGACTTCGCATCGCTATTTATGGATGAACTTGGGTATAAAAGGTGACGCTTGTCTGACGCAGGTTTCCTTTTATTAGCTTTTTAAATGGGGTTGACAAATCTAGTATAAACCGTGATTTAGGTGCGAACAAGTAAACCATTTTTGTCTGAGCACAAAAAATTTCAGGAGATGACATATATCATGCAACAATCGATTATAACATAAGAAATAAGATACATTATGTCATAGAGAAGCTATCTAGAGACAATAGAGAGTATTATAGACAATAGTTGTCTATACCGTTGTACGTACGTACCTTTATGTGCGCTAACAAATAGTTCGTTGGGATTTGTGACAAAAAAGTTAATTATGTCAGTTTCTTAACTTGAGCACCCCTTATCTGTGTGCTTTCATCTAGTGGCTGACCCTTATGTAGTTTCATAAGGATGTAATGTTTATCGACCTATTTATTTGTTGCTAGATGTGAAGAATATTTGTTGCGAATGTGTTCAATTAAGTAAACATCAATCCATCTTTACTACCCCCACCCCCCACCCACACCCCATTTTCGACAATATACAATCAAGTAGTTTTTCCTGTGCTAATGGTTATGAGTATCATGCAGAAGTAATATATAATTTTCTCTTTTAAATATCCTTATTAATAACATAAATGTATAACAGATAGCAATGCACCAAGCTTTCCCATCTTATATTAGGATAAAATCTGAGTATTACTAGTATAAAGTTTGCAAGTAGAAATATTTTATCACAATACTTTTAACATATTCGGCACCTTAAAGGTGAGTCTTCTATCCAACCATTCCCTTATTAAAAAAAAAGAGACAAAAAACTTCAACTCAAACACAAGTTAAAAATTTCTTTCACAGAAACTAATTAAGTGCTTATATTTACTACTATAAGAGAAGTTGGTGGTTGTGATGGTCCCTCTCATGTCGTGCCCTCTTATCTCCACACTTCAAAAGACCTTTCGTCGATGGATCTACTAGACATGTGTTTGTGTCGTCTGCACATGTGTATATGCATGTGGCCGGTTAATCTGATGTGAATTGTGTATGCAACTTTTTTTCCAGATTGGAAGATAATTATTTATGTATTTTTCTAAATTTCGAACTCATAATATATTTATTTACGATCTATCACAACGCATGGGCACTTGCTGGTTTCAAATAACATTCATCAAATCATTTTTTTTCCTGATACATCATTTTCTTTTTAGATATTTTCTTGATACATCATTTGCTACATTATTTACTAGCTACAATATTTGCTACAGGACCATGGTTATTAATCATACATCATGTGCTCTTTTTTACCCAACCATATAAAATTGATAATGAAACCAAACCATTAAAACATATGGCAGGGGGTGTGCTGCTGTATGCTTAAGGATTTCTTTTTATTAGTACAACTATATGAGTTTCCATGCAGTTGGGTGGCTAGGAGCTATAACACAAGCTTTATATTGAAAAGTGGAGTTTTGTTTGTTCTAGAACTCTAAAGTAGTATTTGTTATGCTGCAAAAATTCTAGTACATATTTGATTAGTCTACCCTGCTATAATCAGGCTTCATTGTATTTATCTTGATTAATGAGAAATTTTCTACAAAATGTTCAATTTAAGTATTATTGAGGCAGCTTTAGTCTCACCAGTTATTTATGTAAACTAGCAGCATTTTCTGTGCAAATGAGCGGTTAGATATTGTAACATATTATATTTGTTGTATGGCTCTATTGCCTTTAAAAATATAGCTGTATATGTTATACAATTGTAATAGATATAATATATATACATGAATAATCTACACTATTATAGTTTGCCTCCATTAAAATAAGTGGTGTAGATATTCTCTTTTCACTCGATTTATGAGAGAATTTCTAAGAATTTTGCTTTTTTTTCTGATTCAATGATTATTGTGGGATTTTCTAGACATTCAAAGCAAAAGAGGTGCCTTCAATATATATCATCAGTTGTTTGTAGATATATAGAGTAATTTTTACAAATAACACAAATTTTTGTTATAATATAATCATTCATTGCTTCCACATGATAGTATTTCAGTCTGATGCTGATATGGTTCCACGCTCTTGAAACCAAAATGAAGTTAGCATGTTTATCATAATGTATTACAATGTTTTCTAAAAAAACTAATATGCTATATATCATTTTTTTTGCAGCGAACTTACAATAAAAATACCCACATCTGTTATCGTCCCAATGGTGCATGTAATTTATTGGACATACAAATTATTTTCTCACTGTGGAATGCTTGAGACAGTACCACTTATAACACCAGCATTGATCAAGTATATGACAATCAACAGAACATTCAGTTGCAAGAAAGCCAGCGATCATCTAGCCTACAAACCTATTGTGTCACTCAAGGTTAACAACTTCAAAACTTTTGCGAGTGTATGTTTTAATGTATATTATATATTTGGAATAAACCTATTGGACCCCTTAACTACTGTGTTTGTCTAAAAATCAACTTTTAGCTACGAAACTGGGTAATCCACTCGACTAGTTTTGGGTCGATATGTCATCTATGTGTGCACATATAGTTGGCATCCATGTGTGCACCTAAGACTGGGGAGGCGGCGACGGCGAACGGCGGCACATGGCCATGGAAGGGAGGTGGTGCGCAAGCACTTGTCGTCCACTACCCATGCCCTGCCTGCGCCCCGTGCGGCCGACGCACTGCTGGCGTAATCGGCACCAAACTCTCGAGCCACCTCAATCCATGTACATAGGTGAGGCAGCAGGACTGCAAGAACAGCTACTAGTACACCTACGACGCTGGGCAGTGTTGTAAATAATCTTGTTTTAGAGTCATGTGCAAAATTTGGGTGTAATCGGAGTCGAATTGCAGCCGCAATTCAAAGTCGTAATTGGAAACCGAGTCGAAGTCGTATAAGACTCGGAGTCGGAGTAGGTGTTGAGAACCCGTGTTGAAGTAGGACAGCCGGGTATAAAAAGAGGCCTAGAGCCATGTATTCGATGTACCAAGCCATTGAGAAAATACAAAAAGAGGGTAAGACACAACGCTTTGTGTTGTCGTGTGTTTGTGCAATACGTGGTCGGAAGGACTCACGATCACCGCAAGCGTGATCGGGAGGAGTCACGACCACGGGGGGGAAAAGTTTCCAGCAGGCGTGATCGACGGGTGCTACGATCACGGCAAGGAACAGTGTTGTTTCGACTACGCCGAGAAGGTTAGTACGTGATCGGAAGCGACTCCGATCACGTTGAAGGAAGTGAACGTAGTCGAAAGGATGTTCGACTACGGTGAACAGTGATCGCCAGCATCATTGCGTGATCGTAGAAAGTTTCGATCACGGTATCTTGAGCGGCTGAAGGAAGGCAGCGGCAGCGATATCGCGGAGCGGTCGTAAATTGCTACAGTAAATTTACGACCACGTTGAAAAGGCGATCAGAGGAGATTGAAGCGTTCGGAATTGGTCGTAAGTACTCTGAACCGATCGTATTTGATTCTCACCGGTCGTAAACGACTCTAACCGGTCGTAAAAGGTCCTAGGAGGTCGTAAGACCCTACAACAGTTGGTATCAGAGCCGTGGTTAAACATGGCTGACACGGCGAAGCAGAGCGTGTCGCTGCAGTACCCGATCCTCAGTTCGGACAACTATCCGGTCTGGGCGATGAAGATGAAGGTCAACATGATCGCGCAAGGCGTCTGGGGTGCGGTCGAACCAAAGGAGAAGGACAAGGTCCTCGATGATCGTCTCGACAAGATGGCGATGGCAGCGATCTATCAAGCTGTGCCCGACTCGATGATGCGGCAGCTGATCGGTAAGGAGACGGCGAGAGACGTCTGGACTACTCTGCAGATAATGCACCAAGGAGTAGATCGAGTGAAGGAAGTTCGACTTCAAACTTTACGCAGTGAGTTTGAATCTTTGAAGATGGGAAGAGACCAGACTGTGGAAGAATTCTCTGGGAAGTTTAATGAAGTCGTAAACGAGATCAAATCTCTCGGCGACGACTTGAAAGATGAGGTGGCGGTAAAGAAGTATCTACGAGTACTGCCGGAGAAGTTTCTCCCGGTCGTAACTACGATCACGTACTCACAAGACCTCTCGAAGATGAAGGTCGAGGAGGTAACTGGGGCGCTCAGAGCACACGAGCAGCTTCTGAAAAGTTACCAAGCCGACAATGAAGGAAAAGGGCCTTACAACCAACAAGCATTGTTTGTAAAGGATGACACGAGGAACCGAGGAGAATCGTCATCAAGGGGAGGTCGTGGACGTGGTCGTGGCCGCGGCGCGTCTCATGGGCGAGGACAAGGACGAGGCTATGGCCAGAATGGCCGTGGAAGAGGTGATCGAGGAGGTCGTGGTGGTCGTGGAGATGGCAATCACCAGACGGACAAATCTGACATCCAGTGCTACACATGCGAGAAATTCGGACATTATGCTGCCGAATGTCGGAGCCACATCCAGTGCCATAACTGCAAGAAGTATGGTCACTATGCTGCGAATTGCCGGAGTAAGAAGAAAGTAGAGGAAGCAAACCTGGCTCAAACAGATGAGCACAAAGAGCCGACATTGCTGTTGTCGCTCTGCACTGCAGACGAACCGACAATGGTTTTATTAAACGAGGAGAAAGTGTTTCCGAGTCTGTTGGAGAAAGGAGAGCAGACTCAAGAGCGGACGACAGACTGGTATCTCGACAACGGAGCCAGCAACCACATGACGGGTACGTACTCGATGTTTTACGAATTAAATAAGAATGTGCTTGGAAGAGTACAGTTCGGAGACGGCTCGACCATTCAGATAAAAGGGAGAGGCACGATCCTGATGCAGTGCAAGGATGGAAGCCAGAGGAGATTGTCGAATGTATACTACATTCCAAGTCTACGAAGCAACATTATAAGCCTTGGACAATTGACTGAAGAAGGTTGTCGGATTGAACTCAAAGACACCTATCTGAAGATGTACGACCACACTGAGCGACTGCTGATGAGAGTACAGAGAACGGTAAACCGTCTGTACAAAATTCAAATTGAAGCATGCAAGCAGAAGTGTATGAAGACTACGATCGGTGATGCGGCCTGGCTATGGCACGCAAGATTCGGACATCTGAATTTCCAGAGTCTCAACACGATGGCTGGAAAAGAGATGGTGGTCGGATTACCGACAATCGATCACCCGGAGCAAGTCTGCGAAGGTTGTCTGGTGGCAAAACAAACTCGTAGCGGTTTTCCACAGCAGACGAGTTTCAGAGCTTCGCAACCACTCGAATTAGTTCACGTAGATCTGTGCGGACCAATCACACCTCGCACAGATGCCGGAAATCAATACTTCATGTTGATCATAGACGACTACTCCAGAGCCATGTGGGTGTACATGCAGAAGAGCAAGGACGAGGCAAAGTCGAACTTTCAGAAGTTCATAACTCTTGTCGAAAACGAAGTCGATAAGAAGGTGAAGTCGGTCAGATCAGACCAAGGAGGAGAATTCCTCGCAAAAGAGTTCGACTCGATTTGTGAAGAGAAGGGTATTGCAAGACTCTTTACGGCTCCGTATTCACCTCAACAAAACGGAGTCGTAGAAAGAAGAAACCGGACCGTGGTCGAAACGGCTAGAAGTCTGTTGAAGAGCCGATTCCTGCCCGGGAGGCTTTGGGCAGAAGCAGTACGACATGCTGTCTATCTGCTAAATCGTGCGACCACGCGATCACTGGATGGAGTCACTCCATATGAACAGTGGTCGGGAAGAAAACCCAATGTCGAGCATCTAAGGGTCTTCGGATGCTTAGCCCATGTGAAGCCATCCACTTATCTCAAGAAGTTAGACGACCGGAGCAGACGGATGATTTATCTTGGCTCAGAACCAGGCACCAAGGCGTACAGATGCTATGATCCGGTCGAAAAGAAGATTCATGTGAGCAGAGACGTGGTCTTCGAAGAGAACAAACATTGGGAGTGGGAAGAACACGAGGACATTGAGAAAGACATTTCGAAGTGGGTAACCTTCGAAGTCGAAGAAGTCGATGCTGACAATACGAAAGAAGCTACGACCACATCTCAAAGCCAAAATTCGACCGGTGCTGATGATCAGGAAGTCTCACAAAATGAAGAAGAGTCTGATGAAGAAGATTCAATACCGAAGATGAGAAGCATAAGTGAGATTTATGCACAAACTGAACCAGTGCTGTCTGAAGAGCTACTGCTTTACACGACTGCAGAAGAACCTGGAAGCTATGAAGAAGCAAAGGGAGATGCATACTGGAGAGCAGCTATGCAGGAAGAGCTGAAGTCGATTGAAGAGAATGACACATGGGAACTCACCGATTTGCCAAAGGGTCATCGAGCAATCGGTTTAAAGTGGATCTTCAAGGTAAAGAAGGATTCCAAGGGAAAAGTCGTAAAACACAAAGCACGACTTGTGGCGAAAGGGTATGTTCAAAAACAAGGCATCGACTACGAAGAAGTCTTTGCCCCAGTAGCTCGTATGGAGACTATACGACTACTTCTTGCGCTAGCAGCAAACGGTGGATGGGAGATTCACCACATGGATGTGAAAACGGCGTTCTTGAACGGAGACATTAAGGAGGAGGTTTATGTCTCTCAACCACCGGGTTTTCAATCCAAGGAGCAAGCTGAGAAAGTCTTGAAGCTGAACAAAGCTCTCTACGGACTTAAGCAAGCACCACGAGCATGGAATTTGAAGCTTGACAAAAGTCTAACGGCACTCGGGTTCAGAAGAAGCAACTCTGAACATGCGGTATACTCAAGGGGAGATGCGAAGAACAGACTGATCGTGGGCGTTTACGTGGACGACTTGATCATTACTGGATCGAGTTCGAAGGAGATTATGGGTTTTAAAGAAGACATGAAGAGGCTGTTCAAAATGACTGATTTGGGACTTCTGTGCTACTACCTTGGCATTGAAGTCAATCAAACCAACAACAGCATAACACTTTGTCAGTCGGGATATGCTCGAAAGATTCTGGAGAAGTCGGGTATGGAAGAGTGCAATCCATGTCAAACCCCAATGGAGAATCATCTGAAGTTAAGCAAGACAGGCCCAGGATCACCAGTTGATGCCACGACTTATAGGAGCATTGTCGGAAGTCTACGGTATCTGGTGCACACCCGACCAGACATCTCGTTTGCGGTCGGATATGTAAGTCGTTTCATGGAGAAACCGACTCAGGAGCATATGAATGCCGTGAAGCACATCCTGAGATACATCAAAGGTACTTTGAATCTCGGGATTCAGTACAAGAGAGGAGGTGGAAAGTCGTTGCAGCTGACGGGCTACAGTGATAGCGACATGGCGGGAGATGTCGACGATCGAAAGAGCACGACAGGCATAATGTTTGTGCTTGGGGAGAGTCTGATCAGCTGGCAATCTCAGAAGCAAAAGGTGGTTGCATTATCTTCATGTGAAGCCGAGTACATCGCAGCGAGCGCAGCATCTTGCCAGGGAGTCTGGCTCGCTCGACTGTTGAGTGAATTGTCAGATGAAGAAATTCAGAAGGTGACGCTTAGGGTTGATAACAAATCTGCAATATCGCTGAGCAAGAATCCGGTTCTACATGATAGAAGCAAACACATAGACACAAGATATCATTATATCAGAGATTGTGTCGAAGAAGGGAAGATTGAAATCGACTACATCAGAACCGAAGAACAGAAAGCAGACATATTGACAAAGTCGCTGGGACGGATAAAGTTTTCAGAGATGAGGAAGAAAATTGGCATGATCGAAGTCGGAAAAACAAGATTAGGGAGAGAATGTTGTAAATAATCTTGTTTTAGAGTCATGTGCAAAATTTGGGTGTAATCGGAGTCGAATTGCAGCCGCAATTCAAAGTCGTAATTGGAAACCGAGTCGAAGTCGTATAAGACTCGGAGTCGGAGTAGGTGTTGAGAACCCGTGTTGAAGTAGGACAGCCGGGTATAAAAAGAGGCCTAGAGCCATGTATTCGATGTACCAAGCCATTGAGAAAATACAAAAAGAGGGTAAGACACAAAGCTTTGTGTTGTCGTGTGTTTGTGCAATACGTGGTCGGAAGGACTCACGATCACCGCAAGCGTGATCGGGAGGAGTCACGACCACGGGGGGGAAAAGTTTCCAGCAGGCGTGATCGACGGGTGCTACGATCACGGCAAGGAACAGTGTTGTTTCGACTACGCCGAGAAGGTTAGTACGTGATCGGAAGCGACTCCGATCACGTTGAAGGAAGTGAACGTAGTCGAAAGGATATTCGACTACGGTGAACAGTGATCGCCAGCATCACTGCGTGATCGTAGAAAGTTTCGATCACGGTATCTTGAGCGGCTGAAGGAAGGCAGCGGCAGCGATATCGCGGAGCGGTCGTAAATTGCTACAGTAAATTTACGACCACGTTGAAAAGGCGATCAGAGGAGATTGAAGCGTTCGGAATTGGTCGTAAGTACTCTGAACCGATCGTATTTGATTCTCACCGGTCTTAAACGACTCTAACCGGTCGTAAAAGGTCCTAGGAGGTCGTAAGACTTTCCAACAGGCAGCATCTCCTGCCTCCTCTGCTTCATCTCCGGCCTCCCACTTCTTGTCCAATTTGGTTCTTTCCCGTTGGTTCAGTGGCTTTCTACTCCCATGATTTTGGTGTTCTTGCTGCGATGATGGAGTTTCCTTTGTCCATTTCACGTAAATCTACCCAATTTTGATGCAAGTTCTTGCTGTTGCCTCACCGCTGCGCTGTGTCGTGGTTCGCTGTGGCGGACGGCTAGCTCCTGTGAGGGTAACCCGAAATTGGGTGAGGAGTCTTGAAGAGGAAGAGGGAGGCGAAGCTAGCTAATGCCCAAGAAAATGGCTCCGGAGCTCACCTGTGGGCGAAGAAAGTGAGCGGTGACAGCGAGGACCGTCACAGCGGCTCGAGCTCCAACCCAGTGAGGGCTTTTACGGTGTCACACTGTTTGGTGTGAAGCCAAATGTTGGCATGCCTAACTTTAGCCATGCCATAATTTGTTAGGTACATGTTTGGTTGATTGTCACAACGGTGCCTTGCCAAACTTTCTTAGCAGCTTGCGTCACGCATCCTATACTCAATATGTTGGCTAATTTTATTGGCCACACTTTCCATGGCAAGCCACATTTTGCCTAAGTTTAGCTATGGCAAAGTTAGCCATGAACAAGTTTGCCATATCTAAGCTTAGGCAATGTGTGGCTGCCACAGAAAGTGTGGCTAACAAAATCGAAGCCACACTTGTGGCAAATTTTGGCAAGAAACTGAGTCTATGACGTGTAGGGCAGGGTGCTAAGAAAGTGTGGCATGCTACAGTTGCGTCATTGAACCAAACAGCTACCTAAAAACTGTAGCACGCCTAACTTGTGGCTAGGCAACTTCTAGTCATGAACCAAATAGGCCCTTAGTTTCAAGGAGCACACCAGAGCAGTTGGAACGCAACCGGCATGCAGAGCGCACGTCGGCATTGAGCTTGTTTTGGCTATGATAGTGCAGGAGGAAAATGGAGGACTGGGAGAGGTGGAGAAGAAAGAAGGCCAGGATGCTCAGTCGTACGTTGAGAACACCGTCTTCTGCATCCTCAAGCGTGGCATCTTGGTCGGCACCGCCACGAGGGAAAGAAGAAACTATTCACTCAAATGACACTATAGTCACTTTTTTTCAAATTTAGTCTCCAAACGTCTATTTTTACAAATCTAGTTTTCTTCATGAGCTCGACAGCCGTGGCGGATGCCACTGCCGTGCTAGCCGAGCTCCCCTACAGCTGCAGCTTTTGTTGCCAAACCTCCCACCCGTACCGGCAAGCAAAACAGAAATAATCAAGGCTAATCAATATAATTAGCATTAATTAAATATATCAATACTGATTAGGATTAGCACTAATTAAGTACTCGTACTAATTAAAGGGGCATTAAATGTGATGCCAGCGTGCCGAGCTCGGGTAGCTCGGCAAATGCCTGCTGAGCTCGATCTAAGGAGGGGTCAGATTTGTAAAACCAGGTGTTTGTTGCCAAATTCGAAAAAAGTGGCTATAGTGCCATTTATGTGAATAATTCAGGGAGAAGAGGATGAGGATATGGACAAAGGTGTAAATGTTGATATAGGAACCCTGTTAGTAAAATTTTTCTATATAGATGCCATGTCAGCGACAACCGAGCCATTTTGGTCTAAGGGGTAAAATGGCTGATATCGAGAGCTCGGGGGTGGTGGTGGTGGTGGTGGGGTTCAAATACCCGGTTTTGTAGTTAAAAGTTGTTTTTAGACAAACACAATAGTTTAGAGGCCAAGTAGACTTATTTCTATAAATTTTGTTTAAAACGTTACATAGACATGTTTGTGCTTATTTAATCTTGAAAAGCAGGATGGAATAAAGATAATAGCCAGATCATGCCTGCACTTCAAAGCTCCAACAGAAGCTGCTTGGAAAATGGAATGGTATGGATATTGAGCTGACTCGATTCCTCATTTTTTTCCAAAAATAATGTGAAAGTTCTTATGTAGTTGAAATATGATTTTTCTTCTTCTCCACTCTATATATTAGCTCCTTTTGAGAAGTCCGTTTCAGTTTTTAAACAGGTGATAATAGGCACATCCATATATGAGTAATTTTTTGTCATTTAGAATGTCCAGTTTTATTAAAAATAATATAATCGCTACTTTTATCTTAAGGATATGCATGCCACCGAATCACCAGAATAAATATAAACATATATGTATGTATATATATACGTGTGTGTTGTGTGCGTGTGTGTGTATGTGTGTGTGTGTGTGTGTATATATATATATATATATATAGAGAGAGAGAGAGAGAGAGAGAGAGAGAGATGAATTCTTGTTCCAGCTAGCTAGCTCACCACCAGGATCCAGGGCATTCCGTCAGAGCTCAGATGTCAGGAAAAAGAAGGTTGCGCAGTGGGAAGCCGTCAGGATGTTGTTCCATCTGTCCATTCATAAGATAGGTAAACACAAGACGATGGTATCAGCCATCCAGTTCACTACAAGATCCGTAGCTGATTAGTAGTTGACTATTCCCGAAGCCCAGCTTCAATAAGCGAAGCAGTACAGACAGCACCGAGTAATAGTTGAAATTACTGGCCGAATAATTGAAGAATGGAGGTTCAGTACAGGTATCCGAGTTTAACCAAACCCAACCATCTGAAACAAGTAAATTGCTTCGAGCTCTCGATTTCACACAACGAAAACCCCAAATTGCTTCTCTTTTTTTTACTATTTTTGTAGACATTATTGTAGGTGCTAAATGAAACAGAATGAAGAAAGAGCTAAGACAGAACCCAAAACGAACCTAAAAATTTAACATCAGTTTCTTTGGGAAGGAGGGCGGGGGAATTGAAACACAGCTAACCCAAGACTAGGAGTGTTGGAAATAATCTTGACTTTGAGTCTAAGACGCAATAGAGTCTGTCTCCGTATGTAACTCAAGTCGAAATTGAGTCCGTTTCATAGTCGAATCTGAGTAGAAGTCGTAGAGAAAGTTATAAAAGGGTACAATCATGTAACCAGTTTTGTAAGAAGAAAAAGGGGGGAAAAGAAGCAAGGAAGCAAGAGAAAAATAAAAAAGGAGTAGAGAAATTATCTTGTGTTCTCTCAGTTTATTTGTGATGTGTGTGTCTTCTCCTGGATCAACGTGGTCATAAGTCGTTATGACCACAGCAAAAGCCGTGGTTGTAAGTCGTTACGACCATAATAGACAACGTGGTCGTATGTCAATACGACCACAGCAAAAGCCGTGGTCGTAAGTTGTTACGACCATAGCAAAAGCCGTGGTCGTAAGTTGTTACGATCACAATAGACAACGTGGTCGTAAGTCGTTACAACCACAGTAGAAGACGTGGTCGTAAGTCAATACAACCACGGTAGAAGACGTGACGGTAAGTCGTTACGACCACAGCGAGAAGGCGTGGTCGTAAGCAACCACAGCAAAAGACGTGGTCGTAAAGCTTTACGATTACGTAGTCGAAGATCCAATAGAGTGGTCGGAGCGCAGTGAGACGTCATCGGAGAGGTCACAACGTGGTCGTAACGACTGTCAACATGGTCGGTGAACCAGTAGAGCGGTCGTAGCGGCTACAAGGTGGTCATACGGCTACAGGAGGTGGTCATAGCGGCTAAAAGGTGGTCGTAAAGCATCTAACAATTGGTATCAGAGCCACGCAGTACTCCTAAGGTATCGCACGCAGTCTTGGTGCTCTATTCTGACGTGTTCTCCTGTCGCGTTTCGCCATCTCCGAAACGCAGAGGACAACAAGTACGTCTCCGAGTCAGAGGCAAACAACAGCACAATAAAAAAACCAGCCCGAGAGAGCAAAGCAACAATCACGACAACACAGAGCAAGCCTAAGAGCCGCTTCAAAGCAGCGTAAGTTCTTCATTCGTGCTCAAGATCTTGTCACGTTCTCCAGGAAGTGGTGTCACCGGTGACGAGGCATCATCCAGTATGACGGCGAAGGAGAGTTCCGTTGTCTCGCTGCATTATTCGATGCTCACGACGAGCAATTATGTAGCCTGGGCAATCAAGATGAAGGTGTACATGAAGGCTCAAGGAGTGTGGGACGCAATCGAGGACGGCAACGTCGATGTGCACAAGGATCAGATGACATTGGCGGCCATCTATCAGGGCGTCCCAGAAGAGACGCTCTTCCTACTGACCGGAAAGGAGACGACCAAAGTTGTGTGGGAGGCATTGAAGATGATGCACCTTGGCGCCAATCGTGTGAAGGAAGCAAAGGTACAAACTCTCAAGACCGAGTTCGAGGTGCTGCGTATGAAGGAAACAGAGTCGATCAATGATTTCGCCGTCTGGTTGGCAGTCATCGTCAACAAGATTCAGACCCTCGGCAAGAAGGTGGAAGAGTTGTACATAGTGAAGAAATTTCTTCGTGCTGTTCCCTCATAGTTTCTCCCGATTGCTTCGGTCATAGAGGAATTTGGAGACATAAAGATAATGACCTTGGAGGAGGTCATCGGTCGTCTTAAGGCGTATGAGGAACGCATCCATGACAATAGCAACAAAAGAGACGGACAGCTCTTGTTGACCCGTGCCGAGTGAGAGATCCGATCATCAAAGCATGAAGGCAAGAACACTTCCCGGGATGCTAGCCAAGGCCATCATAATCGAAAGTTTGATAAGGCAAAAGTGAGGTGTTATAAGTGTAACGATTATGGACACTTTGCTTCAGAATACCCCAAGCCGAGGATGAAGAAAGTATTTCTTGCTAAAGCGCTCAGCGATGATGAACCAACACTACTCTGATGAAGGTTGGAGTTAGGGACATCGAGAAGATGTGTCGCCGTCCAAACTTAAATAAGGTGAAAAAAATCGGAACGTCGAGGAGATGTGTCACCGTTCTGTGTCAAAGTATGAGTTTAGTAAGTCGTAGTTGAGTTCGACTGCCTCAATGTTTTAGAATCTTTGCATCTGGTGGACCCGTACCAGTTGAGTTGAGTTCCTATATGTAGCTTGCATGTAGAACGCTTCATATGGAAGCGTGGTTGGTAGTTCATAATGCATTAAGACTAAAAACTAGAGTTTGTCAAGTCAAGATTAGGGGGGAGATTGTTGGAAATAATTTTGACTTTGAGTCTAAGACACAGTAGAGTCCGTCTCCATATGTAACTCAAGTCAAAATTGAGTCCATTTCATAGTCGAACCCGAGTAGAAGTCATAGAGAAGGGTATAAAAGGGTACATTCATGTAACCAGTTTTGTAAGAAGAAAAAAGGGGAAAAAGAAGCAAGGAAGCAAGAGAAAAATAAGAAAAAGTAAGAGAAAAAGGAGTAGAAAATTCTCCTGTGTTCTTTCAGTTTATTTGCGATGTGTGCATCTTCTCCTGGATCAACGTGGTCGTAAGTCGTTACGACCATAGCAAAAGCCGTGGTCGTAAGTCGTTACGACCATAACAGACAACGTGGTCGTAAGTCGTTACGACCACAGCAGAAGATGTGGTTGTAAGTCGATACGGCCATAGCAAAAGCAATGGTCGTAAGTCGTTATGACTACAACAGACAACGTGGTCGTAAGTTGTTATGACCACAGCAGAAGACGTGGTCGTAAGTCGATACGACCACGACAGAAGACATTGTCGTAAGTCGTTACGACCACAGCGAGAAGGCGTGGTCGTAAGCGACCACAGCAAGAGACGTGATCGTAAAACTTTACGAATACGTAGTTGAAGATCTGATAGAGTGGTCGGAGCGCAGCAGGACGTGATCAGAGAGGTCACAACGTGGTCGTAACGACTGTCAGCATAGTCGGTGAACCATTAGAGCGGTCGTAGCGGCTACAAGGTGGTCGTACGGCTACAAGGTGGTCGTGTGGCTACAGGAGGTGGTCGTAGCAGCTACAAACTGGTTGTAAAGCTTCTAACAAGGAGCATCAGCTTCCTCTTCTTGCTCCTCTTGTGACATTTCTCTACGTGCTACCACCGGATTCACGTACACCTAGCACCACCCGAGCCTATGTATTCTACTTGAGAGAGAGGTCAGGAAAGCACTAGGAGGCAGAGGGAGGGTGACAAGCCTGGGGTGGAGAGGGGTCAAAGGCAGATTTGGGGGAGATGTTGGCAACAAGTGGATTTAGTGGAGATGGGATGGCAGCTGTATATATTATTTCTCTTTATAATACTATTGTTAGCTATTTTTACTCTAACTCTTAGCATTATCTATAGGTGCTAAACATTCAAATTTTTTTATATAGTATCAGTTACCAAAATTTACTTCGGTGCCATACAATTCTAACTTAGGATCGACTCCCTCATCATTGGCATTGATGTAAGAAATTTCTCTCCTACGACATTACCTTAGTGGTACCTAGGGATAGGGGTGGAAACGGATCGGATATGGTCGAATAGTCTCAAATACGAATACGAATCCATATTTTTAAAACGAATACGAATACGGATTCGAATATTTTCAAATACGGATACGAATATTCTCGAATACGAATACGGATATTTTCGAATACGGATTTTCTCGGATACGAATATCGGATAAAATGGATTCCTAACGGTTTTGCCGATTTTTCATTGGTTTTTGACCGGTTATCAGTTTTAAACCGCCTAAATTCAAGTTTTGAATCACAAAATTTGTACGGATTTTTCATGGGTTCTAAAAACGGATCGAATACGAATCGAATAGTCTCGAATACGGATACGGATACGAATATTCTCGAATACGAATGCGAATACGAATACTCTCAAATACGGATACGAATATTCTCGAATACGAATACGAATATTTTCGAATACGGATTTTGCTTACCAAATTCGGATTTCTCTCGGATACGAATATCGGATAAAACGAATTATCCGTTACCGTTTTCCACCCCTACCTAGGGATGCACATGGGGTGTAGAGGATAGGGCTTAGGGATTGGGAAATCGGGTTTTTTAACCTCTAGCCTCTCCTTTTCCTGACTTAGCACAGAATCCACGTCAGGGAAAACCTATGTTGCTGTGGGAGAGTCACGTGCCACGACAAAAATTTCCCGCCTCGATTTTTCGTTGGCAGAAAATTTGCGAGGGTGTGGACTATGGGTTCTTGAGTCCTGACGGTAAAATGCATACCCGGAAAGGTTTCCCGGCGGTTATTTTTGTATGTCAGGAAAAATACAGGTTTTCCTTACGGTTGCCTGCAGGTATATCTTCCACCGTCAGGATTGTTTTTCCCATTTGCGATGTGGTAATTAAACCGTCATGATGGCCCGTTTTTCCTCACATGTGGCTCGGCTTGTCAGGAATGTTCATTCCCGTTAGTAAATCGACGGTTTCTGGTAGTGATGGGTGGGTTCGGCAAGGTTTTGGCTTTTCATTTTTTACTACAGTAATTAGCTTTTAATCGGTGCGTTTTTAAGGTGGAGTCTATTAGATGATTGTAGTACATACTGTAATGATTTCATCTATATCGATTAAAGTCACACGCAAGTATCTCTCTCCGTAATCTCTCGTGTGAACAACTAGAATTCAAAATTTTAAACCAAAATCTATAGGCGACAGCATAAAAGAACCCACCCAATATATCTTAACTATATACATACGGGACAATATAAAAGGACTAAGAGCTATTGTAAAAAAAGACTAAGAGCTTGTTTGTCTTCTTTATTAATGTGTACCTTATAAGTCATGTATGGCGTCACCCAACAAGTACATATCATAAATTTCAATCTTAGTTGGTCTAAAACAAAGTTTCAATCTTAGCGTATTTCAAGTATCAGCATGCCGACACTGTTACTAATTTACCGATATGATGTTGTTATTCCTGTACTGATCAGAATGTTTTTGTTATAACTGTTCTGATCAGAATGTTAATGGGACGGTCAAGAAGCAAAAGGATGGTGATGTCCCAACTAGATGCCACTGGAAAGTAATTATGCAAAATATGCGCAAATCGAAATTGAATGGATATTGTAATTGATTGAAATAAAATGGACAGTTGTCTCATTTGTTGATACAAGATCTCTTGAATTTACTGTATTATTTGTTCTTCCTTTGTGTGTGTGTGTATATATATATATATATATATATATATATATATATATATATATATATATATTGCCAATGTTGTGGAATAAGTGATGTTTGGACACTTCACTAAACTGGCCATTCACTCTATTAGGCCCAAATGACCACAATGTCTGTTTCCATAGTTTAGTCCCATATTATTAATTAAGATCTCTTTCTAGACATCCTCATCCTATAAATGTAGTGATATAGGGAGGCACTTTGTACATTCACATCCCACCATATCAATAAAGAGAGAAAGGTTGTCACGAATACATCTTTTGTCTTCTTCATATTTGTAAGCTTTGAGTGTTTGATGACCCCCCCCCCATACACAACGGTCAACGCGCTTGTTAACTCAGAACCGGCTTAATCTGTCACACCCATAGTACCCCTATGGTTGTCAGAATCATGACTCTAAATCGGATCAGAGGCACTATGATAGGAATTATATTCTAGGATTAAATCATAGAATCTAAGATCTTACTTGATTCTATCAAAAGTATTTCTTAATTTACCATGTATTTTAAGAGAGATATGAGTATTTATTTGGTCATATGGCATCTAAATTTATTAATAAATGTCTATCTTATTTACGACTAGAATCACAGTTTTGATTCTACGTCATTGAGAGCTAAGACTAGAATAGTGATTCTATCATCCTTGCCATTTTACATAAAAATGTAAAATAAGTAAACAATCAAATTAATTTTTATTGTTCGAAACATCTAAATCTTAATGTATAAACTATTAACTACTTACAACTTGATCTAAGGAGTAAAATTTTTGCTTTTTAGCCCAAAATTTGAAAGTTTTTTACATATGGACCCCTGGAGAAAAGATTTGCAAAAATGGACCCTTACCACGGCGCCAAAGCATATGGCGCCCAGGGTACGCGGCACGGCGCCATATGCTTTAACGCCGTGAGTGGCCACGTAGGATCCACGGTGGCATAGCACGGCGCCAAAGCCCATGGCGCCGTGTTGTGCAACCGTGGATCCTACGTGGCCACTCACGGCGTTAAAGCATATGGCGCCGTGCCGCGTACCCTGGGCGCCATATGCTTTACCGCCCATGGCGCCGTGTTGTGCAACAACGGCGCTAACGGCCGTGGCGCCGTACTCTGGGACTTAAGCCCGAGCGCGGCCCCCGGCCCTCCACCCCCTCACTTCCCCTACCTGTTCAAACAGACCACCGCCGCTGCCCCTCTCCTTCCCCTTCCAAATCCACTCCATTCCATCCGTTTTTCTCACGATTTTGCTTCCAAACCGAGCAAGCAAGGTGAACTCCCTCCCCTCCCTTGATTTTTTTTTGCAATAAATATGGATTATTTGAGGTACATTTCGTGGGGCATGATTTGAAACCCTAGATGAAATTAGTTCAATTTGGCTCGGTTTTAGGTTGGATTTTCAATAGATATGCGTAATGTAAGAGTAGTAATGTGTATAGATTCGTTTTTAGGGTTTGATTTTTAGAAATACATATGTTTTTAGGGTTTGATTTGAGCGAGATTGATGAATGCTTAGATTTAGGGTTTGATTTAGAAATACACATGTTTTTAGGGTTTGGTTTGAGCGAGATTGATGAATGTTTAGAAATACATATGTTTTTAGGGTCCATTTTAGAAATACATATGTTTTTAGGGTTTGATTTAGAAATACATATGTTTTTAGGGTTTGATTTGAGCGAGATTGATGAATGTTTATATTTAGGGTTTGATTTAGAAATACACATGTTTTTAGGGTTTGGTTTGAGCGAGATTGATGAATGTTTAGATTTAGGGTTTGATTTAGAAATACACATGTTTTTAGGGTTTGATTTAGAAATACATATGTTTTTAGGGTTTGATTTAGAAATACATATGTTTTTGGGGTTTGATTTGAGCGAGATTGATGAATGTTTAGATTTAGGGTTTGATTTAGAAATACACATGTTTTTAGGGTTTGATTTAGAAATACATATGTTTTTAGGGTTTGATTTAGAAATACATATGTTTTTGGGGTTTGATTTGAGCGAGATTGATGAATGTTTAGATTTAGGGTTTGATTTAGAAATACACATGTTTTTAGGGTTTGGTTTGAGCGAGATTGATGAATGTTTAGAAATACCTGTGGGGAGATGACTGTCACGCTGCAGGACGTGGTGATGATACTTGGACTTCCCATAAGGGGACAGCCAGTGGTCGGCCCGGCGGTGTCTGACGGCTGGAGGGCACGTGTGGAGGCCTTCCTGGGCACGCCATTGCCTCCTGTCCCAGAGAACGCCAGGCGAGGCCGTGTCTCGGGGGTCCACATTACATGGTTGCGGAATACCTTTGGTGGATGCCCTGAGGACGCAGACGATGCCACAGTGACCTACCACTGCCGCGCTTGGGTCCTCCACATGTTCGGGGCCGTGCTTTTCCCGGACGCCACGGGGAACGCCGCTTCGTGGATGTACATCCACTGCCTGTAGGATTGGGGCGACGCTGGACAGTTCAGCTGGGGTTCGGCGGTCCTCGCATTCCTCTACTGCTAGCTTTGCGAGGCCTGCAGACGCACGGCGCCCACGTCTACGCTCGGTGGCTGCGTCTTCCTTCTGCAGGTGTGGATGTGGACACGCATTCCTGTGGGACGCCCTTGAGTGTTCCAGGCGTAGCCTTGGCGTCCACACGGTGTGGATGACTTCGGCCCCACTGTGGCGTACCTGTGGGATAGCGTCTTAGTCCCGTTCGCGACCACTCAGCAGGCGTACGTGGATTTCAGCAACGAGCTGGACACCTTGTCTCCCACGATGGTAAGAAATTGGTAATGCGTTTATTTTTCCTTCAGTTCTTGGTTTTTGTAAATGTCTAATCGTGTGTTTGCACGTGTGTTTGCTTACTAGGTCTCGTGGGAGCCTTACTCCGAGCCACAAGTTACAGCTCTACCGCTCAGCACCATGTGCCGCAGGGACTACCATCTTTGGAGGATGAGGTGTCCGCTGATTTTCTTCTACGCCGTAGAGATTCACCTCCCCCACAGAGTTGCGTGGCAGTTTGGCCTCGTGCAGTTCTATCCCCCCGAGCAGATGTCGACATCTGTTACTTTGCACAAGTAAGTTACAATTTTTGTTTCATTTAGAATTCTATTGGTTCTTACTATAACACCTATTGTTAACATCTGCTATATGTACAGGTTCGACAGGGTCCGCCAACGAAAGGTGACGGACTTCGCTCATCACCACCGAGAGTATGTCGAGTGGTGGAGGAGAACTGCGAGCGGGACAATACCCCCCACAGCAACGCCAGCTTCCGGGATTACTTGTCCTGGTACCACACTGCCACCCGCTACAGGCTGAGGCAGCAGTGGACCGATGTCGACTACGCGGACCTCGCTTCGTCCGAGGACGAGGACACTGCGTACGACAGGCGTGCGAGGGAGGGCACAGTGGTCGAGGCCGCTCCGATTCTCGATCGAGTGGTACGGAAAGCATGATATTTGCAATACTTTGGTTCCATACGTTTATCTCGCACTTATGTTTACTTATTTCTTTAGGGGACTTCTCTCCAAACCTCAGTGCGTGAGATCGACGAGGTTCTCGGCCACCTGGACAGCGAGAGCCACCCCCTGAGGGACTTCCTGCAGGTACAAAAATAATTCGTTAAGTTAGATCCATTCAGCATGTATGCAATTATGACATATCATTACTTGCAGAGACTTCGACGTCGGCTCAGTCGGGCGGTAGGTCGTTGTGGTTGCCGCGCACGCTCAGATGTGATCATACCGGCGGCCTCCCAACGGTCGGGTGCCTCAGCGGCTACAGCCTCGTCATCACACGCCGGCAGGCGCCAGTCCACGAGGAGTTCGTCATGCACTCCGACTTTCAGTCAGGGCGATGACGACGACGACGACGAGGCGGAGCAGGATGACGAGGAGGAGGAGCACGAGGACGAGGAGACATCTACCCACGACGAGATTGGGATGTCGCAGATGCCCGACGCACCATCTACTCAGGCTTCGCAGCGGCCTCGTCGTTCGACCCGTCCCCCGAGCACGTACACTCCAGGGTCTGATGCCCTGGCCAAGGGCAAGGGAAAGGCCAAGAGGCAGTGACTTATTGATGTTTTGAGACTTTTGACAGTTATGTGATGTTTTAGACTTTTGATACTTATGTGATGTTACGTAATATTTTGAGACTATTGATAATTATGCGATGTTGTCGTTTACGTTTTCAGATGTTTTATGTGTGAATGTACATGTATCTGTGTATGTGCATATGTTTTGCAGAAAAATAGCAAAGTCTTTGCTGTTTTTTTGCAGGTGTTGCTATCACGGCGCCAACTCCTTTGGTGCCGAGATGTTTATATACGGCGCCAGGCCTGTTGGCGCCGTAGTAGGCGCCAAATACTCTGGCGTTGTATATAAACATCTCAGCGCCAAAGTAGCTAGCGCTGTGCTATATGGACATTCACCAAAACATCAAGTTCAGGCTTAAGTCCCAGAGCACGGCGCCACGGCCGTTAGCACCGTTGTTGCATAGCACGGCGCCATGGGCTTTGCCACCGTGGATCCTACGTGGCCACTCACGGCGTTAAAGTAGATGGCGCCGTGCCGTGTACCCTGGGCGCCATATGCTTTGGCGCCGTGGTAAGGGTTCATTTTTACAAATCTTTTCTCAGGGGTTCATATGTAAAAAACTTTCAAATTTTGGGCTTAAAGGCAAAAATTTTACATCTAAGGATAGGATACAGCCAAACACCTAAGTCTTTCATTATCTAAGATGGTACAAGATTCTACAAGATTATACCATGATTCGACCTGGTTCTACTACACTCTACCCGATACAACTTATGATACGATTTGAGCCATATTGGTATTCGTAGGATTGTAGAATCTTATGATTCTATACTACGACCACAATTTTAACACCCCAACTACTACTGGCACATATTTATGGACATCTAAGCAACACTGTCAGTAGCAATGTACTAAAATATGCACCCCCTCTATGTATGTTTGGCTAGTTCTTCTGGTATTAGCTTTAACCTTATAGTACATCTCTATTTTCAGCTTCACCGTTGGCTCAGCGCATGGTAAAGAGAAAATTCAATTCGTCTCTGTTGGGCCATAGCAAGATAGGAAAAAAAAAAAGCAATAAAACAGGCTCCGATCAGCTTTTGCTCCTCCTTGACTCCATTTCACCAACTGAAATAGGTAAATTGTTAATATTTTCTTAAAAATTCTGGAGGGAAATAAATGCTTCATGTATGGTAAAGACAAGTACGCGTACGGCCAATTGAATTTCGAAGGTAGTGTGCGTTTTCTTGAGGGCTAATGGGTTCACTGTTCATCATATAAAATAATGCATTGCCCATCATTTAGGTTGTTCTTTTCTCCTGGAAAGTAGTGCTTAATGCAAATGTGCGGAGGAAGCCGAAAGGACTGCAAAACATCTTCGAGAGCAACACCTCGAACTGTTTTTTTTCTCTAGTACTGTTGCAATATTTTTTTTCAATTTTAGTATACTGGCATCTGTCTTTACAAAATAAGCTTATCTACAAGCTCGGAAGGCACGACAGATGACACGTGCAACATATCATGCCGCCGTACCTCGGCAAGAGGCCTGATGCACGTTACGGCAAGCTGGCACGACAAGTGGACAGCGTAGCGCAACTGGCAGGCACTATCGAGCTAGTGCAACTCGGTAGTAGTCTACCGAGCCACTCTGCGCGTAGGCTATTACCGAGCTAGCCTGGTTCATTAGGCGGGCGCATGGGCACACAGGGAAGCGGACAAGCGCGCGTGGGAGCGAGGGAATCCGATTCCTCACAGGGCAGTGTCAGCGTGCGAGGGCATCGTGTTAATGACATGACGTGGTGACATGATGCGATGTTAGATTATCATTTTATTAAAACATGAACCGTAGTTGCATTGCTATCAAGCAAGAGAGAGCGCAGCTAGGGAGGGGAAGGAAAGAAAAGAGTGATTTCCTGCCAAGCAAGAGCGCAGGGAAGTAGTGCGGCTGTGATGGTAATCTTCCGCAGTTAGAAGCCTTGTAGAGCTGGAGATTACTTTCGAAAAAAGATATGCTTCATTCGGATGTGAGCAACGCGCTTCATATATCATTAGCATTTCATTAGCGTAACTGTAGTTTTGTAATGTAAAATGCACTAGGTAGCCATATTTAGTTGACGAATGTGTTTCTGTAAGTATCCATATTTATTTATTATAAATAGCTATAGAAATACAAGCCAAAAATAGCTAATATATTTTTACGTATGTCTATACGTATATATTTGTCGCTCTCACGTGATTACAGAATGCTTGTTACCCAAGGACTTGGTCTTATTTTCCTAAACTAAAAAGCGAAAGCTTTGTTATATCTTTAAATTGTAACTAATACCCTCCTATTCAACTATAGATGGTTGGATCAGATGACATTGGGCCATGGGACTACTTCACTCATGGAGAGGACTAAGGGGAGTTTACTGACCTATTGCGCAAACTAATGCAATACCTGCATTACTGGCACAATCCCATCTTCAGAGGATGGAAGGCCCAGGGAGGAGATAGGGAGACCTAGATGATGGAAGTCTTCTTGTACACAAGGGAAGGCGAGTACGCCTTGTACTTTCTGCATGGAGCACATAAGGAGTACTTCCACCGATACCCTTCAGGATGTCACCCGCTTAGCTTGTGCTCACTTGTGTGAGATCCATAAGGCTTCCATGTTGACCTCCCTATTTTGCTACTATCCATCCCTTCGGGAAGGAGCACACTACGGAGAGATGTTCGTCCATGGCTCTGAGGATGACCCGCTCTTGATCCACCAGGTCCAGCTTACCCAAGCTATGGGAGCCAGCTTAATTGAGGCTCTAACTTATACCGAATCAGAGGTATCTATCTCAGCAATTGACAAAATCAAAACTAGCAGAATATTTCAAGTGATAGTCACAATGATCTCTAATATGACAAGTTTCCTCATCGAGCATTCACAAAGCCCACAATCCATCAAGCAAAATCCTTTATGACCATAGTAGCTTATGACCATGATAGCTTACGACCATGGCAAACTTATGCACGATAGTAATAAGAATGCAAAGTAAAGTTCATTAGGCGGTGGTAATCCAAGCCACCAAGAAGGCAGACAGGGCAAGGCTCATCACAAGGATGATGTCCCAAAAAACCAATCACCATCGTTATGCTAAGATGTTACCGGAGAGGTTAACAGATATACAATGCCCAATTTCACAATTCGGAATTCACCAAATCATGAAGTTGAGATGCTGGTTAATACTGCACAAAGCCAACAGGAATCTCCAATTGGATGAAGCAACCGAGGAACTGAAGAACCAGTCGCGCTCTACACACGAGTGTGCAAGAGCCTAGAGAAGAACTCAGCACACGCAGCAGCAACCAAAAACCCAACACCCCAGTGGATCTGTACAGACAAGCTGGAGTAGAGATCATGAAGACTCTAGTGAGTTCGTCGAAGCAAACTGCATAGGAGATCAAACGGAAATCACCACCACTTGCACTCAAATCTGGGTCTACTCCCTTGTTTGCACTTCCTTGAGAACTCTCCCATGGCTCGATTTAAAGAGGAAATAGGGAGATCGGAGATCAAGTGAGGCAGCAGTGCTATCGAAATCTACCGCCCATTTCATCCGCCCGAAGACTAAGGAGAAGAGCGAGATGGGGAGAGTCGTCTAACACTAACACAAGTCAGGACTCAATACAAGCCAGCATGGCTCATGTGAGCTTGAATGGATGGCCTTTCCTTGGTGCATGCAATGCTTCTCTTTTCTTCTCATGCTCACGTAGAATGTATGCATATGCATTGATCCCATGTGTGAACAGTAGTTCATGTGGTAGTTCGTTTCTTCTAATGGACAACACAATAAGTATCCTTCCTTCCTCATGTGGCACCAATTAAATTCTTATTCCGAGTGGCATCCTGGAATTACACAAAATATTCTTATGAGGTAGTGAACAAGTCTCATATAAATTAAAATTAGATTCACCTCGGAGTGAGTTCACCTGATAATATTTAATACTGTTCAATAATTCTTTTTAGTTAATTATTTTCAGTTAAATAATATATTTAACTGAAAATCATAAAGACATTAGCGTTTTTGCATCAGAAGGTGCTATGGTCTCTTTTTTCTTTTTAAGGTCATGTTCATCCTTGTTAGAGGCCGCCACAACGCAAAGAGAGTGATGCATTAAGGTAAAATCAATTTATCAAAGAATAACCTCAAGGACGGAGTACTTTTGAGAAGCTAGGTTACAAACAAGAAGGTGTCTAGGGAACACTCAAGTGTTTCTGGGTTGGGAGCACTCATATTTTTTGGGCGTTGGATCTCTATCCGACGTCCCAGATTTGAAGCACTTACATTTTTTTGGAGGGGGTGGGGTATGGTGGATCCGTTAGATGGAGATCCAACGTCCCAGATTCGCTTTTTGGAGGGGGATATGGGAGAGATCCAACGCCCCAAAATCTGAGTGCTCCGAACTCCAAAAGACACTCAAGTGCTCCTTAGCACTTCTCTAAAAACAAATAGTTCCCCCACCCTGAGTGTAGAGAAAATGGAGCTAGCCAAAATGAAACTAAGAAGAACTATTCACCCAAATAGCACCATTGTCTTTTTTCTCCAAATTTGGCCCCTAATATCCGTTTTTACAAATCTAGAGGCCTCCACAAACCTACCGAGGTCGGCAGGCACTCCTGGCATGGCGGGTGCCTACCGAGCTATAGTAGCTCGGCAGGCACCGAGCCCCCTGGCTTAACAGGGCGCCTGCTGAGGCCATAGTCTGCGGTAGCCATATATGTTGCAGCTACTAGTTGTTGTAGTCAGGCGCTTTATATCTGAGGTCTTGACCTTGCGGGATTTTGGGTTGATCATTGATAGTGTTCCTCTCTTTCACGATAACACTTTTACCATTAACATTGCCAAGAACCCAGTGTAGCACTCCAAGACCAAGCACATAGATATCACATATCATTTCCTTAGAGACCATGTGGAGAAGGGTGATGTTGTGGTTACAGACCAAACAGAGCGAGAGTGTAGTAGTGGAGAGTTGAGTAAATGAATGGCTTAGGCCCCTTTCCCCGTGGCCTATGTCTTACGTATATACATCCACATGGGGAGTGCCTTTACAATTATACCCTTACACATGAGTACTTCCCTCAGGGGTACCTATGTCACTATACATGCCCCACTCTGGGCCTTACACTCCCTTAACAGGCCTGCTGGGCTTAGGTGGGGGCCACCCCTACAATAGGAGCCTCTCATGGTGAAGGGCTTCACGGGCCGAAGCCATGTTGCCGAGCCCTTTGGCCCCCTCCGTCCCTGCGGCCTGTGAGCTTTTTCAACGTTCGAAGTGCAGTGTTCGCCTTATTGCGAAGGCGTGGCGCCAGGCGGCTTGTTGAAGGCTTCGTCACCCACTGAGTCCTTCCGTGGCGGGGTCGGGTCCGTCGTCCAGAGTGGAGATGTTGGCGGAGTCAAATGCGTCGGCATAGGAGGCGGAGCGGGTCGTAAGCCCTCGCGCGCCCGCGCGTCTCCGGCGTCGAGCGCCCTTGACGACAAGCGATTGCCCGCCTACTCAGTGGGGCTTGGTTGGCGCGGCGCGAGACTTGAGGGGGGCGCGGTGATGCCATGTGGCGACGTTCCTTCTCCCTGCGCGGATCTTGGAGCATCGTGACGGTACGATGCTGCAACGTTGGACTGTCGCCGGTTGGACTTTCGCCGGATGGACTTCCGCCGGCTGGACTGCTGTCGGTTGGCTTTCCCGTTGATGGGGTATATATATAGCGGGCTGGTGTAATCTTGTACCTACATTGTGTGCACGGATAGGTGCTACTCCCCTAAAATGGGCCTCTTCAGTGCATCCACATTCCATGGCGGCACCGCGCGGCTCGGGGAATGTTGATGTACTGATGGAGGCCTATTTTTCTCGGGAGCTTGGTTAGCGTCTGTTAACGGCAACTGCCCACACTTGCTGTGCTCACTCTGTATTTCTGCGTACAACGGCAAGGTTTGCCCTGTTCTCTTAGACAGACTCACCTTCAGTCGGGGCTTGTGATCAAGCCCGCCTTCCGAGACAATATTGATGGACTGAAGGTGGTCTGTTTATGAGAACAAGCCAAAACTTGGTGTGATATAACCTGCGCCAGTGCGGTGTGTGGGGAATACCGTCGGATGTGCCGTCCCGCCGATGCAGTTCCTACAAGGCGAGTAGCGGGGTGGTGTTCCGAAACCACTGGTCTCCTGCCTTGGAGGATAGTAGCCGTGGAGGCAGGCATCTGCGGGGTAGCCCGGGGGTGCTGCGCGCGTGGGGGTAAGCGCGCTGGCGATTCGTCCCCTGATCTCCGAAGTGGTGGCGGCGGAGCTGGCACCTAGTCGAGGTAGACGCGCGAGCGCTCCGTTCCCTACCCTTCGAAGTGGTGGCAGCGGAGCCGGTGCTAAATCGAAGTAGGCGCGCGGGCGCTCTGTCTCCTACACTTCGAAGCGGTGGCAGCGGAGCTGGCGCCTAGTCGAAGTAGACGCGCGAGCGCTCCGTCCCCTACCCTTCGAAGCGGTGGCAGCGGAGCTGGTGCCTAGTCGTAGTAGACGCGCAAGCGCTCCGTCCCCTACCGTTCGAAGTAGTGGCAGCGGATCTGGCGCCTACTCGAAGTAGATGCGCGAGCACTCCGTCCCCTACGCTTCGAAGTAGTGGCAGCGGAGCTGGCGCCTAGTCGATCCTTGGGGTGAGCGCGACCCCGCGGTATTGCGCCTTAATGGCCCCAGAAATCGCGCCGACCCCTGGGCTGGCACGAGCGGGCTGCTGTATCCGTATGCACTTGTCCATTCGGGATGAACACGTGGCGGGCCATGACTGGCATGTCGATGGGTCGTCTGTGGTCAAGCCCCTTCCCCAGAGGGGCGGGGCATGTGGCGCGGCGCTGTAGGCATGCCGCCCACTGGTTGCCCTCCTTCCAACGCGCGTCACCGGCTGCTAGCGGTTGCGCTTCTTGCCGATCCTCGGTTACCCATGCCGCGCAGGCTTGCGGTTGTCCCTTTGGACAGGTGCGGCCAGAGTCGGGGGGTCGGTGACCCCGTTTGGGCTATCTCGGTATAGGGTCCGAAGAGCCGCGCCGGCGCGCGCCGTAGGTTATGCCGGGTCGCGCAACCTGTGTTTATTCCTTGCGCTGACCGACACGCGGTGGGACGCTAGCGGCGCGTCGTGTGGTGGCAGGACTCTGTACGACTACGGTCGCGTGCCGGCTACGTGTACCGCCGCGACGCTTCGGCTTCGCGTGTGGGGAGGTGAGCGGTTGTCGCGCGCCGTTTGCGCTTACCCACGGTGGGAGGCGGGGGGCCTATAAGTACCCCCCCGTGGTGTTACACCTATGCCTCCTTGCGCTTTCTGGTTGTTCACGCTACTCCTCGCATTCGCTCGCCCTATTCCTGCGCTCCTTTTTCGCCGCCGAGTTCCTCGTGGATGTTGATGGCGACTTGCGACGAGCGTACTCTGGTGGGCGGCTACGCCATCCGCAGGCGGTCCTCGCCGCTCAAGGTGAAATACACATTGTAGGAGCGTGATCCGGCGGTGGCAGGCAAGTGGTGGATGGCGAAGAAGAGTCAGGGTCCGTACTCCGGCGAGTTGGGCCGCACGCTCGTGACGGAAGACACGATTCGGTCACTGCTGCGAGAGGGGAAGCTATCGGACCGCCGCGCGGTGCGGTTGCCCGCCGATGACGAGATGGAGCCGCGCCCTGAGAAGTCGGAGGCGATCGTCTTCGTCACCTACTTCGAAGCCGGACTTCGCATCCCGTCCACAGCGATTGTTGGGGCAGTGCTGCAGACCTTCAAGTTGGAGTTGTCACAATTGACTCCGAACGCGGTGGCTCGCCTCGCCGTGTACAGCTGGGCCCTGCGCTCGGAGGGGTGTTGGCCCAGCGCCTCCCTGTTCGCGTATTTGCATGAGGCCCGGTGCCAGCCGAAGGAGCGAAAGGACGGTACGTTGTCGAAATTTGGCAGCGTCAACTTCGTCCTGCGGGCGTCATGTGGGAAGCTTTTGCCCGCGAACGCGACCCGAGGGAAGTGGGAGGTCCACTGGGCGAGGCGGTGGTTCTACCATCGTGTGACGAGTGGCAGCGGCCTCGAGTGCGCAGGCGGGCCGATTACATTCAAGACCACCCCCGGCTTAACGCTTGATCAGGAAGATAGAGTGAGGGCGCGGAGACTTGTGGGGCTCGCCGCCTGCTTCAATATGCGTGAACGTCAGGATGATAACGTTCGCTCGTCCGTTTGCTCGCTACCCGTGCCGACTGGCCTTCGTAAGTCTCGACCATGCCTTCCTCTTCGTTCTTACGTGTCGCATTGTGTAAATATGCTCTGTCTGGGGCAGGGACTGGCCTTGAGGACGCGGAGCGCGCCACGCGCGTGTTCCTCGGGCCATACACCGGCAGAGAGCACGGGCAGCGCGCCGCTGCGACTGCGGAGGCCGGACTGGGGCGAATAAACCGCGTGTGTGAGGCCTTAGGGCTTCCTGTGCCGGATCGGCCTCCTCCGGACCAGCAGCATGAGGATGACGGTGCCGTGAAGATGAAGGCGCCATTCCGCAAGAGGGCCCGGAGCACTATGACAACGCCTCGTACAGCGGTTGCCGCTGTTCCTATCGGCGCGACGAGCCTGGAGTCGAGTTCGGCGAAGTATGCCGATTCAGATTTAGAGGGCGCGTGTACTGAGGGCGAAGCCGCTGGCGGCGGAGGGCACGCCGTAGAGGTCTCGCTGCCCGCGACCGTCGCCGAGGTGGTGGTGCCGGCTGGCGGCACTGGTGCAGAGTCCTCGTCTCCGGCCATGACTGTGGTGGGGCTGCCCTTCGCGGGAGTGTGTGTGGAGCACAGCCTTTGCTAACAGCGGTGGCCAGGGCTGAGGTGTCCCCTGCGGAGGTGGGGGTGTCTCCCGCAGAGGTGAGGGTATCTTCCGCAGAGGTCGTGGGGGCGAAGCCCCCGACCGCTGTCGTTGTGGCTGTGGAGACCCCTTCGGCGAGTGTTGCTGCCGCAGCAACTCCTTCCGCGGCGGGTACCGCGGTGGTATCTTCCGCTCAAGAGAAGCGGCCACACCTGCAGTCCCCCCTTCCGTGAACTTCGCGAGGGTTCGTTGTGGCGACCGGTGTTGGGAGCCTGTGGGACCCCGCTTCGAGCAGCGAGGTCCCTGCACCCCGCGCCCTCCCGGCCCCTCGGGCCACGGTGACCGTGGCGCAGGATCGGTTGGCGCTAGGTCCCGACTCGGAGGTCCCCAGGCCTTGCGAGACGACGCTGTCCGTTGGGGCCGAAGTAGAAGTGGTCCCGCCCGCGGCTAGGGAGACGTCTCCGCGAAGTCCTCCGTCCGCCACCGAAGGTAGGTTACGATGGCACTCCTTCGACACACACACACACACACACACACACACACATATATATATATATATATATTGCATGCCTCGTGACAAGCGTGTAATTCCTCCTTGCAGCGGCACTTATCCCGGAGGAGGAGCCGTTCCTTGAGCGCGGGGTCCTAGTGCTGGCGACACTAGTGTCGCGCGCCCGAGCCCAGCGGATTTCGTCCCTCCGTCGGACTCTCTGAGGGCATGGCGTGGGATTGCGGAGGACGCGGCCGCCAGCGTCGGTCAACAGGCGTTGCAGACCTACGGGTCGGGGCGCCTTGGAGATGCATTGGAGGTGTCGGGAGTGAGGGTAAGCGTCCGTCTTTCAGCTCACTTGCCGCCGCTTAGCGTTTGCTAACTCCTGCGCCGCGCAGACACTCGTGCTGGCCCAGGCCCTGCGAGGTGCCCACGTTCGCGATGGAGCAGCGCTACGGAGCAGGCTGCAGGCCGCCGAAGAGGAGCTGCAGGAGGGCGCTCCGCCCAGGATGCTCGCATACACCACCTGGAGTTGGAGTGCGCGGAGATGAAGACGCACACCGATGGGCTCGTTGCCGCAGCGCAGGCATCGGTAGCGGAGGCGGTGCGGCAAGAAGCTGCTGCAAAACGGGACGGCCTTGTGCAACAGATCGCTGCTCTAGTGAGGAGGAATAGCGAGCTTGCTGCCTCTCTCGCGGAGCGAGATCGAGCCCTGGGCGACGTTTCCGTAGCCGCCTGGGATGCCATGCTGGCCCTAGAAGATACCCTCAAGGGGCTTGTCGCCGAAGTGCCGGCGCGCTCCTTCGAGCCTGAGGACCTGTCGCGGTCACTCCGATGGATTGGGGAAGCGGCCGGTGTTGCACGTGGCGCCGCGGCAATCTTCGGCAATCACTGCGCCTACGTGGCGTCGTGTCTGACGTGCGCGCTCCTGCGACACCGCGGTTGTGAACACGTTGCGAGGCTAGTCAATCCCCGATTGGAGATGCCTGCCGGGGGCGGGGTAATGTCCGGCGCCGTGCGAGCCGTACGCCGCGCCGTGAAGTTCTTCCACGAGCGGATATGGGAATACTGCGGTGAAGCCGCAGCCATAGTCGAGCTGCAGAACAACTTGCGCGGCGAGGGAAATCTTGGCCAGTTTCTTTACGAGGTTCCCCGGCGTGACGAGGATGGCACCACGGCCCCAGAGGACCCCGCGAACCCACAGGTGTGACGGGAGGCTATCGCATGTTGGTGTGCGTTGTATCCGGAGCCCGGGTTGCCTTCTCTCTTTTTTTTGTTACTGGTAAAGTACAGAGTTGTTTCCCGCTGTTCTGATTCCTGCCCCCTTGTCCCGAGCAGCTACACAGCCAGGGCCGGCTGCTAATCTCCGACCTTGCAACCCGACGGCGTCTTCAGCGCTGACAAAGGGCCGAGGAAGCGCTGGATTTCTGGGCGGGTCGGGCGTCCTCGAGTGGAGCTTCGGTACGGACGCATGTTAAAGATGAGCCTGCCGAGTAGCGGCCTGGTGCGCCGGAGGTGTTTGTGCGCCTTTGTAAGCGTCCTTAGCGTATGCAAAGAACAGTCTTGATTAGATCCTGCGAAGTGCCTCGCCGCCCTCCGGTGCGCTGTCCCATGGTGAACTCGGAGGGTTACTACGCGCGCCCATATGCGATGATTTGCACCGTGCGGGGGTGGTGTGATCAAGGTAGACGCGTAGTTGCAATAACCGCATACACGCCCAGTCCGATATCCCTTCGAAGCGGCGGCGGCGGAGCTGGCCCCTAGTCGAAGTAGACGCGCGAGCGCTCCGTCCCCTACCGTTCGAAGTGGTGGCAGCGGAGCTGGCGCCAAGTTGAAGTAGATGCGCGAGCGCTCCGTCCCCTACCCTTCGAAGCGGTGGCAGCGGAGCTGGCGCCTAGTCGAAGTAGACGCGAGAGCGCTCCGTCCCCTACCCTTCGAAGCGGTGGCAGCGGAGCTGGCGCCTAGTCAAAGTAGACGCGCGAGCGCTCCGTCCCCTACCCTTCGAAGTGGTGGCAGCGGAGCTGGCGCCTAGTTGAAGTAGACGTGCGAGCGCTCCGTCCCCTACCCTTCGAAGCGGTGGCAGCGGAGCTGGCGCCTAGTGGAAGTAGACGCGCGCGCGCTTCGTCCCCTACCCTTCGAAGTGGTGGCAGCGGAGCTGGCGCCTAGTGGAAGTAAACGCGCGAGCGCTCCGTCCCCTACCCTTCAAAGCGGTGGCAGCGGAGCTGGTGCCTAGTCGAAGTAGACGCGCAAGCGCTCCGTCCCCTACCCTTCGAAGCGGTGGCAGCGGAGCTGGCGCCTAGTCGAAGTAGACGCGCAAACACTCCGTCCCCTACCCTTCGAAGCGGTGGCAGCGGAGCTAGCGCCTAGTCGAAATAGACGCGCAAGCGCTCCGTCCCACGCCTCTGGTCGAGATAGACGTGCGAGCGCTCCTTCCCAAGAATATGCCAGAACAGCCTCTGGTGTTTCTCGCTCGCGGGTGCGCTCACGCCGGGGCTAGCCTCTGGTACGTTGCCTTGGTACTTCGTGGGCTGTGCGTGGGGGTATGCCCCCGTGGTGCCCTTTGCACTCTGTAGAATTAAGCGGGGTACGCTGTCCCCTAAGCACGTGGGGCCAATACCCGTCTTGTTTATACTTCGTAGAGTGCGCAGGGATATCATCCGTGTCTTATTTATACTCCGAGGAGTACGCTCTGGGGCGACGCCCATGCGTGCGCGGGGTTCACGTCTTGTTTATACTCCGTAGAGTGCGCTGGTATAGCGTCTGCGTCTTATTTATACTCCGAGGAGTACGCTCTGGGGCGACGCCCATGCGTGCACGGGGTTCGCGTCTTGTTTATACTCCGTAGAGTGCGTAGGGATAGCGTCCGCGTCTTTTTTCTTTATACTCCAGAGAGTGCGTGAGATCAACATCCACACCTTATGTATACTTCGAGGAGTGCGTGCGGAGGTGGACCTCGACGCTACGTCTTATTTATACTCGGTAGAGTGTGTGCGGAGGCGGACCTCGATGCTACGTCTTATTTAGAGTCCGTGGACTGCGCGCGGGGCAAGCCTCCACGCGTTGCGGGCGGTGAGGTGCGTGCGGAGGCGGACCTCGACGCTACATCTTATTTATACTCCGTAGAGTGCGTGCGGAGGCGAACCTCGACGCTACGTCTTATTTATACTCCGTAGAGTGCGTGCAGAGGCGGACCTCGACGCTACGTCTTATTTAGAGTCCGTGGACTGCGCGCGGGGGCGAGCCTCCACGCGTTGCGGGCGGTGAGGTGCGTGCAGAGGCGGACCTCGACGCTACGTCTTATTTATACTCCGTAGAGTGCGTGCGGAGGTGTCCCCCCGCGCGTCTTGGTTTATACTCATGCCTGTATCTTTGACAGAGAGTGCGCACGCGAACGCGTGTCTTTGTTTATACTCATACTCGTATCTTTGACAGAGAGTGCGCGCGCGAACGCGTGTCTTTGTTTATACTCATACCCATATCTTTGACAGAGAGTGCGCGCACGAACGCGTGCCTTTGTTGCGAAGAACAAGAATTTGTGCAAACGGTGAACTTTATTAAATTTCCGTTTGCGCGGGCGAGCAATTACAAAAGAGGAGGGGGGATACCGACCACTAACCGCTGAGGGCGGGGCGACTGCTGACGAGCCGCTGCTACCGGGGCAACCTTGTGCGCGAGGAACGCAAGACGCTCTCGGGGGGCGCCCGAGGGCTCCGCATCTGCGCTCCCGGCTCAGGTGCCCTGGCGAGCCGCGTGGCACGGACCTCTGGCGCCAAGCTCTATGCGCTGAGCCATGTCCTGGTCGCCATGGATGATGATGATAGCCCTCGGCCCGGGAAGCTTCATGCACAAGAAGCCGTGATGCGGGACTGCCCCGAGAGTATTTAGGAGCGGCCGCCCTATTATGGCGTTGTAGGGGTATGCAATGTCGACCATGTCGAAGATGGCGTCCTCGTTCCTGACGTTGTCATTTTTGCCGAAGGAGACTTGGAGGCATATCTGGCCCAAAGCGCGCAAAGGCTGCCCTCCAAATCCTTGCAGCGGGATGCCTGACGGCCCCAATCGACTCCGAGGGATCCCCATTTGGTCGAAGGCCGCGGTGAACAGGATGTTCACGGAGCTTCCTCCATCGATTAGGACACGCCTGACTTCGCATCCGGCTACAAGGACTCGGACGAGCAAAGGGTCTTGGTGGGGAAATTCCACGCCCTCGGCGTCGGCGGGCGTGAAGGTGACTTCGTGCTGTGCCCATTCCGGCGGCGCCTGCACCGGGTATGCTGCGACGTGGTGCAGCCTCCTCACGTAAGCCTTCCTTTGCCGCGCTGAGGCGAACTTCAGCGAGGAGCCTCCGGAGATGACGTTGATGATCCTGTGCTGGGCTTCTTCCGGGGCTTGTAACTGTAGGAGGCCCTCCGGAGGTTGTTGCACATGTGCCTGAATTCGCAGGAGGCCTTCCTGGGGCTGGTTTTTATCCCTAGCAACGCTCTGCCGTAGTGCTGCGATAGTGGCGCAAGCACGCGTGTCATGGTTGCCTCGGCCATGGATTTCGCACCACTGCCCATGGTGCTGGTCGCCGTACTCTTCGCGGGTTCGGTCATCTCGACCTCGGCCACGTCCCTGTCCTCGGCCTCGGCGCCCTCTGCCTCCGCGACCAGCGGAGGCATTGTCTTCGGAGCCGCCCTCGATGTCAAAGATGTAACGAGGTTTCCTGGACTTGCGTTGGTCGCGCTTGGGCCTGTCGCCTGGCTGGTCATTGTGTTGGGGTCCTTGCGTTCGGAGGCGCCCTTCGGCTGCTCTTGCTTGCGCTTACCTTTCGAAGGGCTCCGCTTCGGTGAGCCTTCGCTCTTTGCCGAGCCTTCCGCCTTGTTGGTGTCGGAGTCGTCACCGTGTCGTCTCCGCGCGTCCTCCTCCGCTCTGGCGTACTCTTCCATCTTGTCAAAGAGCTTCCCGACCGTCTTAATGGGCTTGCGCGCGTTGTATTCAGCCATTGGTCCCGGTCGGAGGCCTTGTATTGCTGCGTTGATAACGGTTGTTTCGTTGATGTCCTTGAGCTGGCAGCGCACTTTCGCGAAGCGCTTGAAGTAGTCCCGAAGCCTTTCCTCGGGTTTTTGCTTGACTGCGAAGAGCTGGTCCGCATCGACACGCTCGACGTAGTTTCCCTGAAAGTTGTTGTAGAATGGACTGTGGTTCAATGGTAAAGAACCAGGACTACGCGACCCCTTGTAACGCGAGAGGGAGTCCTTTTTCCTTCGTGGTGTCTTCTCCGCCAGTGGCTTCGATAGCAGTCTCGTACACGCGCACAAACTCCCACGGGTCGGAGTCCCCTTTGTAGGCCTCGATGATGCTCGGGAACTTGAAATCTTCAGGCCATGCCGCCTGCTGTAGGCCCGCCGAGAGCGGGGACTCCGGATCTACGCGCCGTAGTGGGACGCGGCTAGACGTAGGGGCGTCGCGACTATCCGTCCTCTCCGGAGCGGGTTCGTATGCCACCGCCGGGGGGCGCGTTGACTCTGAGCCTCTTGCATGTTCCGCACGGCTCCGCGAAGGTCTGTTAGCTCCCGCTAAAATGCGCTGAGGGCCGCCAGCAGGGCAGCCTCCATCGCAGGCGTGGCTGGGGCCGTCGGTGCGCTTGGCGGTGCTGCCGGCGTGGTGGTGGCCACGGCCTGCGCGGCCGGGCTGCCCGCCGCGTTGTCCTGGAGGAGCCTAGAGCCGGTGACGAGGTTCGCGTCGCCGCTGGGGCCATTCGCCGCCTCTGCGCAGGGTGAAAAAATGGGTGCGCCTGCGCTGCCGTCGTCGGAGTTGGTCGTCGGGGCGGTGCCGGGGTCGATCGTCGCATCGATGGCGGGGTCGGTCGTCGCACCGATGGTGGGGTTGGCAGTCGCACCTGCACCACCGCTCGTACCTGCGGCTGCTAAAGCCGAAGCCCTAGTTCTGACTCGAGACTTCGCCGCCTCCACTTTCTTCTTCTTCGCCGCCGACGGTGAAGCTTTCTTTGGTGCCATCCTCCTTCAGACCTGGAGGCTTTCTCTTGTCCTCCCCACGGACGACGCCAACTGTTGTGGTTACAGACCAAACAGAGAGAGAGTGTAGTAGTGGAGAGTTGAGTAAATGAATGGCTTAGGCCCCTTTCCCCGTGGCCTATGTCTTACATATATACATCCACATGGGGAGTGCCTTTACAATTATATCCTTACACATGAGTACTTCCCTCAGGGGTACCTATGTCACTATACATGTCCCACTCTGGGCCTTACACTCCCTTAATAGGCCTGCTGGGCTTAGGTGGGGGCCACCCCTACAACAGGTGACATAGTGCTTCGGTTTGTGGAGAGTGACCACCAGTTGACTGATATCTTTACCAAGCCTTTAAATAGCTCGAGGTTTTTGACCTTGTGGGGAGAGCTTGAGGTGGTTTGTCCTTATGGATTAATTTGAGGGGGGAGTTTCTTATTCTTTATGTATTATATTATTCATATGCTTCTGTTTCACCCTGTTGCATTTCATTGGGTGCATTTGGGTTAGTTATTCTATCATAAACGAGAGTGGTTATCCTTCTCAGTTGCTTAGACTTCTTTCTCTCATCTTATGATCCTAGGATGTTGCTTATTAGTTATTTCTCTTCTCACTAGGTTGAGTTCACTCATTTCTTGTAGGTCTAGCAAGGGTTGGGCCCCATTGGGTAGACAGGGAACGTGTTTACTCCCTAGTGTGATAGATGACCTGTTAATAGTCCTAGAGTCATATGGGGTAGATGAGAGAAAAAATCTGAGCTATGATATTCTCTGTATCTTGTCTATGCTGTAAGGACTGCCATTTCTTCTTTCTGTCCAAGCTTCTCTCTTCTTGCTTATTGCTTTTATTCAGGGGAAGTTCATTTGAGATTTTCCAGAAATATATGTTGTCATAGCTCAACTTAAACTAAAACCGTTTCATTGCTGAGGGAGAGCTAGATTTTCTTTTTATTGCATCTTTTTGCATTTAATTTCAGCATTGTGCATTGTAATATAACTACATGGAGCCTTGATTATTATCCCTATTTGACATGATTTGATTGCATTACATCTTGCCATGAACTGTGCTAGGTTGCTAGATTTATCATGTCTTTCTATGTGTAGCCCAGTCTTAGCCATGCTAGCTTAAGTAAATATGAACAACTTGAATTAACTCATGTCTTGTTAGATCTTGTAACTAGTCTAAGTCTAGTTATCCTCTTATGATTAATGCCATGTCAAATAAGCTGAATTGAGTCTTGAATCTATGTTGAGCTTTAGATTGAGCTATGCTAGTTCTTTAGTGAAGCATGAGTTAGTATTAACTCTTTGTTCTTGACCTAAGTCAAGAAAATGCAAAAGATCTCTTTTGCGCAACAAACTGATCTCACCAATCCTTTCTCATGAGACAGCCTGCCATTGCACTAGGCATGAACTTAGGGGGAGTTTTGGATGACCAAGATCATTTCCTTAAGCTTCTTGCTTGGAGTGGTCGCATAAGGCTTAAGATCTAGCACATGGCTAAGAAAACAAAATCTTGTGAAACATGGTTGAATCCAACCATGAATTTCTAAAAATGCCAAATATGCTAAATTTGCTCAATTACAAGTGATTTCAAGAACTTGATCAAATGTCTCATTTTTGAACTTGTAGCACTCTAAATTGACTCGATGATAGATTCTTGGTTCCACTTATAATATTGACATGGTTTGACTTATGATTCGATACCTTTAACTAGACTATGATCTTGAGTAACTTGACATGTTAATCAATCCATCTAATTTCATATTATGGTTTATTTGGTTTTAGCTTGGTAATACATGGTTTGTCATGATATAGATAGCACTTTCATCTGTTATGGTTTGTGTAATACTTAGAAAGTCATTTTGGATAATCTTCATAGCTCCTAATGCTTAAAATGAATAAAATACAGTCACTCCACTTCACTCATGCTCTATTTTCTTCCATGCATCTTGATGACTCTATTGCCAAAAGGGGGAGAAAAATGATAGAGAAAAAGGCATTAAAGGGGATCATTTTGGAGCTTTTGAAGACAACTTGTTCTTTCTTGGTTGCTCCAGTTCACTCTTTTGTCAACATGGTCATGAGTATCTTCTTCACTTCCTTTAGACCATGTGAGGCTTTTGCAACTTCTTACTTTTCTTTTCAAAAATAAACTCATCTTCATGCCTTTTTAGTGTTTGTCGATATACTAATCAAGGGGGAGATTGTGAGACCATGTGGAGGTCACCCCATGTTTATGATGAGTAATTGACCCTTGGTTTGGAGAGATTGAGTTTGGTTTTTGAGGTATGTGCAGAAGTTGGCTCTCTATCTATGAGGCCTTAAGCCCTTACGATTTGGTCGGCAGTGGCATTTACGACCATGTGGTCGACAGTGGATTTTACGACTGGTGGTCGGCAGTAGATTTTACGACTTTGTGGTCGATAGTTGTAGCTTTGCCTGGCCGTGGTCGATAGTCGTAGCTCTGTCTGGCCATTGTCGATAGTCGTAGCTCTATCTGGCTGTGATTGATGGTCGTAGCTTCTACTGGCCGTGGTTAATGGTCGTAGCGCTCTGACTGTGTGATAGTAAGTCGTAGTGACCAGGTGTGTTAAAGTCATAGCTGTTGTGAGCGATGGTCATAGCGTCTGCTACGTGGTCCAGCACCTGTTTCATGGTCGTACCAATATTTGCGATGGCCATAACGACTTGCTGAGTGGTCGTATACTGCTGGTAGGACTTCATGAGCTACGAGTACTTCTGTTTTGTGTATCAGAGTAGTCATAATTTGCATTAGACCAGTTGGTTTGCTGAATTTATGAACTTCATTTATAGTGTGGTGCTATGTGATGCGTTGCTTGTTGGTGATGGTTGCAGGACTTTAGAGCTAGGTCATGGTGAGGCGTGGAAGGATCGGGACTAGACACAGGGAGGTGTTGAGGTCCAAAACGGTCAGGGAGATGCCAAAGGTGACTGAGGCTTGCAAGGTAGTTGCAAGTGTGGATAGCAAGAAAACAGGAAGCTTCCAAGAATGTGGTAGAGGGGCATTTTGGTAGATTGCTCATGACCACAAAAGAAGGCGGTTCTGTTAAAGGGTTTTGTTCTGTATGTGCTAACGGGTGGATGTAAGCTTTGAGAAGCGTGTGTAAGAAAACCCGATGGTAGGTAGGGGTTAACAAGTAATCCCCGGACTGGAGATTTCAAAAGTAATTTGGAATCTTGGTCTTGACGTCGTCCGCCTCACTGACCTCCCTTTGTTCTGCTGAGAGAGTTGCGACCACATTCAGTTTTCGATCACGTTCAGATCTGTCTGTCCTTTGCTTCTTTTGTTGAATCTGAACTGAGGCAGGCGTAGTTGGTGCAGCTTAGCCTGGAATGTTGATCAGATTTACGATTACGTTGGTTTCGACCATGGTCAAGTTCCAGACTACATCGCACTGATTTTGACCACGCTGATCTTTTTGGTTGTAGAGTGGTTCTGACCACGTTGGTTGTTCGACCACTCGCTGTCTTACAACCACATTGGTTATGACCATGGTACCGACTGGTTATGACAACGTTGATTGTTCGACCACGTGTTGGCATTCGATCATGTTGTCTAGGACAACGACCGCAACCATTTTTATCTTGTTGTTTTTGGTCTCGGTGGTTGTTGACTACAGTTACTTCTGTTTGGTAGCTGATTTTCAACCACGTTGTCGAGTTTATGACCACGTTGTCTGTTCTCGACCACATTGTCGAGTTTACAACCACGTTTTCTGCTCTGGATCACGTTGTCGAATTTATGACCACGCTGTCTGCTTTCAACCACGTTGTCGTATTTTGACCACTTTGCTGGTCTCCGACCACGATCAGTTCTCTACTGTGCTTCCTCTGCTATTCTGGTCTTTCAAGCGTGCTTTCAACTCTAGTCTTCAAGCTCAATACCATTCACCCCCTCTGTTGCATGTTCGATCCTATAGTATCATTTGTGGGCCAGAGGGGAGAGAGAAAGCACATGAATTGTCAATTTTACCGTAGGAGAGAGAAAGCAAAACTTCCTGGTTCTTCTTCTCTCCCCATTTCTCCTGATGTTGTTGCTCCTTGCCGAAGCTTGCTCATGGTGCCGGTAGTGAGGACCTCGGTGGCTCAGTAGCATTAGCAAAATGGTCTCCTCAACCATGCGTGCATCGTTCTTCAAGTTGGCCCGAGCCAATTTAATCCCGAGGTTCACCAGCAGCAATATGCACGGTGGTGGGAACAGGGGACGGAGTAAACCGGCGACTCAAGGCACTAGAACTCGATTCCTTTTAATGGGAGCACCTACAGGTGGCTACGAACATACTGACAGGGGCAGTGGAGCATGGGGATATCTCAGTTGTGCTGGCAATGATGGGGCTGAGTGACAGTGAAGTGCACACGGGGAAGCTCACTGAATAGGACGGGTGAGCCTAGCAGTGGTCGACATGGTCTTGTGGTCTCCCGGTGATGCTCCTACAGCAAGCAATTGGCGAACCGGATGACGAGCAGCCGAAATTGCTCCAGGCGGTAGTTCGTCAAAGACAGAGGAGAAGTGGGAGCTCATGAGGCTAGAGCTCAATTGGTTGTGATGGGCGCTGGGTGAGGAGGCTAGGAGGCAGATGAGTGGCTTATAGATGCGGAGGAGAGGCATGGCATCATCATGCCATAAGGTGTTGCCTCGGCCGCATCAATGGCACCGGCGGATATTCGGGATAGGAGCGACCCGGGTTAGTGCAGCGTCTCCTTTGGATGAATACTCAGGCGTTGTTTCGGGGGACCCCATCCATTCCATTGCTGGCAAGGTTGTGGTGACCGACGAGATGGGCATCACCACCGATCACCGCGGCGGCTGCCTCGACTGCCTTGCGCCACTTCTTGGTCTGCATGTATGGTCGTTACGAGTACGTGTAGGATCGGAAACGGCAACAGAGAGGGGTGAATTTTGCCTTTTTAAAACTTGCCCCCAAAGTATCCACTCAACATCTCCTCTCCAATAGCTACAGAAGCTATGAAGAAGGAGAGTACATGCTTACTAGCAACCGAGAACCAAAATCCAGACAAGGAACAGAGAGCTACAACCAAAGGGAAAAGAACATCAGAGAACTCAGGGAGAACAGAGAACAGTCAATAAGAGGCTGGCCAGACCGCCATGTAAGGGCCGATTAGACCGCCTAGCAACGGCCGGTCAGACTGGTCCTAGAGCGCCGGTCTGACCGCCCCTAAAGCACCGGTCTGACCGCTCATGGGCCGCCGGTCCGACTGCTTCAGCCTGGCCGGTCTGACCGCCATGGTTCAACTGGTCTAACCGCCATGGTTGGACCTGTCTGACCGGCCCTGGTTCAGGCACAGGCAGAAACCACTGAGCGGTTTTTCTGAAAACTGAAATTACCGAACCTTGTTGATTTCAAGGAAATGAGAGAAATGCTTCTGTTCTTTTTAAGTCAAATAAGCAACATCTTATTCCAAACAGCATAGGGACCTCAGGAATCCAAATAACTCCTCAAGAGAGCAAGGGATCAAGATTTGAGCAAACATCTGAGAAATGAATTGAGAATGGGACAGATTTCCAAATTGATCATTAATCTTGAATCTTTTGCTCAAGCACTTACGAAACTCAGCTGGAGAAGATCTCACAAAATGAAGGAACAAGCAAATGCAGACAAGAAGCCAGGACACCCAGAGTGAACACATCCCCTGACATCAAACCCTAGAAACAAAGAAACAGAGGAAAATATGACGCTTCACTTAGAGTGAGGAGAATCATGGAATCTTCCAATTGCTCTAGGGAATGGAATGGCCAAATGGCCTTGAGTATTTTCCCATATTAGAGCAACCATGAGTCAGCTACTCAAACAAGATCAAACCAAAGAAACACAGGAGCAAAGAATAAAAGCCATAACATAAGACAAACACAGAGAGGGAGAACTCAGTCTATTTCAACCAAAATATATCTCAGATTGATACAACGAGATTACAACCATCTCAATACATCCCCATACGCAATTGAGGAGAAATATCGCTCATCTCACAACATGCTTCACAAGCTGAGATGAACTCACGCACAGAACTCGCACAGAGCACTACACTGCTTTCTTGCTTCTACTGTTTTCTTGCCAACCCTCTCCAGAACACACACACCTACTAAATAGATGGAGCTCACACCACAAGAGGGAATTTAAGAAGTGGCAGCCATACCTCACTACAAGTCTCACATACTCATAAGAGGCAAATCCCACTCACATCCTGAGTGAGCCACAAGAAGAAAAACAAGAAATGCAGTCCATCATCCACTCCCTTGCTCCATGCACACATGAGGCAAAGAAGTCAAACCTTCTCACAACACAAGGAATGGAGGGAACCAGCCACTCCACTCAAAGCTTGAGTCAATTCTCCAAATTGCCCCTCAAGCACCTTCCCGGAAGCTTCCAGCAACCGGTATCTTGACCGTCTGGACCTCGACTCCTCCCTGAGTCTAGTCCCGGTCCGCTTCGCTGCACGCGACCGCACCCGGCATCCTGACCGTCTGGACCTCCGACTCCACCTGAGTCTAGTCCTGGTCCACCTCGCCGCTGCTCGTCGTGTCCACCCGACTCCGACCGACTGGACCTCCGACTCCACCTGAGTCTAGTCTTGGTCTGTTCCGTCGCACAGGACCGCAACCGACATCCAACCGTCTAGACCTCCGACTCCTCCCTGAGCCTAGTCCCGGTCCACTCGTCGTTGCCCATCGTGTCCATCACCAGTAGCTCCAGCTCCGTTTCCTCGTCTCCCGGCTCGCAACCACCTCAGCAGCCTCGATCATCTTTGGCATCTCTGACCGTCTGGACCTCAACACCTCCTGTTCGTAGTCCCGGTCCTCCTTGCCTCACCATGACCTAGCTCTGAAGTCCTACAGCCACACAGACAAGCAAACCGTCACATAGCACCACACGAAACAGCATAATCAACAATAGCATTAACGAAAGGTACTCAAACCTAGAATACCCAAAACAAACTCAAACTCTCTAACACAAGCGTCAATTAGTCATCACTAACATAGGGATACCTCCACATGGTCTCTCAATCTCCCCCTTGATGAGTTTGTTTGAAAATCATACATGGTCTAAAAGAGAGCGAAGAGATGCAGGACCATGTAGATAAAGGAGCAAAAGAAAGAGCAAGCTTTCCTCAAAAGCTCCCAAAGCTCCCAAAAATGGCCTTTTCTCCAATATTCTCCCCCTTTTGGCAATAGATTCATCAACATGCTTGGAGGAAAATAAATCATGATATGGATGAAATGGCTGAATTTTATTCAAGCTAAGCAATTAGAGCCATAAAGATTATCCAAAATGACCATTGAGTATTACACCAAGCCATAACTCATATGAACGCTATGAAGATCATGACAAGATATGTGTAATCAAGCCAAGCCACATAAGTAACAATCTGAAAATTAGATGAATTTGATAGCATGTCAAGCCATTCAAGAGTATAGTCTAGCTAAAGGTATCCAAATTTGGCACAATTGACATGTTTTTCTTTTGAAACTCATGGTCGTTTCCATCCAAAATTTTAGTCATGTGCTAGATCTCAAGCCTTATGCGACTACTCCAAGCGAGAAGCTTAAGGAGATGATCTTGGTCATCCAAAACTTCCTCTGAGTTCATGCCTAGTGCAATGGCAAGCAGCTTCATGAGAAAGAATTGGTGAGATCAGTTCTTTCGCACACAAAAGAGATCTTTTTGCTTTCTTAAACAGTTGTACTAACTCATGCTTCATCAAGAAACTAGCATAACTCAATCTAAAGCTCAATAAAGATTCAAGACTCAACTCAGCCTATTTGACATGGCATGAATCATAAAAGGATAACTAAAGACAGACTAGTCTCAAGAGCTAACATGACATGTCTTAATTCAAGTTGAGCAGTTTTAATCAACTTATCAACGGCAAAGGCTTGACGACACATGTAAAGTCATGATAAATCTAGCAATTAAGCACATATCATAGCAAGATGTAAAGCATTGTAAACATGTCATAAAAAGATAAAAGTCAAGGCTCCATGTAGTTATATTACAATGTAGAATGCTGAAATGCAAGAAAATCCAGCTCCCCCTCAACATGTGATGCACTTTTAGTTCAAGTTGAATTATGTCAATATTAAGCTCCAGAAGCTCCCAAATGAACTCCCCCTAAACCAAAGCTATAAAAATGAGAAGCTGGGAAGAGAAACAGAAAAGGCAGTCCTTAAAGCATAGATAAGATATAGAGGATACTATGGCTCAGACTGACTCTTATCTAGCCCATATGACACTAGGACTTTCAGCTGCTCTTCTAACACACTAAGGAGCAAACACGTTCCCTGTCTACCCAAGGGTGGCCCAACCCTTGCTAGAACCTATAAGAAGTGAGTGAGCTCAACCTAGTAAGAAGAGAGATAGCTAATAAGTAGCATCCTAGAACCACAAGATGAGAGGAAGAAATCTAACCAACTAGACAAGAGAACCACTCTAATCTATGCTAGAAAGACTAACCCGAATGCACCCATATGCAATGCAACAAAATAAGAACAGGAGCATAAAATACAGGATAAAACAGTAAAGCACAAAGCTCTCCCTCACTACAGTCCATAAGGACAAACCACCCCAAGCTCTCCCCGCAAGGCTGAAAACCTAGAGCTATCCAAGGCTTGGTAAAGATATCAGCCAACTGGTGGTCACTCTCCACAAACTGGAGCACTATGTCACCCTTCTCCACATGGTCTCTAAGAAAGTGATATCTGATATCAATATGCTTGGTCCGGGAACGTTGCACTGGGTTCTTGGCAATATTAATAGCAGAAGTGTTATCACAAAAGAGTGGAACACTGTCTATAACTAACCCAAAGTCTCGCAGGATCGAAGCCAACCAAAGTATCTGGCTACAGCAACTGGCGGCAGCAACATACTCGGCCTCTACGGTGGACTGTGTAACACCAGACTGCTTCCTAGAAGACCAAGAAACAAGAGAAGTGCTAATGAATTAGCAAGTGCCAGAAGTGCTCTTCCTATCTATCCTACAGCCAGCAAAATCTGCGTCCGAGTAGGCTTTGAGGGAAAGACAGGATGAGGAAGAGTACCAGATACCATAGTCAATGGTAGCTCAAAGGTACCGAAGAATGCGCTTCACCACCTGGTGGTGAGATACGCGAGGAAAAGCCTGAAACCGAGCACATAGACATACAGACAAGTGTATGTCCGGTCCCGAGGCAGTGAGGTATAAGAGAGAGCCAAGCATGTTTCTGTACTCTTTTTGATCAACTGGCTCGCCATCCTCATCTGGGTCAAGTGAAGCTATGGGTGCCATTGGAGTTGACACTGGCTTACCATCACTCATGTCGAAGCGTCTCTGGAGGTCACGAGTGTACTTGCCCTGATGCAAAAAAGTACCCTCCCGAGTCTGCTTGATCTGGAAGCCAAGAAAGAAGGTCAACTTGCCCATCATGCTCATCTCAAACTCGGTGCTCATGACATCCGAGAACTGTGAAACAATAGCATGAAAGGAGCCACCAAAGATGATATCATCCACATAAATCTGTACGAGTAGAAGGTCATTGCCATCCCTACGAATGAACAAGGTCTTGTCTACCTTACCCATCTCAAACCCATGACTCAATAGATAGGACTTATGCCTCTCATACCTAGCTCTAAGGGCTTGCTTAAGTCCATACAAGGCTTTGGAAAGCTTGTAGACATGGTGTGGGTATTTGGGGTTCTTGAAACCTGGAGGCTATCTAACATAGATCTCTTCCTCAATAAACCCATTGAGGAAGGCACTCTTGACATCCATCTGGTAAAGCTTGAAGCCCTTAGACACTGCAAATGAAAGCAGAATTCCAATGGCCTCTAGCCTAGCTACAGGGGCAAAGGTCTCCTCAAAATCTAAACCCTCAACCTGGGAGAAACCCTGAGCTACCAGTCTAGCCTTGTTTCGAATGACTACCCCATCCTCACTCTGCTTGTTTTTGAACACGCACTTGGTACCAATGACATTGTGACCTCTAGAGGGCTCAACAAGTGACTAGACCTTATTTCTCTCAAAGTTTTCTAACTCCTCATGCATGGCATTGACCCAAGACTCATCAGAAAGAGCATGACTAACATCCTTGGGCTCAAAAGTGGCAACGAAAGCAGAATGGAGACAGAAGTGAGATATGCCAGACTTTGAACGTGTGACACGCTCAAAGAGATCACCAACCATCTGCTCTGAAGGATGGTCTTTCTGGATATTTTGGGGAGGTCCTGGATGAGATGAAGAAGTGGTCTCTACCTCATGAGTTGATGAGGTAGGAATAGAGCCACTAGCTCTAGAAGAAGCAGAAGGCATAGGCTGATCTCCTCGAGGTGCAGTGAAAGAAGCAGGCACCTCAAGGGGAGGAGGAACTGGATCGGGTACACAACCTTCATCTCCATCCTCCTCATCGTCCACAAAGATAGGTTTGGACTGCTCTAAAGAACCTGAGATATCGGGCCTAGTCCCCGGACTGGCCTCATCGAAGGTCACCTCACAAATCTCTACCATTTTACTAGACTCGTAGTTCCAGACCCTATAAGCCCGCGAAGAAGTTGAGTAACCTAGAAAGATCCCATCACAAGATCGTGACTCAAACTTATCTAGGTTCCCAGACTTCAGAATAAAGCACTTGCAACCAAACACGCGAAAATGAGAGACACTGGGCTTTCGCCCGTATCTCAACTCATAAGAGGTGCGATGCAAGTGTGCCCTGAGAAAGACTCTATTTGAAACATGGCACGCGGTGGCTATAGTCTCCGCCCAAAACTTCCTAGGTATAGAGTACTCATCAAGCATCGTCCTGGCCATCTCGACCAAAGTACGGTTCTTCCTCTCCATCACGCCATTTTGCTGGGGGACGTATGGAGAAGAGAACCGGTGGTCTACACCTGTCTCTTCGCAAAACCTCTCAAAGTAGGAATTCTTGAACTCTGTGCCATTGTCACTGCGGATCACTCGTAAAGCACCCGGGAGCTCAACAGAAAGCCTACTAAACAAACCCCAAAAATGGGTAAATGTCTCATCCTTCGAGGCTAAGAAAAACACCCAAGAGTACCTCGCGAAGTCATCGACCACAACAAGAACATACCACTTCCCTCCTGCTGACTGCACTCTAGCTGGTCCAACAGTGTCCATGTGGAGCAGCTGTCCTGGTGCATCGGTCATAGTCACTGTGACCGGAGAATGAGAAGCGGCAACCATCTTGCCGTGCCGGTAAGAAGCGCAAACTAGATCTTTGACCATCTTGAGTTTAGGCAGACCACGAATGAGATCGTGGCCGCTAACTCGGGTTAAGTGGTCAAATCCAATATGACCATGTCTCCTATGCTAGAAGGTGAGGTCACGGGACTCAGAAGCAACTAAACACCCAAGAGGATCACCAGAAGACTCAACAAAATTAGCACGAAAGATCCTCCCATATCTAGAAATCCCGCAAACCAGACTCCCCGAAGAATCAAGAATTTTGCAAGCATTTTTCTTAAAGCTCACCTCGAGATTGTCATCGGTAAGCTGGGGAACTGAAAGCAAATTGTACTGCAGCTTACTCACTAAGGCAACATCTTTTAAAATGAAAGAATCATTAACGCGCACAGTACCTTTCGCGATGACGCGCCCAGACGAAGCGTCTCCAAAGGTGATAGTCTCATCACCTGGTGCTCGGGCTAGAGAAGAGAACCAACGGGAATCTCCGGTCATGTGTCGAGAACAGCCGGAGTCTACAAGCCAAACCTCTCCCTTCCCTACCCGGCGAACCTGAGTCAACAAGAGAGGGATGGCTCAGTACTGGGATAAATCAAAAGAGATTTTGGCACCCAATACTGAGTCACATGATGAGCAGAAGTAGTCACACACGACTGACCTCTAACTACCCTACGCTCTCTATCGCTCAAAAAGCCAGAAGGTCTATGTGTAGACCTGAAGCTGTTGTTGGGTCCGACTGCTATGGAAGGGCGAGTCGGAGCACCGGCAACATGTTGATCTCACCGCGGGTAGCTATCTCGACGGGGGAAATGAGATCTACCCTCAGGATGGCAGATATCACGGCCAGAGGCATATCGAGGATGAAAATCAGAAAAACCAGAAAAGCCAAGTCCTCGATGCTGCCCAAACCCATCAACAGAAGCAACTCTCGACCTCGTGTTGGTCTTAGGTGCACTCAAGTTCTGGGGCTGACCCTAAATACGCCTAAGAGCCTCAACACGGTCTCTACGCGCGATCTTGGCGCGCTTGAAGCATCTCTCGATCAAATGTCCATCCTTCTGACAGAAGGTACTATGATACTTCACCTTCTGAGAGGTAGAAGTAGCATGATGGGGCTTCGCCTTCTGAGAGGTCGAAGCAACAGGTGTAACCACCTTACTGTCAAAGATCCCTTGGACAAAGCCCGCAGATTTGAATTGAACTTTCTTAGTTCTAGGCTCGACCTCGATCACACCTACTGCTATAGGTCTAGGAACAGCAGGTGGATGCCTCCTAACATCCTCAGAAAAATCGTATCCTAGACTTTGATTGAATTTGCAAATCTTGGATTGGTCTAGAATAAGATTTAGCTTCTTCTTGCCTCCAACAAATCTTTCAAGAATGTTCATAAGATACTGACACTCCTGAAAGAGAGAGGTGCAAGAAGAGCAGGGAGAAGAAGAGACAACAGAAGGTAAAGAAGTAGAAGAAGAACCAACGACAGAAGAACGGATGGCATGTGCACGCACAGCCACCTCAGGGGGGACAGCCCTACCGCTAGCCATTTGGTTCACGTCGCTAAGCGTCTCTACCATACCCTCATACTTCTTCCCCACAACAGCACACACATCACAAGTAGATGGTGACTTCTCTAGAAAGTCCTTAGTTAGCTTCACACATTTTTCATCCCATGCAATCAAATCATATTTTAGTTTTTCAAAATTATTGCATGGTGAGCTAACAAGGTCCTTAGAAGCATATTGAGCCATTTTCTTATTATGATCAATCATTTCTTGAAACTGTTTTGAGACAGATTCAAGTTCAGCAGTTAATTTAGGACAGTTGGTGCAAGAAACAATGGGCTCAAGTAATGAAGCTTGTAGTTCAGCAATTTTATGATCTGCCCTTTTTAGATTCATTTTCAAATTATTGCAACTTTCACAAGTCTCAGGCATATCGAGAAGCATGGTATAAAGACCTCTAAAAGCATTGTCCTTATCCTCAGATGAGGTGCAAAAAGTAGTCTCAACAATAGTAGATGAAAGAGCAGCTACCCTACTCATCTCTAGTTCAGCAAGCAGACTAATATTCTCCACCTTAATCATGTCAAGCTCAGAGGTCACACTATCATGCGAGGTCCTTAACTTCTCCATATCACCAAGCAAAGAGGAGCATACATCACAGTCATCACGGGAGGGAGCAGATATAACTAAAGTAAGCTTCCGTGACAATCTCTCTACTTCCTTCTCCAACTCACTACACCTAGCTCTAGATCTAGCATGAAATTTTCCTAGCTTAAGAAAAGCATCATTAAGCTGGTCATAGGAGGGATATACCTCATCAGAGTCAGAGTAGAGCTCGCTATCGCTGATGTCGCCCTCAAGGGCCATGAAGCACATGCCGGTGAAGTCGTCGCCATCCTTGGGTTCTTGATCATCCTTCCCATCGTCGTCACTCCACCCCTCCACCTCGTTGAGGTCGATGTCGTCGAAGGCGCTGAGGACACGGTGGAAGAGTTTCTTGGCTTTGCCAAGGTTGCAGAACTTCTTCTCTTTGCTTGGGGGCTTCTTGTTGCGGTTCTTGTTGGTGTAGTCGTTCTTACTCGAACCGTCATAGTCGTTCTTGCCCTCCAGTTTAGGACAGTTTGCTCGAATGTGGTTGGAGCCACCACACTCAAAGCAAATCACAGGTCCTCCTCCTCTCTTTCTCTCCCTAACCCTCTTGTATGCATGGGAGAATTTTCTGGCTAAGAGGGCTAGTTGGTTTTCCGGAAGCTGCTCTAGATGAGCATCATCAATTTCACACAGAGCGGTAAGAGAGAAACCCGAAGCAGTGTCAACAGAAGATCCAGAGGAAGGACTGGGATCGGTGACCAAAGCCATCGACTGAGACTTCGACTTACGAGAGAGAATGTCAATCTCGTGAGTCTTGAGGCGTGAATACAACGCATCAAGAGTCAAAGTCGAAAGATCTGTCGTGTCCTTGATGGTGGTCACTTTCATCTCCCAAACACGCAAATCCAAGGCAGCAAGCATCTGTCGAGCGTTGTCCGAGTTGGGGTATGTGAGACCGACCGCTCGGAGGTTACTCAAGATCTTGTGAAACCTCGCAAAGCACTCATCAAGGGACTCTCTAGTGAGCATTTCAAACTTGTTGTAATCTCGCTTGAACTGGTTCTGTCGTATTGTTTTAATTTGGGTGGTGCCCTCATGGTAAGCATCGAGAGTCACCCAAATGTCATAGGCCGACGTAAGATGAGAAATGCGATCAAACTCATTTCGGCTCAAACCTTGGATTATGATGTTCCTTGCCTTCACATTTGCCTCAACATCGGGCATGTTCGCCACATTGATGTTCTCATCGGCAGGAACAACAAAGCACGTTTTAACCTTGCGCCAAATCGCATAACCCAGAGCCTGAATATAGGTCTCCATCCCACTCTTCCAGAAGGGATAGTCGATCCCATCGAAGATCGAGGGCTTGGTGGAATACTTGTCTGTTGCCATGGCTCACAGACCGGTTAAGATCTATCAAGAAGAGCTAACAGGCTCTGATACCATTTGTAGGATCAGAAACGACAACAGAGGGGGGTGAATGGTGCATTTTTAAAACTTGCCCCCAAAGTATCCACTCAACATCTCCTCTCCAATAGCTACAGAAGCTATGAAGAAAGAGAGTACATGCTTACTGGCAACAGAGAATCAAAATCCAGACAAGGAACAGAGAGCTACAACCAAAGGGAAAAGAACATCAGAGAACTCAGGGAGAACAGAGCACAGTCAACAAGAGGCCGGTCAGACCGCCATATAAGGGTCGATCAGACCGCCTAGCAACGGCTGGTCAGACCTTTCCTAGAGCACCGGTCTGACCACCCCTAAAGTGTCGGTCTGACCGCTCATGGGTCGTCGGTCCGACTGCTTCAACCTGGCCGGTCTGACCACCGTTGATCGGCCGGTCGGACTACTAGGGTTAGCGGTCTGACCGCCGTGGTTCAACCGGTCGGACCACCATGGTTGGACCGGTCTAACCGCCATGGTTGGACCGGTCTGAACGGCCTTGGTTCAGGCATAGGCAGAAACCACTGAGCGGATTTTCTAAAAACTAAAATTACCGAACCTTGTTGATTTCAAGGAAATGAGAGAAATGCTTCTGTTCTTTTTAGGCCAAATGAGCAAGATCTTATTCCAAACAGCATAGGGACCTCAGGAATCCAAATAACTCATCAAGAGAGCAAGGGGTCAAGATTTGAGCAAAAATCTGAGAAATGAATTGAGAATGGGACAGATTTCCAAATTGCTCATTAATCTTGAATCTTTTGCTCAAGCACCTACGAAACTCAGCTGGAGATGATCTCACAACATGAAGGAACAAGCAAATAGCAGACAAGAAGCCAAGACACCCAGAGTGAACACATCCCCTGACATCAAACCCTAGAAACAAAGAAACAGAGGAAAATATGACACTTCACTCAGAGTGAGGAGAATCATGGAATCTTCCAATTGCTCTAGGGAATGGAATGGCCAAATGGCCTTGAGTATTTTCCCATCACAGAGCAACCATGAGTCAACTACTCAAACAAGATCAAACCAAAGAAACACAGGAGCAAAGAATAAAAGCCATAACATAAGACAAACACAGAGAGGGAGAACTCAGTCCGTTTCAACCAAAATATATCTCATATTGATACAAAGAGATTACAACCATCTCAATACATCCCCATATGCAATTGAGGAGAAATATCACTCATCGCACTACATACTTCACAAGCTGAGATGAACTCACGCACAGAACTCACACAGAGCAATACACTGCTTTCTTGCTTCTACTGTTTTCTTGCCAACCCTCTCCAGAACACACACCTACTAAATAGATGGAGCTCACACCACAAGAGGGAATTCAAGAAGTGGCAGCCATACCTCACTACAAGTCTCACATACTCATAAGAGGCAAATCCTACTCACATCCTGAGTGAGCCACAAGAAGAAAAACAAGAAATGCAGTCCAGCATCCACTCCCTTGCTCCATACACACACGAGGCAAAGAAGTCAAACCTTCTCACAACACAAGGAATGGAGGGAACCAGCCACTCCACTCAAAGCTTGAGTCAATTCTCCAAATTACCCCTCAAACACCTTCCCGGAAGCTTTCCGCAACCGGTACCTTGACCGTCTGGACCTTGACTCCTCCCTGAGTTTAGTCCCGGTCCGCTTCTCTGCACACGACCGCACCCGGCATCCTGACCGTCTGGACCTCAGACTCCACCTGAGTCTTGTCCCAGTCCACCTCGCCACTGCCCGTCGTGTCCACCCGACTCCGACCAACTGGACCTCCGACTCCACCTGAGTCTAGTCCTGGTCTGTTCTGTCGCACACGACCGCAACCGACATCCAACCGTCTGGACCTGCGACTCCTCCCTGAGCCTAGTCCCGGTCCACTCGTCGTTGCCCGTCGTGTCCATCACTGGTAGCTCCAGCTCCGGTTCCTCGTCTTCCGGCTCACAACCACCTCAGCAGCCTCGGTCATCTTCGGTATCTCTGACCGTCTGGACCTCAACACCTCCTGTGCCTAGTCCCGGTCCTCCTCGCCTCACCATGACCTAGCTCTGAAGTCCTGCAGCCACACAGACAAGCAAACCGTCACATAGCACTGCACGAAACAACATAATCAACAACAGCATTAATGAAAGGTACTCAAATCTAGAATACCCAAAAACAAACTAAAACTCTCTAACACAAGCGTCAATTACTCATAACAAACATGGGGATACCTCCACATGGTCTGTCAGTACGCAACGTGGTTATAACTCATGCAGCGTGGTCGTAACTCGTAACCATTATCTCTCCTAGGCAAAATTGATAATTCGCGTGCTTTTTCTCTACCCTCTGTTCTAAAAATGATATAATAGTGCCATCAGTGTCCTACAACAAAACTACACCTTTTACGGTCTGTTCTGATATAATCATGTTTTTTAGATATCCGTTAATAAATGGTGACAATTTGCAGCCCTAACGGTTGCCATCATGCCATGGTACGTAGGTTGACTAGTCTTTCAGAACTTCCCGGGTTGCATGCTAATGGGGTGTGAATTAGCTAGGTCTATGAGTGCATCACGCTTGTTCTCCGATTATGTGACGATTGCAAATTGATGGTACAAGCAATGATCATTCGATCGTACAAGGGGGAACACGCACTGGCATTGTAATTATTTTTAAAAAAAAGATGCTTCAGGAGGTGATGTATGTTAAGGATAGAATAGGAAATAGAATAGGATTATTATTTGTTTCCTTATATGCCCCTTGTACTCTCTATATATATTGCCCTTTGGGCCTCATGAATAGATGCACAATATTCATAACATGGTATCAAAGCTTAGGTTAAAATCCTAACCTCGATCTACTTCCACTCTAGCCGCCACGCTCGGTCACCTCTGCCTGTGCCGCTGCCGCCGCCGTCGCCCAGGCCACCGTCGCCCGAGCCGCCGTCACCGGAGCCACCGCCGCCGCACGATCCGCCATCTCTACCCGTGCAGCCACCGCCAACACTCAGACCACCTTGCCAAATCCGCCGCCACCGGGCCACCATCTCCCGAGCCGCCGCCAGATCTGTCGTCACAAAGTGTCGATCTGCAGCCGCCAAGTGCCGATCTGCCAACATCAATCCGCTGTCACCGCTAGGTCGCACCAAGTGTCGATCCGTCACCGTCGATCCGCCGTCACCGCCAGGCCGCCGCTCCGTCGGTCGCTGCACCCTGTCGTCGTCGCTCTCTGTGTCACCGCGCCCATCCTCGTCCAGCAGCTGCGCCACGGCAGCCGCCACCTGTGGGTCGGGGTGGTCGGGCAGCCCGAGGGCCGCCGATGCCGTGGACCGCCTGAAGCTGCCACCGAGCGCCTCTGGTGGTTTCCAAGTGCGCACGCGAAGGAGAGTCAGTGAGTGACGGAGGTTTTATTGTTTGTAAAAAAAAGAGAAAAAAGAAAGAGGAAATTTAACGTTATTCTGACCGTCGCACCGTCCAGCGCCACCTGTTAGACTTCGTTGCCTTGGTCGCCGTGCCGTCCAGTGCCGCCTACCAATGGCTTTTGTTCCATCTGCTGTGATCCCATTCTCGGGAACAAAGCTCCATGGAACGAACTACAGGTTATGGTCTTCCCTCATGGAAATCACGCTTGATGGTCTCCGCCATTGGGGACATGTTACCGGTGCTCGTCCTTCTCTGCCACCGCCGGTTCATCCTCCTCTTAGGCAATCTACTTCTGCACCTCCCGGAGCAGATGAGGTTGCTAAGAAGAAGGCAGAGGCTGATACTACTGCTGCTGATGAGGCTTTTCAGTATGCCATTGACGCTTTCGAGTGCTGGTGTGCTGATGAGGCCCGTGTTCATGCCATCCTTGTGGTCAGCATTGACGACTCAATATAGCCAGATATTGTTGGTCTACGGTCTACTCAACAGATCTGTAAGTACTTGTGTGAGCGATACCAGCAGAGTAGTGATGCTCAGTTCTTTTTGCTTCAGCATGAGTTGGAGATGCTTCGCTAGGGATATTCTTCCGTCGACGAGTTCTTCCGAGCTTTGGCTAGTCTCTGGCGACAGCTAGATGAGCTGGCTTCTCCACTGTGCCAGGAGTGCCACAAAGTTCAGAAGGCGGATCATGATCGCCTTCGTCTTTATGATTTCATCTGCCATCTTCGCCCAAAGTTTGAGCCTGTCCGAGCTCCACTGCTGAGCCGCTCGCCATGACCGACTGTCACCGAGGCTCTTTCGACACTTCGGGCTGAGAAGCTTCATCTCGGGTTAGCGGCACAGTCTGTTCCGACTGTGCTTGTTGCTCCTTCTTCAACTACACTGACGGTTCCTGCTACGACTACGGTTCCTTCCCATGTGTCTGTTTCCGCTCCTGCTTTTGCACCAACTGGAGTTCAATGCAACTACTGCAAGAACTTCGGGCATGACTACCAGAGTTGTGCGGTGCAGAAAAAGCGAAATAAGGCACGTGGGAGTGGACGTTCCAAGGGGGGCAGGGAGGCCCTTCCTTCACAGGAGGACAGACCAGCTCATCAGGATCTCAGCGAGGTGACTCTGTTCAGTAGCTCTGCCAGGCTCTACTTCAGCAGCTCTCTCACAACTCAGCGGGTTCTGCCAGTCTAGCTCAAACGTCTCCCCCAGCTACCTCTTGGGTTCTAGATTTTGGTGCATCTTTCCACATGACACTGGATTCCATATCTCTCACTTCAGTAGGACCTCCTGCACTTCCTATCTCTGTACAGACTGCTGATGGTACTTCCTTGTTTGTTAGCTGTCAGGGCACTCTTTTGTCCACTAATTTTTATGTTCTAGTTGTTTCCCATGTTCCTCAACTAACCATGCAGGTTCTTTCAGTGAGACAGCTCACTGATCTTGTTTGTAGGGTTGGTTTTGACTCTCACACCTATTTCATTTAGGATCGATTGACAGGGACGATACATGGGACTGGCCGGCGCCGTAGGGATCGTCAGGGTCTCTACATTCTCAACCGTCTTCATCTTCCGTCCACTTCAGTTGCTCCTACTATGTCTTCAACTGCTCCTACCACGTCTTCTGCCACGTCTACCTCCACCGCCACTGCTGCCACCACCCTAGAGTTTTTGCGCAGTGGCATCACCGTTTAGGTCACCTGTGTGGGTTTCGTCTTTCATCATTAGTTCGTCAGGGTGTCCTTGGACGTGTTACTTGGCTTTTCCCTATGTCTAATCGTGGTCAGTTTCTTGCGATCTATCGTAGCTTTGCCATGATGGTTCGTACTCAGTTTGAGTCCTGTATTCGTACCTGTCGCTGTGATTCTGCTGGGGAGTATTATTCTAGTGTGTTCAGACAATTTCTTCCTGGTGCCCATGCTCGGAATGGGGTTGCTGAATACAAGCATCGTCATCTGATTGAGACTGCTCGCACCCTTCTTCTTGCTTCTCCCGTTCTACCACAGTTCTAGGCTGAGGCTGTTTCTACGGCCGCATATCTCATTAATATGCATCCTTCCACTGCTCCTATAGAGCGTCTCTACTCTAGAGCCCCCCAGTACAATCATTTTCGTGTTTTTGACTGCACCTATTTTGTTCTGCTGCCGCCTCGTGAGTGCACTTAACTGACAGCCCAGTCAGTCGAGTGTGCGTTTCTTGGGTACAGTTCTGAGCATAAGGGTTATCACTACTATGATCCTTCTACTCGACGGATTAGGATCTCACGAGATGTTTTCTTTGATGAATCTTGACCTTTCTTCTATCGAGATTCGGCTCCTCACACTGCTTCCACCATCGAGATGATCTCTTGGTTGTCTCTCCCTAACTCCTCACCCATTTCCCCCCTTTCCCAGCCTTCTGTACCTTCCCCTCCTATGTTATCTCCTACAGCACCGCCTCTTGTTCCTATGGTACCACCGTCTTGTTTCTCTGGGGTGCACTACTCTAGACGTCCTCGTACTTCACCAGATCCCTCTCCTGGTCTCTTGCTGACACCGATGTCTGATTCATCTGATGATGCTCCTCGTTACACCCTTCATGACCGGGCAACCATTCGGCCTCCTGATCATCTTGGTTTTACTTCAACAGCTCATGCTCTCTTTGTCACTAAGCCTAGTTCTTATCATGAGGCTGCTTCTCATTCTAAGTGGCAGCTCGCTATGGCAGAGGAGCTTGATGCGCTTCATCGTACGGAGACTTGGGATATTGTACCGACACCAGTGCACGCTCGTCCCATCACATGCAAGTGGGTGTAAAAGATTAAGACCAGGTCTGATAGTACTATTGAGCGCTACAAGGCTCATCTTGTGGCTCGTGGCTTTCAGCAGGAGTATGGTCATGATTACGATGAGACGTTTTCCCCTGTTGCCCATATGACCACTGTTCGAACTCTTATTGCGGTTGCTTCTATTCGCCAGTGATCTATCTCTCAGCTGGATGTTAAGAATGCCTTTCTTAATGGCGTCATGCATGAGAAGGTTACATGCAGCCACCACCCGGGTATTCTGTTCCAGATGGCCATGTCTGTTGTCTTCGTCGTGCTCTTTATGGTCTAAAACAGGCCCCTCGTGCCTGATTCACGAGTTTTATCTCAGTGATCACTGTTGTCGGTTTCACTGTCAGTGCCCATGACCCTGCTCTATTTATCCATGTCTCACCTCGAGATAGGACACTGCTTCTTCTATATGTGGATGATATGCTCATTACTTGTAACGATCCCTCGTTCATTGCATATGTGAAGAAGCATCTCAGTGAGCAGTTTCTGATGACTGATCTTGGCTTGCTTACATACTTTTTTTGGGATTGAGGTTTCTTTCACGCCTGAGGGTTACTACCTCTCCCAATAGAAGTATGTCCAGCATCTTCCTAATCGATCTGGTCTGACTGATACTCGCACTGCTGAGACTCCTATGGAGCTCTCTCTTCAGCTTCATGCTACTGATGGTGATCCTCTTGAGGATCCTACTCGGTATCGCCATCTTGTTGGCAGTTTGGTATATCTTGTGAGCACTCGTTCTGATATTTCTTATGCTGTCCATATCTTGAGTCAGTTCATGGCTTGTCCTACTCATCTTCACTACAGTCATCTTCTTCGTGTTCTTCGCTACTTGCGTGGAACTATCTCTCGTCGCTTGTTTTTCCCTAGCTCCACCTCACTCCAGCTTCAGGCGTACTCTGATGCGACCTGGGCTAGTAATCCTTCTGATCGTCGTTCTCTTTCTGCTTACTGTGTTTTTCTTGGCTCCTCACTGATTGCCTGGAAAACAAAGAAGCAGACTGTAGTATCCCGTTCGAGTGCAGAGGCTGAGTTGAGAGCTATGGCAGCTGTGACAATAGAGGTACTTGGTTAAGATGGCTACTTGCAGATTTTGGTGTACCTGTGAGGGGACCTACAACTCTTATGACTGACAGTACAGGAGCTATCAGTATTGCCCGTGATCCAGTGAAGCATGAGCTCACCAAGCACATTGGTGTGGATGCTTCATACACTCGCTCGCAGGTGCAGGAGGGTGTACTTGCTTTTTAGTTTGTGTCCTCAGAGTTACAGCTTGCTGACTTCTTTACGAAGCCACAGACTAGGGCACAACATTTGTATTTTCTCTCCAAACTCAGTGTGTGTGATCCACCATGAGTTTGAGAGGGGTGTTAAGGATAGAATAGGAAATAGAATAGGATTGTTATTTGTTTCCTTATATGCCGCTTGTACTTTCTATATATATTACCTTTTGGACCTCATGAATAGATGCATAATATTCATAACAATGTAAACCACGAAAGTTTGTGTTTGCAAAAAGTTTACGATCACTTTTATCTATGTATCAAACAGGAAGTTGATGGTACTCGAAGAAGCCGCAAACTAAAATTCTGATTTCTCACACACCACACCGACGCCCTAATTTACGAACATGTAGATGTATCCACTTATACATGTTTAATTGGAGTGGAGGTCTAAACCATATAGAGCACGGACACACGTTTGAACTAGTGAACGTATTCACGTGTGTCTGTACTGTTTTTGCTCAGATCTAGCCCAAGGGACAGATAGGAAATCTTTTGTTCTATCCAGAGATCAAAACTCAGGACCGGTCGGGTCGTAACAACCAAACCTTCCACCGACCTATCGGCCAGTTCTTGAATTTTCAACAAAGCACAACTCAAAAGCAAATTTATTAAGAATCCGAAATGAAGATTGTCACGCTACAACTTCCCTATAGAGGAGAAATGCAATGGTTGACCTTTGCGTAGCAATCCTTTTGGTGGGTTTACACTACCAAAATCCATATTTTCAGAGATGGGCCAAAACCGTCAGAGATGGGCCAAAAATGGACAGGGAACCATCAAGCATTACCCGTGGTGGATGCTTAGCCACGGAAGGTGAAGAATGCCTGACGGATGGCCGTCAGGGAATATTCCCTGTCGGTTCTCTCTGACGGTCGCCGTCAGGGAAAAGGCGTATAGGTGAGGTTAGAAACCAAGCCCAGCTGTCCACATTCTTGACGGGTACAGGGATTTCATGCGTTCCCTGACGGCCTATTTCGGCCGTCAGGAAAAGTAGAGCGTAGCAATACACATTTTTCCATTTAAATAGCTCACTGTCCTGCATTTCCAGATATACAACATTGCAATTTAAAAGGTCAATAACAGTACAGCCAAACTATTTGAAGCGCCTCAAAGAAACTTATAAAATGAATTCTTTACAAACACTAACTAAATCTTTGCAAACACTTGTGGTGATCTCATACATGGCTAGTCTTAACAGGTTGCATGATTAAAAAGAAATTGAAGTTGTAGCTTCCTCGATATCTTGCTCCACGACAAAGTAGTCTTTGCATTGACACAAAGTAAAAACGTTACTTTGCTTGCGGAAAAATTCTACAAGAGAAAATAAACTTTGATTAGTTAAGGACAGACAGAATATTAGTGGAAGATTTCATAAACCACAAGAACTGAAACATAAATACATAGTAAGTTAAACCTATCATGGTCAACTTCTACATCAAATTTCAGAGAAGTATACAAACTGGCCAACAAAGAAACACATCCCCGCTGAATATTTGGATTATAGCCTGAACACTGTGGGCATGACACTGAAATTTTACAAGCAACTTTGCTCATTAGTCAGTAAAAGAAATTCCACAGGGACAAGTACTTCCATTATTTTTTTATCTAAACGAAGAGTGAGCAGCAGCACTATAATGTTAACACATGAATATTTTCCATTGGAGTCCTACAGCAAGTTAGCATAAAGACTGCATCAAAACTGGTACGTACCATAGGAGATTACTACTGAAACCAAAACAGCAGCAGCAATTAAGATAGGCCATACATTCAAGCTTCAGCAGATGGGCGTCTTCTCGTTAATAGGTCAGACTCCTGCACATACAGATGTAATACAGAAAATAAATCATTTAGATTAACATGATACAACAGACCATGAATACAGATAGAATCAGATAATTTATATTAGTGTGCAGCTAGAACTTCATAGCTAAGATCATTTAGATATGTATTTCGTTGCAAAAGAGAGAAAGAGAGAGCTGAAACTGTGCAGGGTCTCTAGCTAAACTTTAGCAATATTGTTTCAGAAAATACCCTTGCTGATGATTGTAGATCAGCTAGCTCCACAGGCATTTCAATTCCAAACTTGATTATATTTGGTATCCTAAGATATTATCGATGCACAACTAAGAAAAGAATATTTCCTGCTAGAAAATAACAATAGAATATTTACTACTAGAGTCCAACTAAAACCGCAGCAGCACTTAGATATCCATACCTTCAGGCTTCAAAGATGCAAAGTTTCTTTTTAGTTGGCCAGACTCTTGCATATGCAGAAGTTTGCATCCTGCAAAGAAAAAGGAAAATATTTAAATGACACAATAGTACATCCTGCTGTACCTTTCTGGATCTATGCATTATGGAAGACATGCGTTTCTTCCACAAACACTGATCTACAAGGAATCACATGCAGCACTAATGTAAGTTTACGACTAACTCATTTTGAACAAACACAGGTTAAAAACATTCAACCTCTGAACTAGTCTATGAATTGGCTGAATTGGGGAAGGATGTATATTACAAGTCATTCTGAAAAATCACCTAATCGAGCAACCCTTATCCATGGCACAAACACATTGGGCCTGTTTTTTTGGGCTTGTGACTTATGGCTACGGTTTATAGATTTTGGCACTAATGCGAGCGCTCATGCGAACGAACCGAAAGCCGATTCTAAAACACTATACCGATAAGTTGCTTCAAAACGGCAGTGGAGAAGCTGTTCCGTTTGTTTGTTCGAGGGAAGTTATAAGCCACAAACTGAAATAAGCTGAAAAGAATAGGCCCATCAACATCTGTGAATTAACACTGATAGTACATAAATTTACTCTAGAATGTCCTTACTGCCTTAGTAACTGGAGTAATATGAGAATGTACCATGAGCATTTTGAAACATGGTAATCATGGTCGACAAAAAGTAGAGGTTGATTTTGGATTTATCATAGATACATTCGTAGGTAAATTGATCTGCCCGTGCACACAACAAACAAGGGCCATGGACAGAAAACACATATTTCGACCTGCCAGCTTTACTAGGCATTTCATCAAACAATTTGCATGTGTTGTGTAAGCAATGGAACCGAAGAAAAATTCTAGTGCTGGAATTCTGCGAGTACTCACTAGAATAAAGGAAGACCACCAGATCTAGAAGAAGAACAAACGGAACTGCCATTTGTCCTTCAATTTGGCCCCGTTCATAATAGTTGGTTCCTGCATAAATAGCCACCTAATTACAGATGGGAGGAGAGCAAAAAGAAGCAACGAAATTGGGGTTCGCCGGAGTGAGTGTGCATCACAATTCACTGGGACTTGGCGTAGGGGATTGGGACGCTGCAGCAAGTGACGGCGCACTGGTCGACTTCGAGGTGGCGGGTCAGGGAGGCAGCTTGGTGCAGGATTTGGATGGTAGACAGTGAAGGATCTTGATCTGAACCGTGAGGGTAGGTGAAGGAGACACAAATCTTGCTCTGGATAGCGAAGTGGGAGGCGGCATTGGGTGGTCGAAGGAACAGCACGGTGGGCGGTGGGCGAAGGGGAGGAGCCATAGGCGGTGATTTCCTTTTCTGCGCCAGTGGTGGCGCTAGGGTTTGTGGTAGATTTGAGGCAGGAAGCATTGTTGGTAGCGGCCGGCGACCGGCGTCGAGGTGCGAGGTTGGAGCCAGCGAGGTGGATTGAAGGGCGAGAGGTGGTGGAGACATGGGCGGCTGGAGGTGGATGGGATATCAGAAAGAGGATTTGGGGCGAGTGAGTTGCGGTGAAGGTGGGCATTCTCTCACGAAATCCATTTCTTATCCCGATGGCCACGTCCACGTCAGGAATGACTAATCCCTGACCGTTATGCCCGAGCCGACAGGAGTAGCAGAGTATCTCTGTCGGTTAAGTGACGACCGTCAGGGATTCTAGTGTTCTTGACGGCAGGCTCAGGGCCGTCAGGGCTGCCTTTGACCGTTTGGAGAAATCCAGATCCTGGTAGTGCTGTACCATCGTTCTATAACTATTGCTAAGCTGTCCACACTTTATGTAAATGATACTATAAATTCTAAATTCGTGATGGTGGGTGTGTGGGGGTTAAGGTATTTGTGGGGGGTTAGAGTTTCTTTTTTGGTGTTTGGGGGATTTTAGTCTGTTCTTTTATGGTTGCCTTTTTTTTGGTGGGTGGAAGGATGTTGGAGGGGGTGGGACTACAGATAAACTCTCTTTTTATATTAACAGATAAAATATACATTGCATTGCATAAAGAGGTAAGGCATTGCTGTTAAGTAAAACCTCTGAATCTTTGAAAGGTTGTCATAATCTTTTGTACAGCCGCAAATGTTACTGCTTCTTTGTGTCGGAGGCGATCGTGCGAACAGCGGAGCCACTGTGCAATATGAAAAAGCTTTGTGTTTGTAGGGCAGACAAGCATGCTGATGAGCAGCATGTGCTAGCTTGTTCTGTACTGAACCAATCTGAAACGAGATCATAACATATAAAGTTTTTTTGTGAGTTAGTTTTATTAAATTTTTTAGAGAGTGTAACATCCCAAACTTCTAATTACTAAATTAAATTATGTTCAAATCACTATTTTCTGCATTTTGGTGAATTTTCAAAAAAAATATTAGCATTTATTAAATGTTTCTCTAATTTTCATCATCTAAAAATAAAAATTTAAAATTAATTAAAACCTTACAAAATTCTGGAAATAATTTAATTATGTTTTAAATATTCTAAAGTACCTCTCCAAAAATTTTCATAATTTTCAGAGTTTGTTTGCAAATTTAAAAAATTCAAACTCAATTCCTGCAATTAAATCAATTATAAAATGATTTCAAAATCCAACTTTGTTGTGGGCCGAATTTTCCCTTCTGGCCTGGCCCATCACTATTTTGGCCCAACTTTGGCCCATGGGCCATCCTCGCCGAAGCCGCCTCCTTTTCTCGCTTTCTCTATGCAAAAGCGACTTCTGCTAATTCTGCCTTTTGTCTCGCCTCCTTCCTCTCTCTCTCTCTGTTTTTGCAGGCCTAGGATTCCACCCATTAGCCCTTTTCTTCTAGCTCACTTTTGAGCCATGATTGACCTCCTGCAAGCTATGCTCCATGTTGCGCCAACGCCGCAATGCTCGCCGGGTGCTTCAAGCTCCCTTCCCCATGCGCCTTGTTGCATCCCCTTTGCATCCTTGAGTTGTCCCATTACTAGCAAAGCTATGCATGCCTTCCTCATGTTGTGAAATCGCTGAGCCTTGATGTGCCATCATCCGTTCTTAAGCCTACCCGAGCATGTCCTTCTTCTCTCCACTCCACGTGCTCTCCATTTCGCACCATAGCCAAGCTTTTCTTCCTCTGGTTTGCCTAGAATGAATTGTCATTCTTGGTTCTAGTGCATGCCTGCTGCTATGCTATCCTCTCTTCCTGGTGAGCTTTAGCTTCGACGTTAGCGTCACATTGCGCCTTTTTGGTCCGCTCTTCCAAAGCCCTCACTCGATTTCACCTCTCCTGCAGTGCCTTGTTGGATCCCCGTCGTCTTCCCCAACTCTAGTGGCCGCAATCACCATCAAGAAGTTCCTTCTCTAGTGAGCTTTGAACCTCACCATGGCTGTTTATAGCTTTGCCTCACTCCCCTCTTTCTCATAGCATGCCCGGTTGTAGCTCTTCTTCTCTGAGGAACTCCGGTGACCGACCACTCTAGACCTCCTCCACCATTATTGACCTCACCATCATGACCATGGTAAGCTCTTGATGCTTGAGCGGTGGATGCCATGGCTTCTTGTCCCCATTTTTGTTGTTGTCATTGTAGCGGTGACATAGGTCCCTATGCTTGTGTCATCAGCATCACAATGCTTTGGTGAAGCCAACACACCCCTCCATTCGGCTTGTCTTCGCTTCTTCTAGTTTTGTGGTGAAGCTGTGCCGACACCATCGCTTTGCTTCGCTACCGACCAAGCTCTAGTGAGCTTTGAGCTCCAGCACAGCCACCAAAGTGCTCACCGTGGTCTCCTCTTTCCATCCCCGAGCTTGCCCATGCCCCTCTGCCCTTGCCTTGCTGCCGGTGAGCTCAGCAACAAGCTTGGCCATGTCGTCTAGCTACCTGCTCTGCTCCTCTCCCTGACCAGTGGGTGCCATATTGGGTGAGATTAGTTTAGAGCTAATCAAACTCATTTAAACTTATTAGTCTATGACATGTGGGCACGAGTAGATTAATTAGTTTGACTGTGTTTAAAACTAGTTTTGGAATATGTGTCATTAACATGTGGCCCCACATGTCAGTCATTTTCAAAAAAATAATAAATTCTAAATTTGTAATGGTGGGTGTATGGGGGTTAGGGTAGTTGTGGGGTGTTAGAGTTTCTTTTTTGGTGTTTGGGGAATTTTAGTCTGTTCTTTTATGGTGGCCTATTTTTTTTGTGGGTGGAAGGATGTTGGAGGGGATGGGACTACATACAAACTCTCTTTTTATATTAACAGATAAAATAAACAATGCATTGCATAAAGAGGTAAGGCATTGCTGTTAAGTAAAACCTCGGAATCTTTGAAAAGTTGTCATAATCTTTTGTACAGCTGCAAATGTTGCTGCTTCTCTATGTCAGAGACGAATGTGTGAACAACGGAGCCACTGTGCAATATGAACAAGCTTTGTGTTTGTAGGGCAGACATGCATGCTGATGAGCAGCATGTGCTAGCTTGTTTTGTACTGAATCGATCCGAAATGAGATCATAACATATAAAGTTTTTGTGAGTTAGTTTTCTTTAATTTTTTAAAGTTTTTGTGAGTTAGTTTTCTTTAATTTTTTAAAATTTTTAGTTTTCTTTAATTTTTTAGAGAGTGTAACTTCCCAAAATTCTAATTACTACATTAAATTATGTTCAAATCACCATTTTCTTCATTTTGGTGAATTTTCAAAAAAAAATTAGAATTTATTGAAGGTTTCTATAAGTTTTAGCATCTGAAAATAAAATTTTAAAATTAATTAAAACCTTACCGAATGCTGGAAATAATTTAATTAGGTTTTAAATATTCTAAAGTGCCTCTCTAAAATTTTTCATAATTTTCAAAGTTGGTTTGCTAATTTTAAACATTCAAACTCAATTCCTGCAATTAAATCATGGGCACACCTCCAAGGTGTCCGTGACTAAGCCTCATGGGTGCCGCTAAGGCCACTGGGTGCTACCACCGCTAGTGGGTATTCGGTGCCCCACGACTTAGCCTCGTGGGCACTTCTCTGGTGTGCTCGTTACTTAGTGTCATTGGCATCCCTTCAAGGTGCCCGTGAGTTAGCCTCATGACCACCTCCAAGTCCATTAAGAACTACCAACCCTAGTGGCAATTCGTTGCCCCACGACTTAATCTCGTGGGCACCCCTAAAGTATGCCCGTGACTTAGTATCGTGAGCACACCTCTAAGGTGCTCGTGAGTTAGCCTCATGGGCACCTTCAACCGTAGTGACCATTCGGTGGCTGACGACTTAGCCTTGTAGGCACCTCTCTGGCATGACCATGACTTAGTGTCATGGGCACCCCTCCAAGGTGCCTGTGAGTTAACCTCATGGCCGCCTCCAATCCACTGTGGGTAGGGGTAGCAAAAAAGCTCGAGGCTCGTGAGCTGGCTCGGCTCGTAGAAGGCTTGGCTCGGTTTGGCTCGACTCGTGGCACAGACAAGCTGAGCCGAGCTAGAGTTTTAGCTTGGTCCGTTAACTAGCCGAGTTGAGCCGGCTCGCAAGCCGCTCGCTAGGCTTGGTAGGCTCGGTCGGCTCAGCTTAGTAGCGTCTTCAGCCCATCACGACGTGAACGGTTTAGTACAGCAGTAGTAGTTGTATGTATGAATGCCAATTTTCACACCTCTTTAGTCACTGAGAGGTATTATTAAAGTACATGTTACTCTTTTCTCTGTTAATTTCACCTATGAAAAGGAACCATCAGATACTATGTTTGCTCATACTGGAACTAGAGTTTTCTTGACAAATTTTTCTTACTTTGTTATGAACCTACTACATTAGATGTTCTTTCCTTTTTTATGTAATTTCAGTCATAGGATTACTACTATATAGGTTTCACTGTCACTCTAGAGAATCATAGAAGTTATCATTCATAAAAACAAATCTGAAACATAACGAGCCGAGCCTAACGAGCCATAGGATTGATGCAATTTGCATATTCCACATAACAAGCCTAACGAGCTGAGCTCGAGCTTTTCAACGAGCTGAGCCGAGCTCCTCTTTTAGCTCGTTAGCTTAATGATCCGAGCCTCTTCCCTAACGAGCCTTCACGAGCTGAGCCAGCTCGATATTCACCCCTAACTGTGGGGTTGGTAGTGGCAATTTGGTGCCTCACAACTTAGCCTCATGGGCACCCTTCCGGTATGCCTGTGACTTGTTTTCGTTGGTATACCTCAAAGGTGCCCGTGAGTTAGCCTCATGGGCGCCTTCAAGTCCACTAGGGGGCTACCAACCCTAGTGGCCATTCGGTGCCCCATCACTTAGCCTCATGGACACCCCTCCGGTATGCCTATGACTTAGTGTCATGGGCACACCTCCAAGGTGCTCGTGAGTTAGCCTCATGGGCGCCTCAAAGCCAACTGGGAGCTACCACCAATAGAGGCCATTTGATACCTCATAATTTAACCTCGTGGGCAGAACTCCTGTATGCCCATGACTTAGTGCTATGGGTACACCTCCAAGATACCCAGGAGTTAGCCTCATGAATGCTTCTAAGTTCGCTGGGGGGCTACCACCCCAAGTGGTCATTCAGTGCCATGGGTGCATCTCCAAGGTGCTCTATGATTTAGTCTCATGGGCACTCTAAAGCCTACTAGAGAATGCAACCACTAATAACTTTGTGTTGCTTTTCAACAACACACATACATCTCTCCCAAGCAATTCAAATCATCTAGCATCGAACTGGCTCGAATATCAATCAAGGGTTGTTGTGCCTACATATGGCTATCACCTCGAAGATATCGATATCTAAAGTAATGGGACTCTACCTATCCTGCAAAAACAACTTCGATCATCTATCATGTCGAATGAATGTTATCTTGATATGAAAAATGAGTGTTGATCATTTTCTCCTCTAATCTCATGTTATCTATCTATCTCCACAGCATTCCTAATTCGAGTGATGATCATTACCCAACAACATTTTTGAACTCACGTTCACTTGGCAAATTATCCCCGCCTTCTCCATGGGAACATTCGGGTTTTCTCAATTGCTCTTAATTCCTTTCTGGTGGCTTGCAACTTATTTTCGATGTCTATTAGCTTATTTTTTGCAGCCCTCAGTCTCTCATAGCCTTAACAGGCACTGTCTCAATGTGCCACCTTGAAGGCTATGCTTCGGTGGGGTGGTCCCACATCTACGACTTCACCTCAACAAGCGTTGCTTCGACATGTCGCTCGCCTCAAAGGCTACACCTCGGTAGAGCGGCCTTGCATCTCCTATTTCAGCTCCAAAGGCTTAGCATTGATGCATCACCTATCTCGAAGGCTATGCCTCAACAGGGTGACCTTATATCTCCTACTTTGTCTTAAAAGGCATCACTTCAACACGCTGCCCACCTCGAAGGCTTTGATTTCACAAGCGTTGCTTCAACGCGCCATTTGTCTCGAAGGCTATGCCTCAACAAGTAGGCCTCACGTCACCTACTTTGCCTTCACAGGCCTCACTTCGATGTGTCGCTTGTCTCAAAGGTTGTGCCTTAGTAGGGCAGCACTGTGTCTACTACTTCACCTTATTAGGTGTTGCTTCAACGCACTGTCCGCCTCAAAGGTTAGACCTTGACAGGCGCCGCAGGCCTAGCCACCCTCATGCCCATGCATCCTAGCACCGATAGCTTGGTCTTTGAAGGTCTACCAACACTAATCTATTTTTTGCCTCTTGGGCACCTTGAAAGGCCCCAAAGGGATAGGGGGCTAGATTATAGTGTTAAGAAATCCTACCAACTCCTATCCAAAAAACTCCATACATCGACAAGTCTGTGGAAAGGGCACATGTAAGCATCTTGCCCCGTGCAGTTGACGTCTAGCCCGCTGGTAGGGCACATGCCTGGGTGTGGTTCGAGGCCCATTGGTTGCTCGTGCGCTACATGCTTGTGTTGATGAATGTCCTCGCTTGTGCCTGGTGCCTTGCACATCGCGTGCCTTGATGCCCTAACACCTCGATGTCCTGACGCCTTGTGCACTTCGCATGCCCTGGTGTCCTGATGCCCTGTGCACTTCGCATGCCTCGGTGCCACGACGCCTGCGTGCTCAACTTAACAAAACATCTTAGTTGCACCACATGCCTTGCTCCATCCGTGGGCGAGTGCGGTGAGCCGTAAGTCGTAGGAACTACAAATGTCAACTTAACAAAACACTAGTGCTCAATAATCTATGTTGGCCATATCCGCTATTGCCCTAGCAACCACACCTTCTGCTCCCCCGCAACTAAGCAAGTCTAACACCAACATACTATTATGCAGTTTGTTAGTTAAATAGAAACAACTTGCATAAAATGTAGGTTTAGTATGATCAAAGTGTTGACTTGCCTTATTCATAAGCTATTTGGTCCTATGGATCTTGACTTGCTCTAGCCTCTTCTTCTTCTTAGGCCTCGTATGCTACATGAACGTTGCACGAAAATTTGGATAAAAAATAGACAAATAGTATTGAATTCAAATAAAAATTCAAATGAACTCCAAAATTCATGATTTTAGTTCTATTGGATAGATCTTGAATTTAGAATTTTGTTTCATCAAATTTGGACTAAAAATGAATAATTTATGCTCCTTCAAAGTTTGGATTTGAATTAATTCCAAAAATAAAAGAGGAGAGTGAGAATCTCTCTTATAGGTGGGGCCCACCACGGTTTTTTTCATATTAAAAATGTTACTGTGTATGATAGGTGGGGCCTACGGTTTTAATTTTCTTTCGGATCATTCTTTCACTGTAAATGGCTACAATGGCTGACAGGTGCATGCATTTTACTGTGTATATAGTGAATGGGGCCCACTTGTTAGTGACTCATATCCTTCTAATCGGTTTTAAAAGGGTTTTTAACCCATAGGGGTCACATGTTAGTGGCGCATTAAACAAACTAATGACGATGGCCAACCCGACAGTGACTCATTATCTTAATTAAGCGGTGATCATTAGCTTTAATCAAATTACAAATTTAAATTAAGCTTAGCGCTATAGTTTTCTTCCTTGCCGAGGAGGAAGCATAGCTCCTTAGTACTACAGTTTTCGCTGAGGAGGAAGTAGAGCTCACCATCGGCAAGGGGAGGCATAACCAAATGCGAGCATGCTAAAAACGGGACCAACATTCTCACGTGCACCTCTGGGCCAATTCTTGCCGGCCACTGGTGACAGCAGAACATGACACTAGGCGCTAAGGGTAACCATGGCACTGGAGCTTAATTCATCACTAGGAGAGCGTCTATGTAGGGTGAGGATGCTACCTGAGGGCTTGGCTGGGCTCGAGGACGACAGAGGCGGTGTGGTGTCGGGGACTAGCGACAGGTGAAGAGGGAGCATAGCAACCGGAGCTAATGGTCAAGAGGGACTGGCAACGCTACGATAGTGCTCTGGTGTGACTGAATTGGCTAGGGATAGCTCCTGGTGACCAATTTCTGGATGGCCAAAATTGAAGGAGAAGGATTTGTTGGTAAGCTCTAGGCTATTAGAGGGTGTTTCCTCATGGTGGAAGAGATGGTGAGGTGAGGCGAGGTCATTGGTAACATGCTCAAGGTTTTATAGAGGCCAAAGAGTGCTGGCGACATGGGAGCTCTCTACAGAGATATGGCGGCAGTGGCAGTTGACGCCTTTCGATCATGGCCACAGGGCGAGGTATGGTAGTAGTGGCTTGGCACAGGTGCTCAAAGGAGATGGCGGGCAGGATGTGGCATGGCGCAATAGGTACAATGTTTGCACAGTGCAGGAAGGAGCCTGTGGTAGCATGGGCCATGGCACGATGCAGTCATGGGGGGAGACAGGCGACAGGGAAGGAGGGGAAAGGATGAGGCCAAGGGAGAAGGGAAGACGAGCGCAAGAGGAGAGGTAGGACTTGACGCAGGCAGGGTCATGCGGGGACTATGGCGTAGGGGAGGGCATGGTGCTGGACCACAGTATGGTGTGGGTGCGCTAGAGTAGGGGAGCTCAACTAGGCCAGCCTAGGCTGTTCCAGGCCAAGCCTTGGGCCTAGTAGGTCGGAGGAAAGGGGCTAGGGCCAGTAGGCCAAGCCCATCCCATTTTCCAATTTAATTTTGATTTTTTGGTTTTTTTATCTATTTGGTTTCATTTTCAATTACTAACTCAACTTGAGGCCGAATTATTTTGAATTCAACCTATACTTATATTTGATTTTTTTGACATCTGTAAGGGTGCTATTTGGAACCCTACATGGCAATGGGGCAGGATTTCCAATGGGTTTCCTATTTCAGTATAATGGCTTTCGATTTTCCAATTGACATTGATGCAAAATGTCTTTTATGGGATTTTGTTTTGTTGAATTTTAAACTTGTGATTTCCTTTAGTATATAGTTGCTTACCCCCATTTAAAATTCCTATCTTTAATCTTTTTTGGTGTTGTTTTCTTTTTGCTTTTAGTTTGTTTCTGGATTTGCATTCATCTTCATTTGTGTTGGGATATTTTACACTCATATTTTATTTTGGGGTCTAGACACCTGATTTATTTTGGAATTCACCATTGCTTGTATTCAAATCTTTAGCTCTTTTAACTGGCTTTGCATTAATAGGACTTTTACTGTGAATTCTCCTGCTTCATTTTCTGGATCATCTTTTCAGATTCGCTTTTTTATTTAAATTAAATTCTTATTAATTGCCTCTTTTGTACTTACTTTTATTATCATGAATTTTCCATTTCTTAGTAACCTCCATCAAAATAATTAAAATATATGAAAATCCAATTGCAACAAGATGCAAACAAAAAAAAATAAAACCTTACACATTTTCAAGTAACAGGACCTTTGGGCTGTTACACTGTAGCATCCGGTCATGCTATTGTGCTTCCCACACCCGCTTTGGAATGGCAGACTCAAGAAGCAAATGAGTTTCAACCCGTACGGTGCCTGAAAACAATAGGCGATTTTCATGCACTCAAAATCAGCAACAAGGCAACTCAGAGTAGGAGATGTCGCTTTGTGACTAAGAGCATTAGCCACTACTTTGCCTTGCCCGGAGGGCACCGGATGGTGAAATCATAATTCTTGATCGATTCCAACCATCTCCTCTACCTCAGGTTCAGATCTTTCTAAGTGAAGATATATTTGAGGCTCTTGTGATCAATGAAAATATCACAAGTCTCTCCATATAGATAATGTCACCAAATCTTTATAGCAAAGAGCACTGCAGTAATCTCTAAATCATGCGTGGGATAGTTCTACTCATGCTTCTTCAATTGCCTCGACACAAAAGCAATCACTTTGCCATCTTACATGAGCACACAAACAACCCAACTTGAAAAGTATCATAATAGACTATTAAGCCACCAACTTCTTCAAAGAACAGAAATTACGCTCACAATCATCAATCACTTTCCCTAGCTTAGGAAGGGTGAGAACAGGAGTAGCCACCAACTTCTTCAAAGAACATAAATTGCGCTCACAATCATCTATCACTGGAATTTCATGCCTTTCTACATTAGCTTGGCAATTATAGAGAAACTCTCCACAAAACACTGATAATATCCTACTAAGCCCAGAAAATTCATCACTTCCTTGACATTGAAAGGCCTCTTTCAATCCACCACTGAAGAGAACTTGCTAGTATCCACATAAATGTCTTCCCAATTGATCACATGACCCAGAAAACCCACTTCTAAAATCCATAACTAAAATTTCTTTAGCTTGGCATAAAACTGATTCTTTCTGAATGTTTCAAGCACAAGCTGTAAATGTAGCTTGTGATCCTCCTCATTCTTGGAATAAATCAAGATATCATCAATGAACACCAGTACAAAGACATCAAAGTACTGATGTAGCATACTATTCATTGTCTCCATAAAAATAGCACGGCATTCGTTAGTCCAAAAGACATAACTTTATACTTATAATGCCCATACTTGGTGGAGAAGGCGTTTTTCACTATCTTGCTTCCGCACAAGGATTTGATTATACCTAGACTGAAGGTTAATCTCAGAGAACACCTTGGCTCTCTTCAATTGATCAAATAATTCCTCAATATGGGGCAAATGATACATACTCTTGGTAGTCACTTGATTGAGAGCATGGTAATAAACACACATGCGTCAACTCCTATCCTTCTTCTCTATGAATAGGACAGGTGCTCCCCATGGTGACACACTGAGTCGGATCATCCCTTTGGATAGAAAATCATCCAACTACTTCTTTAGTTCATCCTAGAATGACCGAGCCAAACGGTACGGAGATAAAGAAATAGGCCAAGTGCTACAAACAAGATCAATTCGGAATTCCACATTCCGCTCTGGAGGCATCCCTGGAAGCTTTGCATGGAACACATCTAGATTGTCACACACCTTTGGGATCTCCTTGATGCACAATGATGAAGTCAGTTTCACAGCAAGAGACCAAAGCAACCGAATTCTTGACACTCATTGGCCAGGAAACAAACTTGCCAACACAAAGAGAGAATCTGGTGGTGTACTCCCCTGAAATACCATCTCCTCTCTAGAGGGAACTTGCAAGGTGACAGTCTTCCAGATGCAACATATCTTGGCATGATAACTGCACAACCAGTCCATTCCAAGGATAACATCGAAAGGTGCTAGATGAATTACCATCAAATTGGCAGTGAAATCTTCATCATCAATGGTAACAGTACAGCCAGGACAAACTATGGAACTAGCGATGAGACCCCTAGAGAACTTACTAGATCTAACTGAGAAAATTGTTGTATACCCAAGTTCGCTCTCCTAGCAAACTCTAGTGACAAACAAGTAAGTAGCTCCAAAATAAAAAACAAAGGTCTCATGAGAATCCATAAGTAGTGTACCTGTCACCACGTTAGGATAGCCGACTGTCTCAGGTGTAGGCATGATGTAGACTCCAGGTGGCACCGGGATGGCGGGAGCCCTGACACTCTGTGGTGGAAGGGCAAGGGCTACTAGAGGTGCAGCGATCTAAAAGCGGAGAAGATGGTGCAGGGTGCCAGTAGTACCCAATAGGAGATGTCGTAGGAGGCATTGCAGAAGGCACCCAAGCTGAAAGATGTTGCAACACGGGAGCAGCTGCCAACATCTGAACAGAACCCCAAGAAGATATGGCCAAAGACATCATAGGTATAGGCTCCCATTTGATGATGCTAGTGGGGTTCTGTTTGCATACTACCTTCTTATGGCCCGCCTAGCCGTAGTGATGACAACTCCCCAACCAGGGGCACTCTGAAGCATGGTGTTCCTCACTGCACTTGAAGCACATCAGACTCTACCCCAGAGCAGGTGCACCACCTGAGAAGCTGAAGGAGGGTGTGGTACCGAAGAAGAAGGCAACCTCTACTGAGAAGGCTAAGATGACGGCGGAGGACGTTGCCCCCCCTGGAACCTCGTGGGAATGGGTTATTGAGAAGACCCACTCCCTCCACCAAAGCTCCTCTTCTGGCCACCATAGGAACCCCTAGAAGGAACGAAACTACCAGAAGCTTGCCTCTCCCTAGTGAGTACTCTCTCAACTCCATGCTCTTGGCCTAATTGATCATAGAGTTGAAGTCACGTGGATCTGTCACTTCCAAGACACGGTGATACACTTGGTTAAGTCGCCTATGGAACCTCTTGGCTTTCTCGCGGTCATCACCAGCCACAGTTGGCACGAAGCGGACCAGGTTGTTGAACCCTGCCTCGTACTCCACAACAGTCATCTTCCCCTATATGTAGGTCGACAAGGAGTGCTCCATCCTCTCAAGAAAGGACTCTGGGTAGAACTTCGCTCTGAACTGCTCGACAAAATCCTCTTAAGTGAGCAAGCCCCAGGCAGGGGTCCTAACTGATAAAACATGTTCCCAACAGATGCCCACCTTACCCTTCATTTGAAAGGCCAAGTGGTCAGGCAGTTGGTTTGCTAATGCTTGCAAGTCAATGATCTTCTGGGCTTCTCTATTTGTTTCACTAGTGCGCAGATCATATGCATGGATTCTTGTAGCTTGCCACATAATTTTCCAATATTTTTCATCAAGGGGTTGATTTCCTCCGCATAATGTTGGGAAACTATCCTCATGAAATATGCAATCAGTGAAACGAGCAGTACGCAAATCTCCTATCATGGATTCTAAATACCTGATTATGGATGTTGTCTCATAACCAACGTATATCCTAGTCTTTCAGAGAGGACCAATTACAGTACGCTATGGAGGGGGTATAGGTACATAAACCTTACATCCAAACCTCTGGAGATGAGAAATTTTCGATGTCGACCCTTACACTAGTTGCATAGGTGAATGGATATTGTATGCCGATGGTCTAAAGTTGATGAGAGTTGCTGCAAGCAGGACTGCGTGTCCTCAAAATTTAGCTGGTAAATTATAATTCTGCAAAAGCGGTTGGGCAATAAATTTAATTCTCTTGATTAATACCTCTGCTAGTCTGTTCTGGGTGTGGACATGCAGTACAGAATACTCAACTGCAATTCCCATTGCCATACAATAATCATCAGATGCCTTTGACGTAAATTCTCCAGCATTGTCTATTCTAATGGACTTTGTGTGATGATTAGGAAAAATATTCTAATGCGAATTATCTGCGAGATCAGCTTTGCGAAAGCATGATTCTCGTAGACAATAAACATACGTGCGACCATTTCGAGAAAGCATCAATGAGCATCATGAAATATTTAAATAGCCATGATAGTGGTTGTTTGGGATCACAAATGTCTCCTCGGATGTGCTCCAGGAATGCAGGGACTTCATCCTTTACTTTCAGAGTAGAAGGTCTAGTAATTAATTTTTTGGTGGCACATGTGGGGCACACAATTTTCGTGATTTGGGAAATTCATTATTTTAATATTACGTCTCTGTGAATTGTTAATTATATTTCTCATCATTCTAAGACCTGGATGGCCTAATCATCATGTTAGAGACAGAAGAGTTCAGAGTTTCTAAATATTGTTTTCAGGGCAGTATAGGCTGTAGGTGCCTTGATATTAGTGTAGTATAGCTCAGTTTCTAATGAAGGAAGTTTTTCTAATACTCTTTTTCTATTTGCTTCACGCTTGGTAATGAGCAGGTATTTCTTACCATACTATTCTTCAGTTTCAACATGGAAATCGTTAGTGCGAATATCCTTGAAACTTAGGAGAGTTCTAATCGATTCTAGGTACAATAAGGCTTCTTGAATAACCAAAATTGTGCCCATTGGTAGTATAATTGTGGCTCTTCCTGAACTTATTATATAAACATCGCTACCGGCAATTGTTATAAGGTTGATAGCATTCTTACTAATCGACTGAAAGAATTTTGTTTCTCTTAAGATGGTATTCATTGTGCCGTTGTTAGCTAAATACACTTACTCTATAGGGAGCCACAAGTGTTTTTGCGATCCACGGAGCGATTCGTGCTAATAACGTGTTGAGGAACCATCGTTGGCGCGTCCAGTCCAATCAATTCCTCTTTTATGCAAAAGAGATGATTAAACACAGATGATGCAAATAGTAGATTGGAAACACAGAGATAGGGTTGAACTCTTGTTCTTTTGTATTACTTTCTCTTTCATATGTACAAAATAACTAATAAAACTCCTTATATATAATATAGTGATAAGATATCTATTATAAACTAAGGTTTGAAGTTCAGGCTCAGGTTTCCCAACGTAACTAAGGGCCTGTTTGGGACTGCCCCGCTCCAGTTTTTTCAACTCTGCTCCAAACTTGTCTAGCCAAACGGGTCCAACTCCAAGAACTTTGCTCCAAGAAAAAGTTGGAGTTGAAGGCCTACTCCACGTTTTTTCTGGAGCTCCTCAAGAGGTACTCCAGAAACTGAAGTTTTGTATCTCCTCATGGAGTTGGGAGAAAATTACCCACCACTGCCATTACTTTTCCTCCGTACCGATTCGTTTCTTTTCCTCTCCTCCCCACCCACCGCGCGGCTCCTGTCCTCCCCACCCACCCGCGCGCTCCTCTCCTCCCCACCCAGAGCGGAGACCCGCGCCGCTCCTCTCCTCCCCACCCCACGGCGCCCAACCTCCTCCCGCTCCTCCCCTACCCGCGCCTCCGCTGCGCCGCCGCCCTCAACCCCTTCTCCCGCACGCACCACGCATTCGCACGATGGTCCCGCCCCTTCTGCAGTGCCGCCCTCAACCCCTTCTGTCGCCGCCTCGCCCCCGACGCCCTCCTCCGCCGCCGTCCTCTGCACGCCGCTCCACCCCACGGCGCCCGACCTCCTCCCGCTCCTCCCCTACTCACGCCTCTGCTGCGCCGCCGCCCTCAACCCCTTCTCCCGCGCGCACCACGCATCCGTACGATGGTCCCGCCCCTTCTGCGGTGCCACCCTCAACCCCTTCCGTCGCCGCCTCGCCCTCGACGCGCTCCCCACTGAGCTCTTTCCACCCACACCAGCATCGAGTACGCGCTGCCCCCGGACCCCGCCGAGGGAGGCGGCGCCAGGCCTGGCCCGCCCGCCATCGTCTTCGTCGTCGACGTGCTCACCGCGGGGGCGGAGCTTGCTGCGCTCAAGGCGGAGGTGCTCAGGGTCGTGCAAGGGCTGCCCGAGGGGGTCAGTGTGGTGCTCGTCGCTTTCTCGGCGTTGGTGTGGGTGCACGATCTCGGCTTCAAGGGGTGCACCAGGGTGGTCGTGATCAACGGGGAGCACGAGCTCGAGTCTGACAAGGTCGGTGAATTCTGAATTTGTGATGTGATCCTAGGGCGTTGAGTAGTTAGATTCTGGGCTAATTGGTGGAACTGATCTGTGCTGTACCTTAGCAAGTTTGTGCAAGCTGATCAGCCACTAGGAATCACATTTACTTCCATGACTTCGCTAAAAAAAACATGAAGCTTTTGTTTCCTAATTCTAACCAAATGAACATTGTACATTGTGACTTGAAGCTTGGTTTCTGAATTCTAAGTGGAATGAACATTGCAATTGTAACTTAAATAGCTTGCTTACTAAATTCTAAGTGAGCTGGAAGTTTCACCCTGCAATTTTGTGGTGTATAGTGGTTAAACAGGGGGTGTATGCATTTGTGTTATAAGGTTATTGTTGTCGGATGCTTGACTAGAGTTTTTGCATGTAGGGTGACTAACCTTGCATATGCTCATGTCCATTAAACTACAATGCATCCATGGTGCCTTGGAAATGTTAAAATTTTGTAAAGCTTGATGTTTGGATAGATAGTTGTGTTGCTGTATTTTCAATTGGCTCACGGTCTCACATCACTCACTGATCTGCTCTGATAATTGCTTTGTTTTGTATAATTTCTTATGATTTCTGCGTACCTCATAGTCCTTCTCTTATGTTTCAGATACAACGACTTCTAGGTGTTTGCCGTTCACGACACAAGAAGTTGGCTATGCCAAGATCCATTGAAGCGCAGAGATTTTTGTTGCCTGTTTCTGAATGTGAATTTAACATCACATCTGCACTAGAGGACCTGAACTCCATGTCTGCTTGCACATGAGGTCCTAAATTCTTTGATGGCCATGGCTAAAAATTTTATTAGACCGAAGAACCCCAACTTTCCAACTGTTCATAGGAGGATAAGAGATGACCGTAGAGCATGATGGACTTTGTTAATTATGTACTCTCTAGTTATCTATGGACAATTATTTGTATTCGAATGATAGACTTTGTTAATTATCTATCATGCACGTTGCAATTTATGGGACAAAAGGATGGAATTATTTGACCAAAATATTTGTTTTTTAGTTTTCTCGAATAAATTAATTACGATTATAATATTTTACATCATATTTCAATTGGCAACAAAAAAAATTCAGTTACATATGCTCCGCAGACATTAAAACATACACCAAACATCATTCAGGGGCACGTTGGACCTTTCTCAGGGAAACCTCACATTCCTAGAGCTGGAGCTAGCTGCGTGCCAAACAGGACCACCTGCTCAGGAACTCCACAGTGGAGCTGCTTTATGGTTGAGTTGGTGGAGCAGAGCTGAAAAAAACTGGAGCAGAGCAGTCCCAAACAGGGCCTAACTCTATTAAATGAGCCGAAAGAATTGGGGCGCTCTGGTTGAAGCCGTATGCTTCCGCGGATGTTCTCCGCGCGGCGCGTGGCTCTCCGTTCCCGTGCGTTTGCTCGGTGCGGTGCATTCCTGCTTTGCAGCGCTGAGCCGATCGCTCGCTGCGTGCTGACGCGGGCACGCCCATTCCCTACCCGCGTTCCCCTTGTCTCTCCCTCTCTCGCCCTAAGCGCCGCCGCCGCACCGCTCGCTCACCCGTACCCATATCCTCCCGTGCCGTCCGCGCCGCCGCCGCCGTTCTCTCCTCTTGACTCGCCAATCCTCCTCTCCATCTTCTCCCACGCCGTCAGCGCCCCCACACCTCCTCCCGCGCTAGGGTTCCGCTCTCGATCGTGTGAATCCCGTGCTGGCGCTCGCCCCTCTCCGCCCTTCCACCGGTCTCCCATCCGCCGCGCTTCCTCTCCGGGGAGCCGAGGAGCGCTCCGCTCTCCGTAGGCCTCGCGCCGTCGCGACCAGGGGCTACGGTTCGCGCGGCGCACAGCCAATGCGCCGTGGGACTATGGGTGCTCTCGCCTCGCGCTGGTTAATTGAAGCTACGCCTCGCGCCGTCGTGACCGCGGGCTAGGGTTCGAGCTGCGCGCCCCCACCAGGTACCGTACAGTTCCCTGCTTGCTTTGGGTCATCGAATCGTCCTTAGATTTCTCGACGAGGTCGTAGTTGTAGGAGCCAATGCGCAATGGGACTACGGGTGCTCTCGCCTCGCGTTGGTTAATTGAAGCTAGAGGTGAGGTTTTGGTGCATTTTGAGGGCATTCGGTGGCGGGTGGTGATCGTTAGGGAATTTTAGGATCTAATGGTCTTATTACAGATTTTGATGGCCCTCACTGATGTGATTTTTTGTGCAAATTAGAGTGTTTCTTGTATTGGTCGACGTAGCTACTGCAGGTGTGAGTAATGCTGCTCTGTAGCAACAGTTTGTACTGTGACCATTGGTACACATGGCACATCTCTTAGACTTGTCAGTCCCACATTGCATTCCATCAGAATGTTGTAATAACGAAATATATTATTCACAGTGCGGAAAAAACTTATTGCAGGGATATTGGCTTACCTGCATGACCTGTGAATTCTGTAGCAACTGCTTATGCAATCGTCCAATTTCTGTATTGCCACCAATATTCTGAACTTCTAGCCATGATCGTATCTTTTGCTTATTTCGGTTTTAGGAAAATGTTCATAGTCGTGGCCGGTTGATATCGACTAATTTCAATTCAAGGCAATTGTTGTGTCCTCCATGTCATTGTGCTCAGATGGCTTTGACCGACACAAGGATTGCTTCTTGACCTGGTGTTGACAAGCATGCTGGAGTTCTGGTAAGGAAGCTTGAAGCTTCAAGAATATATGATGCATTCTCCACCCCTTACTGACTAATCCTTTCTATTCATTTCCTACAGCCCTATGACCTGGTTCATGGGAACCTTGTAAGAGCAAGTACAACAATGGTCTTATAGCCAAGTTAGTCAGCATTTTTGCTGATGTGGAGGAGAGAAGAGAGGAGAGAGAGGAGAGCTTGGCTCTCATGCAAGCAACAAGCTGCACACGGGAGCCTATGCAGTGGTGGGTCCAGATAATAAATGTATGTGAGGAGGAGTAGGAAAGAGAATGTGAGATATGGTACCACATAATAATAAAATAATCTTTTGTAGACAAATAGAAGACAGATTATTGTATAGCTTGGCTCTTATAACTTGACTTATAGCCAAACACTTGTCTCTATTATTGAACTTGCTCTAAGTGTTGCATGCACGCCAATGATTTCCTACTGGTTGTTAAATTATGTTATGCAGCAGCTCAATGTTTGAAATGTTCTGGTGCAACGCATGTTATTCATAATTGTCATGGGGGTGGTCCATCCCCTGTGACTGGGCCTTGCAACTGGCCCAACATGTAATAGGCCCAATGGTATAGAGGAATGTACCAATGTACCCAATTATTAAGGGGTAAGGATGGGAATTTCCCATCCTACCTCACTTGTGTATATAAACCCCTAAGATGGGCAGGAGGAGGCAGGTCCTCTTATTCTTACTCACCCACTCTCCACATGCAATCTTTGTGTTGGCTCTCCTCTTCCTCTACTAGTCCCATTCTTTACATTCCTCATGTGCAACAACAACTTAATGGAATTCATTTATGGACAAATCAATAACTGATCCAACAACAACTGTTCTCCTTCATGGCATCCTTGGGAGCAGGAAAAACTGGGGTAAATGAGCAGTGCTTGGTTTCTAATTAAAGTTTGTTCTCCTGGTGTGTTGGCTCAGTTGTGATTGTGTTTAAAATTTGCAAATGAATGAAATACTTTGACATGTTTTTAAGATATTTTGGATGTGTTAGGGATATAAAATTGTAAAACTAATTAATTATGTTGGTCATTGAAGCACAGTGTGGGAGCTTCGGTGCTGGGTATGCCTTTTATTGAAGGGTCTTTTACATTGCCACCAATATTCTGAACTTCTAGCCATGATCGTATCTTTTGCCTTTTTTCGTTTTAGGAAAATGTTCATAGTCGTGGCCAGTTGATATCGACTAATTTCAATTCATGGCAATTGCTGTGTCCTCCATATCATTGTCCTCCATGCATGTTATTCATAATCATCACTTACTTTACCTCAGGTGCAATGGAACTCATTTATGGACAAATCAATAACTGATCAAACAACAGCTGTTCTCCTTCATGGCATCCTTGGGAGCAGGAAAAACTGGGGTAAATGAGCAGTGCTAGGTTTCTGATTAAAGTTTGTTCTCCTGGTGTGTTGGCTCATTTGTGATTGTCTTTAAAGTTTGCAAATGAATGAAATACTTTGACATGTTTTTAAGATATTTTGGATGTGTTAGGGATATAAAATTGCATGGTTGTCACGGCGGAGTCGGCGACCACGGCGAGCGAGGGGCGCCTGGACACCTAGGCGACGGGCGTGGCGACGGAACTGCTGCTGTGTACTGCCGATGCCGACTGATACTGCCGATGCCGACTCTCTCTGTCGCGTATATACCGTCGATGCTGACTCTCGCGCGGTCTCGCCTCAGTCTCGAGTCTTCCGCCTCTCTCTCGCGTCGCGTCTCGTGACTCCCTCTCTCGCGTCGCATCTCCCGTCTCCCCCGACTCCGGTCTCCCCGACGGCCGTCTCCCCCGACTCCCGTCTCCCCCAACTCCGGTCTCCCCTCCCCGACGCCTCTCCCTGCCGCCGCCTCCCCCGTCGCCTCCCCTCCCCTCGGCGGCGGGAGCACGGGAGAGAGACGGCGGCGGGAGGGGAGGAAGGCGGCGCGGCGGGAGGGAGGGAGGCGGCGCGGGTGGAGGGAGGCAGCGCGGCCGGAGAGGAGAGGGGCGGACGGCGTACCTGGGCTGGCGGTGAAGCTAGGGTTCAGGCAAGGCGAGGCGATCCTCCCTGGCGTCCTCTCCCCGGCGCCAGGACGACTTGGCGTCGCCTAGGCGACGCCGTGACAACCATGTAAAATTGTAAAACTAATTAATTATGTTGGTCATTGAAGGGTCTTTTATGGAGAGGTTGGCTCAGTAATTTTCTATGTGGCAGGTCAGTATATCTAAAATTCAGTTAATCGTCCAAACTATTTGACATTGCACAAAGAACAAAAGGAACTATACCTGACTTCTCTTGATGCAGTTCCTCTTGGTTGATTTGTGTTGCCATGACGATTCAGTGTCAATTAAGAAAAGAGGACCACACTTTGTTGCCTCAACTGCTCTTGATGTTCTAAAGCTGGTTTGTATTTTCTTGTCACTGCTATTGTCCGTCTTGGCTTCTGATATCTACATTAAATGTGTGAGTGACATCCAATCTCAATATAATAAAATGTGTATCTTCTTTGGAAGGACAGCATAAAAGACTGTATGTGTGCCTGAGTAACATCTGTTTATACATCTAGCTTTATGCATTGAGAGATAGGCAGCATTCCAAGTGCTTGCCAACTTGCCTGGCATACTTCTTCATGGCATAGTACAAGGGCATTGTACTATGATTATTGAAGCTTTAAGAGGCATAGTAACATCACATCTAGATCATATGATATAGGTGTTATGAATATTGTGCATATATTGAAGAAGCCCAATGGACAATATATATAGGGAGTACAAAGGGATATTACAGGGGAATATGCCGATTCATATTCTATCTCTAATACCCTTAATACCTCCTCAAATGCAAGGCGTATGCAATAGTATTGTATTTGAAAAAGGGTTAACACTAAAACAAGAAAAATCCGAAGTCTGAGTCTTGATAATGTCGTCGGTGCGTGCAGTTTTTGAATAAACTGTCAAATCAAACTGAAGAGGAATATATAGAGGCATGGCGGCGTAGATCGAAGCCCAAGACGGCGGCGGCGCAGTGCACAAGGTGCAGAAGACGTGCGGCGGCCTTAGAAGTTCGGGGCGGCGGTTAGAGAAGCGGCGGCATCATAACGACTTCTACGATCTGCACGCGGCTCAGAGAGTAGAGCGGCGGCTGCTCCCATGCAAAAAAAATTCCTACACTTCTATGACTGACAATAAATTTGTGGATTCGCACGAATTGAACGAACTAAAAATTTGAAACTACGGATTTGGATGAACGCAACGAAACACTCACGAGAAAAATGACTCAAAAGAACATAGATACTAGCGATACTAACAGCAGCATATCCTCTCTCCCCCTTCCTCTCGATCCATCACCCACACTGCGCATGCTCAACTCCCTCATCTCCTCCCTCGTGCTCCCTCATCTCCTCCCTCTCCCACGAGGGATTCACCTCGCCCTCCCTCCCGTCTCTCTCCCTAACTCAGAGAGGAGGGGAGCGGCGGGCTCCAGCGGGAGGCGGCGGACGGGAGAAGCCGGTGACGGAAGGAGGCGACGGTGCGGGTGCGGAGACGCGGGCACGACGGCCGAGAGGTGGCATCTGAAGGCGGCAGCGCGGGCACGGCGGCTGAAGGAGGCGGCGTCGGGGAGCCTGGATCCGGGCGGGGCGGCGGCCGGTGCAGAGGCTGGCGGGGCCACCGGACGGGCGGGGGAGAGCCGGATCTGGCGCGAAGGTCTCAAATCCGGTGGCGGAGAGGTCGGATCTGAGGCACAGCGGCCGGATCCAAGGCGGCGCCGGCCGAATCCAGGTGGGAGTTAGCCTGGCGACGGCGGTCGAGGCGACAGCGGTGCGGATGACGGCTCGGCGGCCTCAGGCGTCGGAGACTGCCGGATCCGCGTGGCGGCCTGGCGGTGGTAGGCACCGATGGCGGCGTCCTTGGCAAGCCGATGAGCGTCGGCTCCTCTTGAGGCAGTGGCTGTCTCGGGAGGGAGACGGCGGCCGATTGGGGACGGCGACCACGGTGACCGTGAGTGATGGCCGACGTCGGTAGAAGATCACACGACGACGACGTCGCGGAAGGAGAGCTCGGTGGCTTCCCCAAGAGCACGCGGTGGACACAGAGAGGCCGTTGAAGAAGTGGCCACCCATGGGAGAATCGATCTCTGCTCCCAGGGGCAGCAGATGCGGAAGACAAGCAGAAAGTAGATCGAGGTTAGGGTTTTAACCTAAGCTCTGATACCATGTTATGAATATTGTGCGTATATTGAAGAAGCCTAATGGGCAATATATATATAGGGAGTACAAAGGGATATTACTGGGGAATATGCCGATTCCTATTCTATCTCTAATACCCTTAATAGGATGCAGTAATGTTATCACGGCGATAAGGCGAGGCGAGGCGCCAGACTACCTTCACACCTTTTAGGCGAGTATGGCGTGCGGCGAGGCGACGCCATACTCACATCCTAACCTTTTATAGCAGCAAATTTGTTGAACATACAGTGTAACTATTTTAACTATGTAACAAAGCAAATAAACATGAATAATGGTGCAACTAGAAAACATGAATGTTGAATGGCATACCTTGAGTCCTTGACGACATTGTCCATTGTTTGTTGACTTTGCTCTTCTCCCAAGTAGCATGATGCAGCTCCCATGAGTCCCTTCTAATAGCAAGACACAGCATATGCTTAAGGATCCAATACATGTAACATAAAAAAGATGCAAAAACCTTACCAAGAATACGTACAACAGACTTCGAAGAATCTTGTATTGATTTAATGGTTGCTCCCTGCTTCCCAATAAGGCTGCAGCACAATGCATATAAGAACTCACAATGCAGCAGCAACAGGAGCTGCGATGAAGATGCAGCAGCAGAACAATGCAGCAGCTCCCATGAGTCCCTTCTAATAGCATTGCTGTTCAAATCACAAAATAGAGTCATCAAATGGCATTTCATGTCTTGCCAGCAGCAGGAAGCATATAAGAACTCACAATGTAGCAGCAGGAAACATATAAACATGATTACATGACAAATGAAACCATAGTAGCATAGTCCAAACAAATGAAACCATAGTGGCATGATTACAAGATAACAGTAGCTTAGAAGTCACACACTCCAAACAACCAAAAAGACCAAAACACCAACAATCTAGCACTCATCTCTCAATAATCATCAATGTCGAATGCATCCAAATCATTGCCATCCATATTCCCGCCATCGCTCTCCATATCATCAGGTGGAGCTTCACCATAATCATCAACCTCCTCGTCATCAAAAACAAAATCTTCGTCCTCATCTTCAGTGTCCGAATTTGAGTGTGGCTCACCTTCTTCAACCACCCTTCTTGTAGAACTAGAAGTGTGACGCCGAGAATAGCTTATGACATCACCCCTTCTTAGGATGTATTTTGTTGGAGGGATGGGGTGGGATGGGATGGGATGAGGATGGGATGAGATAGTTCCACAAAAAAAGTGGAATCACATGGTCCAGCATCTAAGAAGAATATTCTCTAAATTTGCACAGGCTCATCCCACTTTGGACCATTCCATCCCACCTCATCCCTCCAACCAAACACACAAATAGGCTTGGTCAAAGGAACCATCCCACCCCACCCCATTCCTCCAACCAAACACATCCTTAATGTTCTAGGAAGATTGCGATCTTGAAGTGTGCGTGATGCACCAACAGCTTCATCAACATGTTCCCATGTAAGGTCATCACACCCACGGTGACCTTGAACCGGTTTGGCCAGTGGGTTAATCCATTCATTGTCCCAATCAAATTCATCTATGACCAAAGGGTTATAGTTGTCGCCTTTCTGACGCCGCTGTTCAAACCTACTTTTCATCTTTTGGTTATATTGAACATAGACCAAATCGTTCAATCTTTGGTGCTCCAATCGGTTTCTTTTCTTGGTATGGATCTACAAATAGTTTATAGAAATCAAAGCAAACAAAGTAAATAAATTGTTGCTTTAGCACATATGTAGCTACAAATTGAGAGTTGAAAAAGAATGGTTTGGCACATGCACTTACAAACTCAAAGGTACTCCAATTGTGCTCACAACCGGAGGATGAACAGCAAAGACTAACGATACGCTTTGCAAATCTTTGTAGCTCTATGGCTCGGCCACCATATGCACGCCACCAATCAACTAAAATGACAATAAGAGACTCTAGTTAATTAATATTGAATACACAAAGAATTGAAAAAGTCTGTGCAACACTATAGAACTTACGAGGATTCCTTGATTCTTGGTTTTGGATTGCTAATTGATTTGAAAATGCTTCTCCTCGCTGGTCCTCGTAGAGAATGGCTAGCGTATCAATCTTGTTTCGAAGATCGACATCAGGCACCATTTTTGCAAGCACATCATTGAATGCTCCTCTTAGCTCACCAACATATGCATCATCACCTCTTTTCACGATGGAAAAGAATTTTCCTGGATTCAAGAAGAGTGCAGCCCCATACAATTTTTGTCCATTTGCTTCACCCAACGTGTGTCAATAATGTTCATGATTTTCTTGAGCAAGTTTGACTTGTTTTGGGTAGGGAAACCTGATTTGATTTTCTCCTTTGCTTGAGCCATACATGCGGCAACCTCCGACAAGGCGGGCTTCTCATCTCCATCAACCACCCTCAGCACAACAAGTAGTGGTTGTGAAGCTCTTAGGCAATCTTCAACTGAATTCCAGAATTCCTTTGAAAGGATAATTTCATACACACTTTTACCTGCCTCTGTGGTTGCCAATTTAGCCCTAGTCCAATCTTCACTAACAAATAGATATCTCAAAGCATCTTTGTGCTTGTGCAAACTTCGCAAAGTAAGGAAAGATGTGGCAAAACGAGTAGCAGCAGGTCTCACAAGATCCCTCCCACCTGTCTTTTCCCTCATTGCATTAAGAAGCTTACCATGTCTATAAATAAATGTGGTGACATGTTTGGCACGTGCAATAGGCTTCTTAAATTCCTTTAACTTCCCGATATCTTCCAACATAAGGTCCAAGCAATGTGCAGCATAAGGGGTCCAAAACAGTGTAGGAATCCTCTCCATTAGAAGTTTGCCTGCTGCCTTGTAGTTAGCAGCATTATCGGTGACAACTTGAACCACCTTCTCTTTGCCAACGTTCTCAATTCTTTTCTCTAGCAAATCTGTTAGCATCCTTGCATCATGTGTTTGATCTGATGCATCAATAGACTCTAAGAAGAATGCCCCCTCCGGACTGTTGATAAGGAAGTTAATCAAATGACGTCCTCTTCTATCCGTCCATCCATCCGACATGAGTGTGCAGCCATATTGCTTCCAAGCCTCCTCATGCTTCTCCCTCAATTTATTTATCTCTTTAACGTTCTCCTCAAGCAAGGGCACCCTCAGCTCATGGTAACTAGGAGGCTTATAACCAGGACCGTATTGCCCAATGGACTCACACATAACCTCGAAGCTCCTTGCGTTTGTAGCATTAAATGCTATGCCACACTCATAGAAGAACTTGGATACATGCATGTTTACAACATGTCTTTCTTCTTTGGTTCTCATCTTTGACTCCAAGGAACATTGAGAAGTGCCCTTGGTATGTCTTTGCTCAACCACATCTTCAGGGTTTGGTCGAAGCATAGCAGCAATGGACTTGTTTTGCTTTGCTTTTGGTGCTGGAACATTGAAATTAAGGGCGGATTGCTTTCTTTTTGCTGCTGTCCCAGAACTTGGTACTGGCACAATGGCAGAGGCAACGGTAGAGGCTACGGAGCCACTACCGCTGGCTACCTCAACTACATTATCTCCTTCTTCATCATCTAAGTTAAGTGGTCTGTTTCTTCTGTTCTGCTTCAGATATTCTTGCATCTCTTTGATGATTGGTGTCGTCGTCTTGGCACATTTTTGCACATCTCCATATCCACCTGTGAGATGTTGCTTCAATCTTTTGATTCCACCACATACTCTCCTGTCACAAAGTGAACATTGCACCAAATCTCTATTGCCAATCTCTGGCCAAAAGGCATACTTCCATCCTGGGTCTTTAGACTTTGCCTTCCTTGCAGGATCTTTCTTTGGATCATACTGCCCATCTCCTTGAGCGGCAGCCACAGTAGTTGCTATTACGGGCTCAATTTCATTTGCCATTGTGCTACTGCTACCTAGTTCCTACTGCATAGCAATGAACATGGAAACATGAATAAAAACATGTCTATGCAATAAAAACATCTAGCAACATCTAACAATCTAGCAACAATCTAACAATCAACATCTAGCAATATCGAGAAACATCTAAAGTCTAAACATTTAACATATGCCTACTGCCCTGCACTGCATACGGAAGGAAATATTGAACATCTAAAGTCTAAACATTTAACATATCACATATGTCTACTGCCCTGCACTGCATACGGAGAAACATCTAAAGTCTAAACTCTAAACATTTAACATATGCGGCATGCCTACTGCCCTGCACTGCGCCCGGCGGAACAGAGGGAAGAGCGGAGCCGCGATCTAAACAGAGGGAAACAGAGGGAAGTGCGGAACAGAGGGAAGAGAGAGCCGGCGGAAGAGAGGGAACAGAGGGAAGAACCTGAGCGGCGGCGTGGAGGCCTGGAGGGAGGCGGCGGCGTGAAGGCCCGGAGCCTCGGAGGGAGGCGGCGACGTGGAGCCTCGGAGGAAGGCGGCGGCGTGGAGCCCCTTCGCTTCGCTTCGCTTCGCCCGAGGTCGCCGCCTCCGAGTCCCTTCGCTTCGCCGAATGCTTCGCACGCCGAATGTATCCGGGTAACCCTAACCCCGTTATGCCCCCCACCTCACTTATTCTCCCGCGCTCGCTCCCTCCCTCCCTCCCTCCATTTTCCCGCCTGGCACAGGGGTATGGCGCGCGCCTTGCGCTTGCGACGTGCCGTCCCGGCCATGGCGACGACTAGGCGACGCCTTCGGCTCCGAGGCGGACGCCATACGTATCCGTGGCGAGGCGACGGCCGTGGCGGCAGCTCCAGGCCGCTCCGACGCCAAAGCGACGCTTAGGCGACGCCTTAATAACATTGGGATGCAGATTCTAATGTCTCTGTTGATTTTAGAGTAAATGTCATGAAGTAAATTACCATCTCTTTGGACATGCATGTGTTAAGCAAATGGGCTGAACTGAATTCAGAATGATGTGACATCGCATTTTCGATCTTAGGCGAAGCACTCTGTTGCCTGCCACTGCACCTGTTTTAAATCTTTGAAATCATATTTATTCCCGTCTCTTATTTCTCAGTCTTTCATATCTTAGTAGCTTTCAGTTCACTTCTCTTTTCTTTAGATCTCTCTATGACCCTATGCTAATTCATCTAAATGCAACAGATAGTGCAGCTCAGGCTAGCCCCTCGAGTGTTGGTTGGTCATAGCTTTGGTGGAAAAGGTTTTGCTTGTTTCCTTCTGTCTCTCTTATTTCACTTGTCGTTACCATTTGCATATGGTCTGGTTTACATTGTAAATAATCCATAATTGCTCCGGTACTCATAATTGTGCTTTGCAGTGGCTTTGAGTATGGTAGAACAACCTGCAAAACCACCTTCCCATCCTGTGAGGGTAAGCTTGACTACTGAATGATATTAGTGTAGAAGTAATGGAATGGCAGTAATTATTTGTAATCTTTCTGCTAAATTCTTCTGTATATTCTTTTCCTTAAAGGTATGGGTTCTTGATGCTACTCCTGGCAAGTTCGTGCTGGGGTGGATGGCGAAGATGACCCTGCTGAATTTATTGAGTTTCTCAGAAGAATGCCTATGCAGGTTGGCCTTTTAGAATTATCTACACTTGTATTACCGCAAAATACATTTTAGTCTAGAAAAGCAGTTTCTCTATGATTCATCATTTGCATTATATTGTTGAAAATCCAGGTTTCTTTGGAGTAGGAAGTTGTTGATGCTCTTGTTGAAGGACAAATTTCTGTGGATGTTGCACGGGTATGCTTGAATACTGCCCTTTAAGATTCCTTTGCAAGTTTGCTTGATTTCTGTGGCTTATTTCTCTATGCATGCGAACAGTCTTGTTCAATGTAAACAGCACTATCAGTTAAAACCTGTTAACAGATACAATGCTATTTACAGTGCCAGGGTGGCTTTTCTTAGTTTATACTCCGGCACGGCGTAGCGTGCAACTCTACTGTAACATCCCAAAAAGGGAACCTTTGTAATTGCGAAAATTATAAGATCTTTTTACTTATTCTTGAGTATATCTCAAAATTTTCGGCGTTATTCGAGTTTCCTGATTTAGGTCCTTGCTAAAAATCTGATTAATAAAAATCGAGGAAATTTCAAATTTCCTTTGGAAATCCTAAAAAACCGAATTAAAATTTTAAAACTAGAAAAATTTAAGATCAAGAATGGAAATTGAAATCAAAGTTAGTATTAAAAATTTTCCCCACCTAATTAATTTAGCCAAGAAATTAAATTATCAAATTCCCAAAATTTTCTAAAATCTTCTTGGTCATCAGCCCATTTTTCTTTCTTCTCCCGGCCCTTCCTCCCCAGCCCAGTCGACCTCTTCCTCCCTTCCGCTGTTTCCCCCAACTGCTAGGCTAGAGTCCTCCGTCGCCCGAACTCCTCCCCCATGGTAGCCCTTCGGCCGCCATCGCCCGGCCGCCGTCGCCTGTGCACATCGCCAACCCACCCCAGCCCAGCTGGCTCTTCTCTTCCTTCCCCTTCTTCCTTTCTTTACTCGCCGCCCTGTCCTGCCCCAGGCGTCCGCTCGCCGAGCTGACCCAGCTCTAGCGCTCTCTCGCGCCTGCCGCTGGTTCGGTCGACCTTCCTCCTTGGCCTTCAGCCCACCCCAGCGCCCTCCCTACGCCAGCAGCGCCTCCCCTTCCAGAGCCTCGCCGTCGTTCCATGACCCTACGCCAGCCCGAGCCGTCGCTTCCTGCGTATCTCGCCATCACTATCCCCCTGCCTGCTTACGCCCATGCGCGTCCGTGCGACACCGTACTCCGCGCGCTGCTCGTCGATCAACGGCAACAACAGCAGCAGCAGCTCGCCTCCCTACGGAGCCATCCCCTGCTCCAAGCCGTGCACGCCCGTGACACCCTACGCTCGCACCGCCATCCCACGGCCCTGCTGCCCTCGCATCACGCCACGCCCTCGCGAACGCCCGAGGAGTTGACCCCATTGAACATCGCCATTAAGAGCCATCGCTTCTCGCGAATCCCGCCATCGGCCGTCGCCTTGCCATCGCTTCACCCTACTGCGTCCTGCTCCTGGGTCAACGGCCACAGTAGCAGAACAGCCCTCCCTTTGCAGCTATAAATAGTCTCGGTTCACTTCTAGCCTCTAGCACCCCTGCCTTGTCCCTTTTCCTCTTTGGAGCTAGCATCGGCCGCCGCACCGCCTCAAGGACCCGACCGTTACAGCGAGTTTCCTTGTGAGCCAACCACATCATGACATGTTCCCGGGCCTCATCTCTCTCCCCTACCAGTTAATTGGAGTCTTAGCCACCAGAGATCGTCGGAGTCGCCATTCCTCCAATATCGGCGACCACCGCCTTTCTCGCCGCCATCTCCAACTTGGTGCAAGGCTCATCGATTCCTTGGGTGTAGAGCATCACCACGTGGCCCTGAAGCTTCCCCAAGCATCGCTCCGATCTTCCCCTCACCTCAGCTCACCGGCACTGTGCCCTTGCCTATACCGCCACCGGCCACCGACTCACTCTTGCTCATGCTCCTATCCAATTTCTCCCTCTCCCACCACGGTGGCGCTGCCTCATTCCACCCTTGCTCCGGCCACCGCGCGCCGATGCTGGCCGTCCACAGCTCCTCCCCGGCCAGTGACGTGGCCTCTACTGGCTTCCTCACTTCATGAGCTCTCTATTTTCCTGCTCGTCGCCCTCTCGCTGGTGGCGAACCCACCATCGTGTGCCTCCCCTCCTCCCCTGTTTTGGCCAGGTTGGACTCCCCTCCTCTGTTTTCTTTTGGTACTCTCTTCTCTCTCTCTCTCTCTGCATGGTAAGTGGGCCCTTTAAATCAACAACCCTTCAGGTAGCCACAAGTCAGTTGTCTTGGTCACTAGTATCTAATTTTCTTGTGACCAATTTCTTGAGTTCAATATCAAGAAATACTCAAAAGAAAATTTGATAGCATATAGTTTATAATCAAAATGAGGGTAAGAATTCGATTATAAATCCTGCATATAATCTTGAAATTCAAAGATTGGTTCCTGTCCTATCTTTCTCTTCTGATCTAAAATTATCATTTGCAAGTTAAAACAATTGGTGTAGCAAAATTTGGACACATAAAATAATAGTCATGATTTGCTCATCTCCAGAAATCATGAGGCCCCTCTTTTAAAATAATGCTTAAAATAAATTTTGGTAAATCATTTATGTCGAAGTCTCCAAAAATTATCTGTAAAATGTCGAGATTTAAATCAAGGGTCACCTCATATTTGTTTAAAACATTCTCAAAATAACAAGAGCATCAGTAATCTTTTTCTCAGTATCCCGGTTAATCTCTCCCATCCATCCATAGGTCTTGCCTAACCTATGGAATTTTCTTAATAAATATAGATGAATTAAAGGAGCTATTAAATTAAAAAAATCAAACATTGGCGTCTTGCAATCGGCTATGTCTAGCCATACTCCAATCTAAAGAGGAATATTCTTGTGAATATTCCTTCGATGTCAATCCCTCTTTTTATCCTTCTCGGCAAATTTACTCTGTCAGTTCGCTTCCATTCAAAAGTTCATTTGGCTCTGGCTCTATCCCACAACTTGCCAAATCTTTTCTCATATTCTTAATCATAGCAAATTATAGATAAACTCAATGGAATTTAATTGGAGTTTCTTGTGTTCTTGGTTTTATTTGGTTGTCAAACGATTGTCGCGTAATTAGAAGCCAAAGCCACAAAGAGACGACAAGTTCGAGCGCGATCAAGATTCAGGTAAACAAAAACCGAAGACCAGGAATTCATGACTGCTGACTGAGAAGGTTTTGAGTAGGACCAAGGCCATGGTAAATTGAGCAAGCAAGTCATCATTTTGATTATATTGATCCTATATTTTATGCAAAATTCTGTTTCTTTAAATTATCAAATTGCATGCTTAATTTATTATGCAAATGTATGTTAAAGCTTAAGGTAGCAACATACATAGATATTGGAATAATTTTAATATGCCATCCTTGACACTTGAATCACCTGATCCTTATCACCATCGATGTTAATGTTAATTTTACTAGCTATAAGTCATAGTAAATGCCATGCTAGTCTTATCAATCCAGGGTACTAGTTTGCCCTGATCATCAATCTTTAAACATGAAAACTTATTTTGGGACAGTCACGGGATGTAAGTGACTGATAATTTGTGACAACTAGACTTATATTTCTCAAAACCCTAAAAACCTGTTATACCTGTTTGGGCGGATGGTACGAGAGGTTGGTGCTAATGTCGCACAAGAAATTATGGTTTGTGGTATGAACAACCCAGACAAATTAAGGACTTAATCATGTAATGACCTCCTCGTGTAAAACAGTACTACCACAAGCTGACAAAGTGTAGGTTTGGCTGAATAATTTACTATACCTTTGAAGTCATCTCCCAGGGGACAGGTGCAGGAGGATAATGAAGATCCGGCCTATATGGGACACTAAGTGGTGGGTGATGTTTGCCAAAGCTAGCATTTGTAGAGAGTGGAGTCTGACTGTGCTAATCTATGGTGGAACATCTTGCACAACTTATGGGACCTTCTTTGTGAGGGATATGCTCATATAGGTGAGATGCTAGGGGGCGAGGTATTGTAAAGGCCTCGTGATAATATGTTGATCTACGTGACCAAGGAATCACGTAGGCCCGTCGAGTTGATTGTCTCATATGGGTAAAAATGTACAGTTTCGAATAGCCGTGCCCACGGTCAAGGGCGGACATGGGAATATCCTTGAGTTAGATTTATTTCAAAAACCTTTGTGGGAGGGATAAAAATCTATCGGAGGGAAGTACTTTGACTTTGATTTTTTCTAGAGGGAACTGTACTCCAATGATGAAAACTAGCATTAGGTGGAGGTAATCATGCACTGTAAAAAGTGGATGTAACCTAGGCTATAATTAATATTGCATTCTCATATCAACTTTAGAAAAATCTGTTTCAGCTAAAACCAGTAAGTCTTTAGGAATTTTTTTCTATTTCTTGTATTTTTCAAACAATGCTTTTTGGCAACCAAAGGAACCTTAATCCCCACTTGACAACCTTGCATCTATTATTATTTGCATTCTGTGTGGTGGCTTGCTGAGTACCGTTGTACTCACTGTTGCTCAATTATCATTACCCAGTTAATAAGAAAAAGAAGATTAAGCTCTACGGTGCCTTAAGGATATCAGTAGAGCTGGTAGATGAAGAGGCCAAGAACTAGGTCACGAACCCCAGTTGGATGTCTGTCGGCAAGTCCTAAGGGTCCCACTGCGTGAAGTTTCTGCTGTTGGATTTCATTGATTTTGGCCTGATCAGCCCATGAGTAAGTTGTTACTGTATTATCTACGCTTCCTCGTGATATGTTTTTTATATATAGTAATGTATCTGTGAACACTATCTACTGATCTAAGGAATAGTGCGGTGAAATCATATAGGATTTCGGGTTGCTAATTCTGGATCTTACATCTACCTAGTATTTATGCGCCTATTCTTTTTGGCTGAAACTTATAGCTTTTGGGCTGTTCGTGCGAGATATTACAGAGTAACAGAAACTCATGTGCAGTTTTTGTCAATATAAATGAAATCGGTACAATATTTACTACAATTAACTAGTAAACCCTTTTTTTGAAAAGATACTCCGTTTAAAACCTAGTTACCGTAGAAAAGCCGAAAAACAACTTTTAGAAACTGAAAAGAATAGGCCCTATAATGGAGAGGGACGTGCAACCTAGATGGACAAAGAGTGAAGTATAGTTTTCAACAAACAAATAAACTAGATGGTTTCTCGCTTTTTCAAAACAGTTTGTCGGAATAGCTCTTCAAAGCGGTCTATCAGCATTCAATTTGTTTGTATAAGCACTCGCTCTAGTGGTAAAAACCATCGATCATAATCATAACATTATTAGTCATAGCTGAAAAGAATAAGTCCTTAATCATGTTAGTGGCTTAAACAAGCGACGTGCATCCTTCAAAGAGAGCCATGCTAATTAACATCATTGAAGAGTACAGGAGAGAACTGATCAATTCGGCTTCTGACTTATTTTTTACTATTCATAAATTTCGTCTTTTTCTGAACTTTTGGCTTTTTGTTGAGCTTTTTTGCCGGTTCTTTTTTCCCGTATTTGTTTGTATTATACGTAATGGGCTAACATATTTTTTATATTTTTAAATTTTTTTAAATTTAATTATGCTAAATAAGCCTCTGTTAGCTACAATGCTTTTTTCAGTCAGCTACAGTGTTTTCAGCCATAAGCCATGAGCTTTTAAGCCGAACCGATCACCACCTAAGATATACTACTAAATATTTTTTTCGAAACATCCTATTTCGTGCATGTGGCCGATGGTGCATCCTCGACACGTTTGCCATGAACTAGATGTGTCCAAAAGTAAAATCCCAGCAACCATGGGCCACCAGGGGCGGACGCACAGTGTGAGCAGTGGGGGCCTTGGCCCCCACTCAATTTTGTTAATTACGTATACCTCCTGGATATAATCTATGTAGGCCCCCAGTCCACAACTCAGCAGGCCCCCAGTGACCTAGTGCGGCAGCTGGCAGGACGGCAGGCCGGCAGTGCCTTCTCAGCTACGCGTAGCAGCATGCCCCCACTCAATTTTAGTCCTAGGTCCGCCCCTGTGGGCCACTCATCGTCTCTTCATGCCCTCACTTTCTTCCTCCCTCTCGAATGTACTCTACCACCTCACGTTTTTCTTCCTCTCTCTATTCTCTACCACGCACTGCAAAATTAGTCGCAATTAATAATTCTGTACCACACACTGTTCATGGTACGTTATGGACTGTCCGGGCACTGTTTCTGGTACTGTCCTAGCTCTGTGTCAAGGCACTGTTACGGTCTGTCCTAGCATTGTTTCTGGTAATGTTTACTGCACTGTCTATGGCGCTGGTTACGTGCTGTCCACGGTGTTTTCGCTCGCCGCGCGCACAAGTGGCTGTTTGTGTTTCACGTAAGTTGGTGCGCCGGCCAGAACGGAAAACAAGGAGAGGTGAGGAACAGATTGACCTACAACATTTTTTCGTATTGTTAATCTTTGTAGAGATTGGAGTCCGATTTAGAGGGGAAGTAGCAAGTTTTCGCTGGTTTTGATTAGTAGACCGGTTTAATCTGTTGTACTATTGTACTATGATTTCGGGTATTGTATGGATGTAATTTAGGGATTTTATGTACTAAAAAGTTATAGAGAATCCCGATAGTTTTCTTTAGAATTTTTATTCATATCAAATGTATGAGTAGATAGTGAGATATGAATTTTATAATTCTGCTGTCCGATAAATTTATCGTACTTCGATGTTACCCTTTAGATTAAAATAGAAAATTGTAGGTAATTTCAGCTTGGGCAATATATATATACTAATAACAGTCACAAATGTTATAAATTTTGTAGTGTCCCAAAAGCATGGCATGTACAATGTCATGTGCAACTGTATTTTGGACTTTCGGTCCCTCCTTGTCTTGATCACTACTTGAATATTTACGAGCCTTTTCATCAAGTCCACGGGCATGTGCATGCATTTGTCATTTTCTCTACCGCCAATTAACGCATAATATAATATTTAAAGGGCAAATTTAGTTACAGACACCGTCATTTTGCGGTGTTTGCTTTAGAACACTGAAAATCATATCTTTGTTCTATGATACTATAATTTGTTGGCTCTTTGATATATGACGCTGAGGTCATTAAAATAATATTGTCCTAGTCAATAGGTGTATCCAAAGTATCCAATTTGCCCGTCCATCCTGTTCTTCTACCTCCATTCTCTCTCACGCCATACCAGGCAATACCAATCTGCTGCCCAAGGGCGTCGCACCTCCAACAACGACGCCACCGGTTTCGTAGCAAAGAACCGTATTTTTTATAGTGTCCTTGAGCAAATAAGCTATTGATTTTACACCATAAATGTAGAGTGTTATGTAGCTATTTTTTCCTATTCAAAGACAAGGGGAGCCAATCTTCGCATCACATATATGTTAATCACTGGAATCAGTGTAGAGATGGCAATGGGTACCCAGAACCAGATACCCGGTTGGTTTGTACTGTATTAGGGTATGGGTCTAAGTCAATTTCCTAACCATGGGTCTCTTAATGGGCAAAAAGCCCAACCTATCGGGTCTGCCGGGTTCGGGTACGTTCCTATAGTACCCAAACCCGTAAACCCATGGGTAATATAAACCCGATCCATAGGAGTTATAAACCCAGGCTTCCAGGCAAACCAGCCCAGCCCATAGTAGCCCATTAGCCACAATGCCTCATAGCAAACCAGCCCAGCCCATCTCTAGTATAATCCTAGCACTCAGACTCACTCGGTTAGTCGGTCACTACTCACTCCTCCCCACTCCGATTCAACAGCCGCCGCAGCGGCGGCGCATCTGGCGCTCCGCGCTCAGTCTCCAGCTCTCCGCTCGCTCTCCACGCTCGCTTGCTTGTCGTTGCTTGTTTCATGCATAGTAGCATATAAATTGAACTTATTGTTGACTTGCTAAGCACTGCACTGTCTACAATCTGCACAGCTGTTGTCGGGCACGGGCGACCCGTGGGTACCCGTTACCCGAGTGGGCATGGGTCTGGGCAAAAATTTGCACCCGTCACGGGCATGGGTTTTTTAGCGGGCACGCCCAACTTTCATGGGCACGGGTTTGGGATAGCGAAACCCAGCGGGTTTGTGCCCGTTGCCATCTCTATAATCAGTGATTGTTGTTTCCGGGCCCGTCGGGAAAAATTCTCAATCCTCGTTAGTCCAGTTTCTGGTTTGCGTACCCTGCAACCAGGCATGCTAGTATTTCTTCTGCTTCAGCAACTGCAGAGATAATTCTTCAGTGAAAACCAGTAAGATACATGTGCCTTGCAACCATGTTTTAAAAGGTGATATATATAATCAAATATGACCCGAATCGTATAATTAACATTAAAAAGAGAAAGGTGGTACATAAACATGTGAAGGAAGCTCTCACTAGACAGCTATATTAATTCTGATCAATAACAATCTTTTTAAAATAAGTCTAAAGCATTTTTTTTGTAAAACTCTGAAAAAATATCATCTCTAGCATTTCTTCTAAAATACATTCTTCTATAAAAAGTCATGCGGTCATTAGAATGAATGGGGGAGAGAGACGTTAGTGGGAGAAATGAGGGTATGAGAGAGAAATCAGTGGGTGGGTGAGGATAAGTACAGGATGTGGGTCCCGTATGTACGTATTGCAATCTTTTCTCTCTCCACCAAGGAATTTCTGAAAATAAAAAGAAAACAAAGAATTACACGGATCTAGGTAGAGCCATTGAACGGTGAAAATAGTCGATTCATCTACACTTAAGTTAATAATTTTGATCCACACACTGAAGTAGGTACCATAGGTGTTGCAACGTATTTAAAATAAAACAATATTGCAAGTGCTTAACTGTGTCAATGTTGAGGTGTCACGGACGGGGAAGAAATCGCTAGACAGAAGGAGGCATGTGCAAAGAGATCGGAGCGAGGGACAGTGAACAAGAGAAGAACACACTGCCACTGACTCATATTTTTAAATAGTAGTTGTTGTGGCTACTGACCAAACACTAAAGTGAGAGTGTAGTAGTGGGCATGATGGATGAAAAATGCTTGCCCCTTCCCTATGTCAGGGGCGAGCATATATATTTCTATGAGAAGTATTTTACAATCATGCTTTTACATCCGTGTGCCCCCGTAGGGGTATCTATGTCATTACACACATCCTATTTTGGACTTTACAACCCTTTAGCATGCTGGATGGGCTTAGGTGGGGACCCCTACAACAGGAGCCTCATGGTGAAGGGCTTCACAGGCCAAAGCCATGTCACTAAGCAATTTGGCCCCCTCCGTCCTTGTGGCCTGTGATCTTCCGTGATCTTGGGCGGAGATGATTTTGCCGGTGCAGTGCGGCTTCATGCCGCGGACACGAAATTGAACTGGATGCTGGAGTCGTCCTGCAGACGCGAAGTCGAAGTACATGGCGGAGCCGCCACGCAGAGACGGAGTCGAGGTGGATGCCGGGCTCGTGGCGCGGATGCAAAGTCGATGTACCCGGCGGAGCCACCCCGCGGGGACGAAGCCGAGGCTGAGGTTGAGGCCGTGCTCGTCCTGCGGACGCGGAATCGATGTACAGCTCGGTGGCCCGTGACCCAACGACGGTGTTTTAATGGCACCGAGGATTACACCGGCTGCTGGCGTGCGACGGGAGTTGCACCATGCGCTGGCGTCGGGCGGGACATGTGGCAGCTGTCAGGCGGCCGCACGACCGCGGTCGTGCGCGCGCGGCTGGGCGACTGCGCAGCTTTGGCTTCCACCGGTCGCACTGCCCGTTCGTGGGGGAGGCGAATGGTTCGGCTTCCGCTGGTTAAGCTTCCCGATCGTGGGGGAGGCTGATGGCCTTTATATATGTTGTCGACGTCGTTCCCCCGTCCTTCCCAGTCGCTCTCACTTGCTCTTCCTTGCTCTTTGCTCCTGCGCTCCCTGCTCTCGCCTCGCCTGTTGCCACCATTCACCACCGCCACCGTACGTGTCACCGTGCCCTTCCAAGAGAATGGCCCGCTGTGAAGAGCACGCTTGCCGTCCCAGTGGTGGCGCTTCCTCCAGCCGACGCAGCTCGTCATCGACGGAGGTGGAGTACGCCCTGGTGGGGCGTGCCCCTCGCTGGCCAACAAGCGGTGGACGGCCGAGAAGAAGCTGGAAGGCCCTTGCTCCGGCGTGTTGGGGCAGACCCTCGCGACGGAGGAGATGATCCGGTCTCTTCTTTGTGAGGAAAGCTGGCGGACCGCAACGCGGTTCACCTGCCTGCCAGTGATGAGATGGAGCCGCACCCGGAGGAGTCGGAGGCGATCATCTTCGTCGCATATTTCAAGCCAGGCTCTGAATCCCGGCGACCAAGCTCGTCGGCGACGTCCTTCAGACTTACAGGTTGGAGTTGGCGCGGCTGACTCTGAACGCGATAACTCGCCTGACTGTTTACAGCTGGGCGACGCGGACACAGGGGGCTTGGCCCAGCGCCTCTCTGTTTGCCTTACTCCACGACAGAAGGGACAGAGGGGAGTTCTCAAACTTCGGCAGAGTCAACTTGGTTCTGCAGTCACCATGCACGAAGATCTTCCCCACTAACTCGATCCGAGCGAAGTGGGAATCGAACTGGATGCGGCGGTGGTTCTACTATCGTGTGGAGAGCGGCAGCAGCTTTCGATGCACAGGTCGACTGATGTCGTTCAACACTTCACCCAGCGTGGATCCTAACCGCGACGACGAGCAGAGGGCGCGAAGGCTTGTGGGGATCACCCTCCGCTTCAACATGCGCGATCTCGCGGAGGAGTTCGTCATGTACGGCGTGAGCCCGACGGTGTTTGGCCGTCCGTGTCTTCACTGCCGAGTCCCTCCAACCCTCGTAAGCTCTTCCGCTGCAAATTGCAATTAAGATCTCCCTCGTGTTGTTTTTTTGTAACCTTGTTTCGCTTTATATGTAGGACTCCTTCTGGAAGATGCAGAACGCGTAGTGGTTGTGTTCCTTGGGCCGTATGTGGCCAAGGAGCACAACCTACGTGAGTCCACGACCGCAATGGCGAAGCTAGGGCGGGTAAACCGAGTGTGCGAAGCTCTGGGCATCCTTGTGCCGAAGCGCGCCACTCTGACCGCGGGCCAGGCTCACCTCCGCGACGGCGATGACAAGGGGGAGGCCTCCTCCTCGTCGAAAGGCCCGGTCACCCGCTGCCGTATCCAGCCCGGTGGCTGCCCCTCCCGTAAATCCTGCCGGAACCGAAGGTACGACGATCACTAGCTCTGACTTGGCAGAGTACACCAATTCGGATTTGGAGGCAGAGGTGGATCACCCAGCTCCCGGCGAGGAGCCCTTGGGCGGCACGCAGGACAAGGGGCACAATGCGGACATTCAGGAGGGCGAAGCTTCGTCACCCGCGTTGGCTGCTGAAGCCGAGGAATCGTCGCTCAAGTCCCTGAGAGCGAAGCGCCCTCGGACACGGTCGCCTTCCAAGCTGGAGGAGGCGTTCGAAGTGGCGATTGGGGTTGGGGGCGTGTCGGAGTCGGACTCTGACACCGAGGCCGTTAGGCCCGACCGAAGAGAACCCCATTGCCCCAGACGCAGGCGGTGCTCCCGCGGTTCGATCCGAGGTGGAGCGGACACTCCGACAGACTTCACGGTTGCACGGCGAAGGTAGGCGTAGCCCTTTCTCTCCCCACGACTTCGCGAAGCTTTCCCCGATCTGCTCGCTGATCCCCTCATCAACATCAGCCGAGACACGGTTTCTGGGGCGTGGACAAGGATCGACCAACGGGAGCGGGGGCAAGATCTCTGACGCACCTGCCCCGGATGTTATGTCGCCCTCCACCGCCATGGAAGTTATCGGCTCGGAGACTTGGCGCCTGACCGTCTCTGATTTCGTCCTTGGGCTGGAGGCACTGCAAGCTCTGCAAGCGGCCATTGATTGTGTGGACGCCGGGTTGGACCGGCGGGCACTGGCGTCATGCGGCTCGGAGCTGCTGGAGAGGGTTCTCGAAGCCGCGGAGATACGGGTAAGTGTCGGTACCATTGATTTGTACTCACGTTTACGTTTTGAGACTGAACTGAGAATTGTGTTGTGCAGGCCCTCGCCGTCGCTCGTGCTCTGCAGGCGGCCCACGCTCGGGAGTGCGGGGCATTGGAGGATCGCCTTCGCGCCTCCGAAGAGGCTAATGTCACCAAGGACCATCACATCCGCTTCCTCCGAAGGGTGCGAAGGCGATCGCGGAGGCTCGAGCGCTTGTGGAGGAGACGAAGCGCGAGGCCACCGAAGAGCGCGACGGGCTGCTCCAACAAATCGCGGCGCTGGAGGAGGAGAAAGCACGGCTCGCTGCGTCACTCAAGGAGGACCAGGCCCTGGGCGATGCCTCCTTGGCGGCGTGGAGCTCGATGGAGGCTCTGGAGAGCGCCCTCTTCGACCTCTTCGTGGTCGTGCCACCCCGGAACTTTGGCCCTGAAGAATTGGCGTGTACCGTCCGGTGCATCGACGAAGCTTCCAGCCTCGCCCTCAGCGCCGCACGGTCCTTCAGCAATCACTGCTCGATAGTGACGTCGTGCATCGCCTTCGCCCTCCATCACCGGGGATGTCTCTATGTGGGCGAGCTGGCGAACCCCTGGCTAGAGATGCCAGTTGGAGCTGGGGTTATGTCGGGCGACGTGTACGCTGCCCGCCGCTCCATCCGGGCCTTCCACCACAGGATCTGGGACTACATCGGTGAGGCCGCGGCGAAGGTGGCGCTGCGACGGACCCTACGGGGCGAAGGGGACTTAGGTGCGTGGCTCAACGAAGTCCCGCGGCGCGACGAAGACGGCGCTGCTGGCTCGGAGCATGGCGTCGACCCACAGGTGTGACGCCGGAGTCTTAAGGGTGTAGGTGTGCGTTGCCATGTATCCGTTGTTTATGTAAAATGGCGCCACATGGCCCCTTCTTTTATGAATGAAATGAGAATTGCACAAGTGTTTTGATCATGCATACTGTTTTACTTCGAGCAGATGCTTGATAGGGGGCCGCTTGCTAGTTTCGGACCTCATGGTTCGACGGCGTCTTTGGCATTGGGGATGGGCGAAAGACTCCTTGTGCTTCTGGGATACCCGAAGTTCGGCAGGTGAGACTTCGGCGCGAGAGCACATTAAGATGGAGGAGCCGGACGAGTAGCAACCTTAACCACCTGAACGCACTTGTAAACATTACTCTTCATGAATGTAATTACCGAGTGTCTCTGTAAACATTATTTTGTTAATGCAATAAAACCCGTGGTCAAAGTAAGTATGTGTCCCTATCGCTCTTTGTGATTGCGCTTGTCTTTGACCAACACATAGGACTTTGAGTGCGAAGCGGTCTCTGCTGGCCTTGCCCTCAACGCACAGTATGCGATACGCACGAGCTAGGGTAGGAACGAGGGGCCGACGAGCCTGCCCGACTAGGCATAGACCCCGCGAGCGTTCCCGAGCGCTCAATCCCCTACCCCCCATCTCCGTCCCCTACCCTTCGAAGTGGCGGCAACGGAGCTGGCGATTAGCTGAAGTAGACGCTCGAGCGCTCTGTCCCCTACCCTTCGAAGTGGCGGCAGCGGACCTATCGGCTAGCTGAAGTAGACGCTCGAGCACTCCGACCCCTACCCTTCGAAGTGGCGGCAGCGGAGCTGGCGGTTAGCTGAAGTAGACACTCGAGCGCTCTGTCCCCTACCCTTTGAAGTGGCATCAGCGGAGCTGGCGGCTAGCTGAAGTAGACGTTCGAGCGCTCCGTCCCCTACCCTTCGAAGTGGCGGCAACGGAGCTGGCGAGTATGCGGAGGCTCGGGGCCGTCACGCTATTTTTTTATACTCCGTAGAGTTGCTTGGGACGACAAGTTCCTAACGCTTTATACTCTGCAGAGTGCGCCGCGCGTCTTATTTATACTCTGCAGAGTGCGCCGCACGTCTTATTTATACTCTGAAGAGTGCGCGCGGAGGCTTGCCTCCACGCATCTTATTTATACTCCGAAGAGCGCGCGGAGGCTTGCGTCTGCGTGTCTTATTTATACTCCAAAGAGTACGTGCGGAGGCTTGCCTCCGCGTGTCTTTACACAGAATGAGACCAGTTTTGCAAATGGTGCACTTTATTGATTTCCCGTTTGCGCGGGTGAGCAATTACAAGGGGCAGGGTGCCGGCCATGCTTTGGGCATCCCTTCGACCTCATACGTAATATCGTTGCAGCCTGTCTGCAGTCCATGTGTGGCGGAGAGTATGCCCTTCCAACGTTGCGAGTCGATATGCTCCACGCTGCAAAGCCGTAGCGACAATGTAGGGGCCCTCCCACTTGGATTCCAGCTTGCCAACCGTTGCCGCGTGAAGCGCCATTTTGAGGACGAGGTCTCCTAGTTGGAACTCGCGTGAGTATACGGTGCGGTCGTACACGCGCGCGTGACCTGACATGCATACTTCGCGACATGTTGGGTGGCGCTGACGCGGTCACCATTGAGGAGATCCAGGGATAATTGTTGCTCTTCGTTCGGGGCCTGGGTGAGGACCCTCCTCGAACCGGCCCTGATTTCCTCTGGTGTGATGACCTCGAAGCTTGAATGGTGTGAACCTCGTCGGACATGTCACCGTCGTCCGAAGGGACCAAAGCACGCTATGGAGCTTGTCTGGCCAATTGCCGTTTGGCAGCCCGACAAGGCGCTTCTTGACTCCGGTGGAGATTGTTCCGTTCGCCCACTCGCCCTCTCCGTTGGATTCCGGGTGCCCAACGAAAGCACATCAAAGTGTGATACCCATGCGGCCGCAGAAGGCCTTGAACGGAGGCCTGCGGATGACTTGTTCCATCCACAGGCAACCTTGACATCGGCGCACGAGGTCTTGTGCATCTACGATGGCGGTTGGCCAGTAGAAGCCCTGTCTGAATGCCTTGTTGACCAAGGACCTCGGCGGAATGTGCGAGCCGCAGAGTCCGGCGTGAATCTCCGCGATGAGGTGCTTACCTTCGTCACGCGAGAGGCATCGTAAAAGTGGGGCATAGACTCCCTTCTTGTAGAGACACCATCCAGCACCTGGAAGGATCTGGCGCGGTGCTGCAAATACCGGAGCACGAGGGGGTTGTCCGGCCCCACTATGCCTTGCAAAAAGCTGTAGATGGGTTCCCGCCAGTCGCCCTGCTAGGCAATTTGATGGATGAGGGCCGCATCGCAATTGTCTTGGGCGATGGCTGCCGTAGGCAAGACCTCATAGAACGCCCCCTCAGAGAGGGGGTGCTGCTAGCTGGCAGCCTTGGCGAGGACGTCGGCCTGCTCATTATCCACTCGAGGGATAGCCTTGATCATGACGCCCAAGAAATGGTGCTCCTTCGCTCTCACCGTCACGAGATACTTGGCCAACTTGGGGTCCTTGGCCTGGTAGGATTTGTCGACGTGGCCCGCGACCAAACGCAAGTCGGTGCGGACAAGGACTCTTCGGGCACCGAGGGCTTCAAGCTTCGTGAGGCCAAAAAGCAGTGCCTCGTACTCCGTTGTGTTATTTGTCACCGAGAACCCGAGACGTGCCGAATATAGTAGGCGGTGCCCCTCCGACGTAGTGACGACTACGCCCACCCCGGCGCCCAGAGCGTCGTAGGCCCCGTCGGTGTTGAGTGTCCACACCGGGTCCTCTGGTTGTTGCACATGATGCTGAGCCGACAGAGTCCACTCGGCGAGTAATTCTACAAGGACTTGGGATTTTATTGCCATTCTCGAGGCGTACGTCAAGGAGAATGGTGCAAGTTCGGCCGCCCACTTGCCAATACGCCCGTGGACTCCTTGTTGTGTAGCATCTTCGCCAGAGGAAGCGAAGATGGCACAGTAATGGGGTGGGCCAGGAAGTAGTGCCGAAGCTTCCTCGAGGCCATGACCAATGCGTAGGCCAGCTTCTTGAGTTCGGTGTACCGTGCCTTGACGCCCTGAAGGGCCCCAGAGACGAAGTACACGGGCCGTTGAAGGGCGTCTTCCTCGAGGACGAGGACTGCGCTGACCGCCGTCGCTGAGGTGGCGAGGTAAAGCAAGAGGGGAGCCTCTGGTGTTAGGGCGACCAAGGTAGGAAGGCTTGCGAGTTGCTTCTTGAGGTCATCAAAAGCCTTCGCATAGTCGTCGTCCTAGTGGAACCCGTCGCAATCGCGAAGGGTCTTAAAAATGGTAGGCCCCGCTCAGCTGCCCTGGACAGGAAACGGCTCAATGTGGCCATGCGTCCATTAAGCCTCTGGACCTCCCTCGTCGTCTTGGGCGGCTCCATGGCGAGAATCGCATCAACCTTGTCGGGGTTCGCCTGGATGCCACGCCTGGACACCAGAAAACCCAGGAGTTTGCCAGCTTGCACGCCGAAGACGCACTTGTCTGGGTTGAGCTTGATGCCCGCTCGCCTAAGGTTGTCGAAGGTCTCCTGAAGATCTTGACTGTGGGAGGCGAGCTGCCTAGTCTTCACGACCACATCGTCAACATATGCCTCGACGTTCCTCCCAAGCTGGGAGGTCAGCACAAGCGCAACGAGGTGGGTGAAGGTGGTGCCTACATTCTTCAGGCCGAAGAGCATCCTGACAAAGCAGTATGTCCCTACCGGCGTTATGAAACTGGTCTTGTCTTCGTTGCCCTGGACCATGTGAATTTGATGGTAGCCGGAGTATGCGTCGAGGAAGCTCATGAGCTCACACCCTGCCGTGGCATCCACCAGCTGATCTATGCGCAGCAATGGGTAGTTATCCTTTGGACACCTTGTTGAGGGCAATGAAATCAATGCACATGCGCCAGGCACCGCTGGCCTTTTTCACTAGCACTGGGTTAGCAAGCTAGTCTGGGTGCTGGACTTCGCGGATAACCTCAGCTTGGAAAAGCTTCGCTACCTCTACCTTGGCCGCTTGTTGCCGCTCGATTGACATGCGCCAGAGTCTTTGCCTGACTGGGTTGGCGTCGGGGCGAACTGCCAAGGTGTGTTCAATGAGGGCACGATTGACGCCCTTTATGTCGTTTAGGGACCATGCGAAGACGTTTGCGTTGTCCCGGAGGACCCAGAGCAGATCCTACTCAACTTCCGGAGGAAGGCCCTCGCCGATGGACACACATTGACCTTCGACGTGCAGGGGCACCCTCTTGACTCCGCCATCTGGCCGGGGCTTAGCCGTCCATCCCGGGGCGGAAGGCGTGTCCGCCTTGGGAGTGTCGGTGAGCACATGTACCTCCGGTGCGGGCCACGAGCACCAAGCTCTATGCACCGGGCGAGGTCCTGGTCACCGAAAGTGGTAATGATACCTTCCAGACCCAGGAGCTTCATGCACAGGAAACCATGGTGCAAGACTGCTCCGAAGGAGTTGAGGGTCGGGCGTCCCAATATAGCGTTGTATGGGTATGGGAGGTCAACGACATCGAAGGTGACGTCTTCGCTCCTCGAGTTGTCGCCTTGGCCAAAAGAGACTTGCAGGCGTATCTGGCCCAAAGCCTTCAACGGCTGACCCCCGAAGCCCTGTAGTGGGATTCCGGAGGGGCCCAAGCGGCTTCGGGGGATCCCCATCTGGTTGAAGGCGGTCGTGAAAAGAATGTCGGCGGAGCTGCCTCCATCGACCAGGACACGCTAAACATCGCAACCCGCGATGGTGGCCTAGATGACCAGGGGATCCTGGTGAGGGAAGTCCATGCCATCACGTCGGCAGGCGTGAAGGTTATGTCGTGCTGCGCCCAAGTCGGCGGTGCTTGCGCCGGGTACGCCGCCACGTGGTGCAGCCTCCGCGCATAAGCTTTCTGCTGCCGCGCTGAGGGGAACTCCAGCGAAGAGCCCTTGGAGATGACACTTATGATCCGGCATTGGGCTCCCTCTGGGGCCTGTATCCGCAAAGGGCCCTCTTGGGGCTGCTGCATGTGGGCCACGACTGGTGGCCCCGCCTCCAGGGCTCTATTTCTAGCGACGCTCTAACGAAGCGCCACGATGGCGGTGCACGTTCGCGTGAGGTGATCGCTGTGGCCATGCACCTCGCACCACAAGCCATAGTTTTGATGATCTTCCTCCGCGCGGGGTCTATCGTCCCGGCCCTGGCCGCAACCTCGTCCCCGGCCTCTGTGACCTCGCCCTCGGCTAGCAGGGGCGCTATCCTCAGAGCCGCCCTCGATGTCGAAGACGTAACGGGCCCTCTGGGATCTATGCTGATTGCGCTTGGGCTTGTTATTCGACGGGTCCTGCTTACGCTTGGAGGTGTCCTTGTGCTCGGGGGCGTCCTTTGAGGGTTCTTGCTTGTACTTAGGGGCGCTCTACGACGAGTCCTCCGCTTGATTGGTATCGGAGTTGTCGCCCCTGCGCCGCTGTGCATCCTCCTCCGCCCTTGCGTACTCTTCTATCTTGTGGAAGAGCTTAGCCACTATCTTGATTGGCTTGCGCGCATTGTACTCGGTCAGCGGCCCTGGGCAGAGGCCTTGGATTGCGGCATTGATTATGGTGGTCTCGTTGACATCCTTACCTGGCAGCGATCCTTAGCGAAGCGCTTGAAGTACTCTCGGAGCTTTTCCGAGGGTTTTTGCTTGATAGCAAAGAGTTGATCCGCGTCGACGCGATCGACGTAATTTCCCTGGATGTTGTTGTAGAAGCGGTCGCGGATCTGCTCCCATGCGTAGATGGAGTTCAGCTCTATGATAAAGAATCGACAGAGCGCCACTCCCTGCAACGCGAGGGGTAGACCCTTCGCCTTGGTGGAGTCATCCCCGCCAGCGGCTTCGATGGCGGTTTCATACACGCGCACGAACTCTCGAGGGTCCGTGTCGCCTTTGTACGACTCGATGGAGGTGGGGAACTTGAAGTCCTCCGACCACGCCAACTACTGCAGGCCAGCGGAGAGGGGGACTCCGAATCTACGCGCCGAAGCGGGACGCGACTGGATGTAGGGGCGGCGGGATTTGTTGACTCCGAGCCTCTTGTATCTCCCGCACGGCTTCGCGGAGATCCGCCAGCTCACGCTGCAACGTGCCAAAGGCCGTCAACAGGGCATTCTCCACCGTCAACGTGGTTGCATCGGCCCGAGCGCCGGCATAAATTCCTGGGTTGGCAGCGACTACGGCTTGTGCTCCGGAGCTGCTCGGCGCGCCGGTGTGGTGGACTCCGGGATCGGTGATGAGGCCGACGTTGCCGCCAGAGCCTCCCTTCGCTCCCACACCGGGTGTGGGGACAGTGGCCATGCCAGCACGAGTATCGGCGTCACCGCTCCTGCTGGCTTGGTCGGTACTACCAGTTCCGACTGTGGCGCCAGCGGTGGGGTCAATTGCCGTGCCACAAGTGTTGACATCGACGGTCGTAGCGCCGGCGTTGCCATACGCACCAGTTGCCAATGTAGAAGCCCTGGGGTTGGCGAGCGCCTCTGTTGTGCTTCTCTTCTTGGTTGCCGATGCAGCTTTCTTGGGTGCCATCCTTCTTCGAATCTCAGGGCTTGCTCTCCGTCGTCCCCACGGACGGCGCCAATTGTTGTGACTACTGACCAAACAGTAAAGTGAGCGTGTAGTAGTGGGAATGATGGATGAACAATGCTTACTCCCCTTCCCTATGTTAGGGGCGGGCATATATATTTCCATGAGAAGTATTTTACAATCATGCCCTTACATCCGTGTGCCCTCTGTACTGTAGGGGTATCTATGTCATTACACACATCCTATTTTAGGCTTTACAACCCTTTAGCAGGCCCGGTGGGCTTTGGTGGGGGCCACCCCTACAATAGTAGTAATATGGGAGCGCATATATATACCTGATACAACATAATCCAATGGCTTTATAGGGAGTAGTGCAGTGGAATCACAGAGGATTCCGGGTTGCTAAATCTAGGGTCTTATTGGGCTGGTATCAGAGCATATCGACTATAAGTCGTGACCTTAGTTAGCATGGCCGTTAGTTTTATGACTTGAATTGTCTCTTCAAAATCTATATTCAGAAATATAAGTAGTATTGATCATTCTCATCTCTCTTAGATGATTCCCTCTCATCTATATGCTGATATGACCATTCTCAGTACTAAAGCTCTCTTATCCCATATTCAAATGATAAAGATCCAGAACTCCTCTTGTAAACTCCTTACGAAAACCTATTTTGGACTAAAATCACAAGGCTTAAATTGAAAATTTATTTATAAAAGTCATTCATCCTTGGAAGTTTGAATTGTTAAAATTACTTACGAAGCTCGCTTTCAAACCCATTTCAACGAACTTGACCTTTCGAGGGAAAATTTGCAAAAATTTAACTCCCCACCAAATTTATTCCAAAATTCGCTTTGGTTTCTCAAATATGTATAAATCTTAGTGGATTCATGTCAATCATTGGAGAGAAACAATGATGTGAATTTCTGGATGAAAAATAAGCGACCAATTTAGATGATTGAATTAGCTAAATAAGTGGACCAATGGAATCTTTAGACAAATATGGAGTGTAATAACAATTGTGAAATATGGAGTGTAATAGTGACCGAACTCCGCCCCCACGGCAGCCCTCCGGCTGCCGTCACCCGTGCACGTCGCCAGCCCAGCCGGCTCTTCTCTTCCTTCCCCTTCTTCCTTTCTTCCCTCACCGCCCTTCCTGCCCCTAGCGTCTGCCTGCCGAGCTGGCCTAACTCTGGCGCTCTCGTGCGCATGCTGCTGGCCCGGCCGACCTTCCTCCCCGGCCTTTGGCCCAACCCAGCGCCCTCCACTCCTCCAGCAGCGCCTCCCTTGCTAGAGCCTCACCGTTGAGCCATGGCCTTGTTCTAGCCCGAGCCCTCACTTTTCGCGAATCTCACCATCACTGTCCCCTTGCTGTGCTTATGCCCACGTGCGTCCGTGTGACGCCACGTGCTGCTCGTCGGTCAACGGCAATAATAGCAGCTCGCCCCCCACGGCGCCATCCCCTACACCAAGCCGTGCATGCCTGTGACACCCTACGCCCACGCGCCATCCCACGGCCATGCCGCCCCTGCATCACGCCACGCCCTCGCGACGCTCGAGGAGTTGACCCCATTGAGCATCGCCATTCGGCGCCATCGCTTCCCGCAAATCCCGCCGTCGGCCGTCGCCTTGCCATTGCTTCACCCTGCCACGGCCTGCTCCTAGGTCGACGGCCATAGTAGTAGAACAGCCCTTCCCTTTGCAGCTATAACTAGTCTCGTCTCACTTCTAGCCTCCAGCAGCCCTGCCTTGTCCCTTTTCCTCAGAGCTAGCACCGGCCGCCGCACCGTCTCAAGGACCCGGCCGTTCCGGCGAGTTCCCTTGTGAGCCAACCACGTCATGATGTGTTCTCGGGCCTCATCTCTCTCCCCTACCAATTAATTAGAGTCTTAGCCACCAGAGATCATCGGAGTCACCATTCCTCCAATACCAGCCACCACCGCCTTCCTCGCCGCCATCTCCAACTCGGCGCAAGGCTCCTCAATTCCTCGGGTGTGGAAAATCACCACGTGGCCCTGAAGCTTCCCCAAGCACCGCTCCACTCTTCCCCTCACCTCAACTTGCCGACACCGTGCCCCTACCTGCACCACTGTCGGCCACCGATGCCAGCGCTCCTCGTCGCCTCCCTGCCTCCATGGGTGGCATGGTAAGCTTCCCCACGACTCACTCTTGCTCATGCTCCTATCTAATTTCTCCCTCTCCCACCACGGCGGCACCGCCTTATTCCACCTATGCTCTGGCCACCACGCGCCAATGCTGGCCGCCCACGGCGTCTCCTCGGCCAAAGACGCGGCCACCATCGGCTTCCTCACCCCATGAGCTCTCCACTTTCCTGCTCACCACCTCCCTTCGGTCGCCCTCTCGCCGGCGGCGAACCTGCCACTATGCGCCTCCCATCCTCCCCTGTTTCGGCAGGTTGGACTCCCCTCCTCTGTTCTCTGTTTTCTATTTTTTTTGGTACTCTCTCTCCCTCTCTCTGCATGGCAAGTGGGCCCTTTAAATCAACAGCCCTTCAAGTAGCCACAAGTTAGTTGTGTTGTCACTAGTATCTAATTTTCTTGTGACCAATTCCTTTGAGTTCAATATCAAGAAATACTCAAAAGAAAATTTGATAGCATATAGTTTATAATCAAAATGTGGGTAAGAATTCGATTATAAAGCTAATTCGAAGGTTTATACAAATTAAAGATCTAATCTCAATTAATTTCATGTCAACCAATAGATAACAAGATAATTATTATGAGTATGTTCAATGCAAGCATTTAAATCCTGCATATAATCTTGAAATTCAAAGATTGGTTCGTGTCCGATCTTTCTCTTTTGATCTAAAAATATCATTTGCAAGTTAAAAACAATTGGTGTAGCAAAATTTGGACACATAAAATAATAGTCATGATTTGCTCATCTCCAGAAATCGTAAGGCCCCTCTTTTAAAACAATGCTTGAAATAATTTTTGGTAAGTCATTTAAGTCCGAGTCTCCAAAAATTATCTGTAAAATGTCGAGATTTAAATGAAGGGTCACCTCATATTTGTTTAAAACATTCTCAAAATAACTAGAGCATCAATAATCTTTTTCTCAGTATCCCGGTTAATCTCTCTCATCCATCCATAGGTCTTGCCTAACCTATGGAATGTCCTTAATAAATCTAGATGAATTAAAGGAGCTATTAAATTAAAAATCAAGCCTTGGCGTCTTGCAATCGGCTATATCTAGCCATACTCCTATCTAAAGGGGAATATTCTTGTGAATATTCCTTCTTCAACGTCAATCTCTCTTTTTATCCTTCTCGGCGAAGTTACTCCGTCAGTTCGCTTCCACTCAAAAATTCATTTGACTTCGTCTCTATCCCACAACTTGCCAAATCTTCCCTCATATCCTTAATCATAGCAAATTATAAATAAACTCAATGGAATTTAATTGAAGTTTCTTGTGCTCTTGGTTTTGTTTGGTTGTCAAGCGATTGTTGCGTAATTAGAAGTCGAAGCCACAAAGAGACGACAAGTTCGAGCGCGATCAAGATTTAGGTAAAAAAACAAAGACCAGGAATTCAAGACCACTAACTAAGAAGGTTTTGAGTAGGACGAAGGCTATGGTAAATTGAGCAAGACAAGTTATCACTTTGATCATATTAATCCTACATTTTATGCAAAATTAAGTTTCTTTAAATTATCAAATTGCATGCTTAATTTATTATGCAAATATGTATAAAATAATTTATTATGCAAATATATGTCAAAGCTTAAGGTAGCTACATGCCTACTTGATATTGGAATAATTTTAATATGCCATTCTTGACACTTGAATCACCTAATCCTCGCCACCATAGATGTTAATGATAATTTTACTAGCTGTAAGTTATATTAAATGCCATGCTAATCTTGTCAAGTTCAGGGCACTAGTTTGCCCTGATCATCAATCTTTAAATATGAAAACTTATTTTGGGACAGTCGGGATGTAAGTGACTGATAATTTGTGACAACTAGACTTATGCTTCTTAAAACCCTAAAAACCTGCTATACCTGTTTGGGCGGATGGTACAAGATGTTGGTGTTGATGTCGCACGAGAAATTGTGGTTTGTGGTATGAACTGCCCAAATAGTACTACCACAAGCTTTCAAAGTGTAGGCTTGGCTGAATAATTTACTAAACGTTCGAAGTCATCTCCCAGGGGACAGGTGCAGGAGGATAATGAAGATCCGGCCTGAATGGGTCACTAAGTGGTGGGTGATGTTTGCTAGAGCTAGCATTTGTGGATAGTGGAGTCCGATTGCGCTAAACTATGGGCCTGTTTGGGAGAGCTCCACCATTGAAAACGTGGATCTGGAGCAGCAGCTCCACCATGGAGCAGCTCCACCGTGGATCTGGGATCCCACCATGGAGCTGGACAAACTGTTTGGCTTGTACAGCAGCTCCAGATCCACGAAATTGAGGTTTTTGTGGGAATGGCCACTTTTGCCCTTGGGGTTGTATGATATATCTTTTTTCCATATAGCACACGTGTTTTGTTCATATTGATTTAAAAAAATGGTGTAATTTTTTTTTGTGACAACACAAATGCAATATCTCGACATAAATATTCTTGAGCATACAACAATGACGTACAAGATAGATAATTAAAACCCATGTCCATGACAACATCTCAACACTTGCGATTTTTCATACATAAAAAATAACTAAAGGTTAAATGTAGACAAGTCTTCCATTACATTCTAGTTCCAAGCAAGAGCAAGAGCGGTGGCCAAGTCATCACGAAATACATCCATAGTGGTGGCATTGGCTTCCGAAGTAGAACCATCCGATGTAACTGCATATCGGTTATACCTTTCCGATATTGTTGGGACAAAATGAGGATCACGATCAAAACGAGCAAAGTCTAAATCTTCACTATTATGCGTATCTTGGGTCACCGACGTATACGTGTTTCAATGGATGACCGGAACAGCCCCAGCCGTGGCTTTACATAATGTTCAGTAACAACTTAGAGATAGAAGGCCCGGAGATCTAGTACACGATTACAACTACTCAAACTAATCTATAGATCTCTTAGCACTTGATTAATGTAACCACACAACAATGAGTGCCTTTTTTAAGCTAGACCAAGTGCTTACTACCATGACTAATATGTTTCGCATAAGGCAATTTTTAGCATGTGTTTCAGTATTGAGAAATGCACATTTCTAGGTTGGTATGCCATCTAAACTTCTAAGCATCATCACTGGTGAATATACCAAATGAATGTTGCCAAAAGAAAAGAAAAGAACAAGGTGATACCTTTCTTCAACCCAGGGCAGACATCCTCCCCTTTGAACCCTACAGGCAAATTCACCTTCAGCATTGTTCCCTCATCTGCCTGCACCATCACCAAGTTGAATATATTCCCTGTTGTTTCATCTCTATGCACCTGCACACATAAGAGCGCACAGATCATCCTCAACGCATGGTATGCCAAGTGGTACGGACCTCCCTGACTCACAACATATCCAACCAATTTTTGTAAAGGCGCCAAACATATAGTTACTAAAAGCCTAAAACTACTTTCCACAAGTGATTCCCCAGAACGTTGCAATATAGGACTCCACAGATGAACCACATAATGAGCAGGAAACAAGCACGTTAAAAGGATTGGTTTTTGGTCTACCCAACAAATAAAGGAGAGAAACATGATCAGGAGGATGGGTATGTCCGAGCAATTTTTCCGAAGATTGTATAAGAACTAGGCAGTGGCTGTAACTATCCTATCATCTTGCAAACAGCAATTTGCGAGGAGCAATTACACTAATGTGCATTTCGTCGAACATAACATGAGCAAGAAAAGCACCCCCACGCTAAAAGTGCCCAAAGACGAAATTCTTCGATACGTCCTCAACGAATTGATGCCATCTTTGAAGGGAAGGAGAGAAACGCTGGAATACCTTGATGGGGAGGACGGTGCCAGAGTGCACGACGGCGATCGATCGCTCGCCGGCGCGGACCTGGAGGCGGACAGGGGTGGAGAGGAAGTACGGCGACTGCTTCAGCATCTCTCCGAGCAGCTTCCTGTCGACGGTGAGGAGCTTACGGTGGGCGACCCCGTCCCCGGGGCCGGGGCCGGTGAGGGTGAGCAGCACGGCCAGGACGCGGGAGTAGGCCGCCGGAGCTCCGGAGGTGGCCGGCGCGAGCTGTAGGAGGCGGCGACGGGAGTTGCAGGAGGCCAGGAGGCGCGAGCTGCAGGTGGCCGGCTGCAGAAACGAACCGGTACGTCAAACGTGGGATGGGGTGTGTAACCAGTGGTATTGGTGGGTAATTACCACCCAACTCCACGAGGAGGTACGAAACCAGCGTTTTTGGAGCACCCCTTGAGGAGCTCCATGAAATCCATGGATCTGGCCCTCAGATCCAGGATTTTGGTGGATCCAGATTTCGCGGAGCTGGAGCGTTTGGGTAAAATTTCGTGGAGTGGAGCTGTTTTTCGTGGATCTGGAGCTGGTGGAGCTCTCCCAAACAGGCCCTATGATGGAACATCTTGCACAACTTATGGGACCTTCTTCGTGAGGGATATGCCCATATAGGTGAGATGTTAGGGGCTGTAACAGCCCAGATGTTTAGTAAAATAAAAATAATTAAATAAATAATAAAAATGAAATAAAATAAAATTTAATTTAAAATAAGTATTTTTGTGCCTAAAGTTCAAAGTTGGATTTGCCTTGAATTTCTGTTTTTGAAAAAGCTGGATTTGAAAAGCATTTACAGGAAAATCTAAAAATATTATTAAATAAAATGATATTTTGATTTTCTATAAAAATCTTATGTCAAATTAATTATTTGGAGTTATTTGGCTTTTATTTGGTTTCCTGGATTTTTCTGAGTATGAAAATGTATTTTTGAAATTAAAAAGTATTTTAAAGTATGAAAATTAAATACCAACATTAGTTGGAAATATTTTCATTAAGTCCAAAATGTGTCCAGGAGGTTCTATGAATTTTCCTGGAATTTTTAGAGTTGATTTAATATTTTTCTGAGGCTTATTGGAATTTCTGTGCTGTTCTGAAAAACCCAAAAATCAGAAAATAAAAAGTAATTCCCTCTCCCCTATTCTCCGGCCGCCACGTGGACGGCCAGATGCTGCCCACGCGCCCCGGCCGATCCCGCCTTCCCCCTTCCCCAGCTCGCCACCTGGCCGGGCCCGATGCCCGCCACGTTGCGCCCCGGGTCAATCCGCCCGTCCGCCCCGCCCTTCCCTATCGGCCGTCCGATCGCCATCCGGCTGCCCGCGCCCTCTCTCCCCTCCCCTCTCTCTCTCTCTGTCGCCCGGGCCCACGTGTCAGGCCGTCCCCTACCCCGTGCCTCCTTTCCCGGCCGCGCCACCGCCAGGCCGTTGCGCCGCTCCGCCCTACCCGGCACCCCCCTCTCTCCCGTGGGACCCGCGCCCCACGCGCCCACTCCCCTGCCCGTTTCCCCCACATTCCCCTCTCCCCCGCGCCCCCACTTCCCCCAATTTCGCGCCGGCCGCCCGCAATCGCCGCCTCTCCGGTGACCAATTCACGCCGACCTACCCCTCCCCGCCCCCTATAAGTACGGCCCCGAGCTCCGCCCCATCTCACCTCATCCCCTCTGCGCTCCAATTGCCCTTCTCCGCCACCCGAGAGCCCTCGCGCCGTGCGTCTCCACCTCGACCGCCGCCTCCACCTCCGGCGAGAAATCGCCGTCGCTCCCGTCGTCCCCGAGCCCCGCCGACGACACCTCCAGCTCCGCCGCGTCGCCCCGGTCATCCTCCGCCTCTCCGTCCGGCCCGAGCGCCACCGGAGCCTCGCCGCCGCCTCTGCTCGCCGCCAGCTCGCCGCCGGCCGTCCGGTAAAATCCCGCGCCATTGCCGCATTTTCCTCCGCGCCCTCTCTCTCCACCCCTCACCGCCATGCCGCCGTTCGCCGGCGAGCTCCTCGGGCCCGAGCTCCCCAGGCCACCTTGTCCACGTCAGCCGCCCGCGTGGCGTGCCACATCGGCGCCACCTCGGCTTCTCATGCCCCGTCGGCGCCACGCAAAGGCCAGCCCTCCATCCCGCCACCTCAGCCTCCCCATGAGCCCGTGGACCCGGTCCATAGACCCGGGGTCCACCGGTCAGTCAGACCTCCCTCATTGCTGACGCCAGCATGGCGTCATTAACCCCTTTTTCCATTGAAAAATAATTCGGCTGAAAAGAAATTCCTCGCTGACGCAATGCTGACACCATAAATTCTTTTCCTTTAGAAAAATAATCCAGAAAATCCCTTTTTCTATTTTCCCCCTCTTTTTAAACTTTCCGGAGCCCGTTCTCCTTCGTCTTAACTCCGATTTGGCCCATTCAAATTTCTAAATTCATCAAAAATTCCCCTCTATTCATTTCTAGTCTCAATTAAAATGTTTGAAGTCAATTTGAATTTATTTGAATTTGGTGGGTTATTTTCACGTGTAGACTTCGACGATTCGGGAAAATTCTTCGACGAAGATTCAAACCAAGTTGAAGAGCAAGGCAAGTCACACTCCTTGATCATGTTGATCCCAGTTTTCAAAATAAAATTATGTTGATTTAAATTATATTGCATGCATATTTTTATTCAACGTATTTCAATTCAGTTTTAAATTTAGCTATTGCCTACTTGTTAATCCCTCCTTTGAATTTGAAATCCTCAATACCGTGTCACCCTAGAATCAAACTCTAGCTAGTGCATTAGTGTTGGCTAGAGGAATTTTGAATCAAATGCTTAGCCCTGTTTAGTCATATAATTTTGTTTTGGGATATCGTTTGCATAAAATGATGAACCTTTCTCATAAAATGATATACTTTTGATATGTACTCTTGAATTTGGTGAGTCAAGGAGTGTTATGAAATATTTTGAAAACAAAATATCAAACCTGGTTTAGACTTAGGCAATTGGTTAGAATGATGGGTGCAGGCATGCCCTGTTGGTTGGAGCCGCAGTGGTCGATTGTCGTGCACAGGGGTATGTGGTTGGGCCTAAGTCAGATTAAGGACCGGTCTGTGAGCTACTGTTGCAAAGCCCTAATCGTACTACCACATGGCTGGTATGGGACAGCCCTGGCTGAATAATTTGTGAAGCCCCAACCTGAGTCAAGTCATAGGTTGAAAGTGAGCGTGGTTGGTGCCATGTGAAGTCTCACTTGGGCGAGCGTGGTTAAGCTATTAGAAGTCCTATCTAGGCTCAAGAGGGGGTCCCGGTCTGATGGATTCCTTACTGGGGTGAAAGCTTAGAGTTGGCTCGACCAGGTTGAAGGCTTTGCATTGTAAAGGCCTTGTCACGACTCCCCACCTCACACCTAAGGAAGTGTGTAATCTAGTGGTACAACGGGATGATCGTGTCTTGTGGGTAAAGCTGTACAACCTCTGCAGAGTGTATAATCTATCCTGGATAGCCGTGCCCACGGTCATGGGCAAGCTGAGTAAAAGTTTTTCATGGATTAGATTTTATTTTTAAAAAAATATTTTTTGAAAACCTTGTGGATGGATGGAATCCACAAGAGATGAAAACCTTGCGGATGGATGGAATCCGTGAGAGATTGAAATCTGGTGAATGGATGGAATTCATCAGAGTTGCGCAGTGAAAGCGTGTGGATGGATGGAATCCATACGTGAGCTTTTGGAAAAGATGGTCCGGGTGGGATGCCCGTGGATAGGTTGGTGTATGGTCGGAGCCTGCGCTAACGGTATTATTTTCTATTGCAAGTATTGTTTTTACTTACTGTATTAAATTCTGCAATTTCAATCTATCTATTGTATTTCTTTAAATGTTGTTTTATGCAAACTAACCTTATAAGCCTTTCTTCGAAGCCTTTATCATTATGTTGCATTTCTCCTTATGATTTGCGGAGTACAAGTTTGTACTCACCTTGCACCCCCCCTACACAGAGGAAGATGTCGACGTCAACTACGGTGAAGATCTGGACGAATAGGCCGCGTCTTACTGTCGTTTGCCTGTGGGCAGGCTTGGGCTTCGCTTCTATCAGTTTGCTTCCGCAGTTATTTCCTTTATTTACTTTGCCAATGGGCGTTGATGTAAGACTTGGCCATAAGGCCGTACTCTTTATTTAATATATTAAGTCATTTGTGCTTGCTAATTATCTTTGTTGTTACTGTGTGCACTAGCTGATCCTGGACTAGTGCGATTTACACAGAGGATCCAGGAGTCGTTACTCCAGGTTCCAACAGGGGCGAGGTATTGTAAAGGCCTTGTGATAATATATCAATCTACGTGACCAAGGAATCATGTAGGCCTGTCGAGTTGATTGTCTCTATGGGTAATGATGTACAGTCTGTAGAGTATAAACTATTCGAATAGCCATGCCCACGGTCAAGGGCGGACATGGGAACTTCCTCGAGTTTGCTCTATTTCAAAAACCTTTTGAGGGAGGGATAAAAATCTATCGGAGGGAAGTACTCTGACTTCAATTTTTTCTAGAGGGAACTGTACTCTAGTGATGAAAACTAGCATTTGGTGGAGATAACCATGCACTGTAAAATATGGATGTAACCTAGGCTATAATTAATAAGTCTGTTTCAGTTAAAACCACTAAGTCTTACAAGTTTTTTTTCTATTTATTGTATTTTCCAAATAATGCTTTTGGCAGCCAAAGGAACCTGAAGCCTCACTTGGCAGCCTTGCGTCTATTATTATTTGCATTATGTGTGGTGGCTTGCTGAGTACCGTTGTACTCACTGTTGCTCAATTACCATTACTCAGTCAGTAAGAAAACGAAGATCAAGCCCTACGCTGGAAGATAAAGAGGCCAAGAACTAGGTCGCGAACCCCAGTTTGATGCCTGTGGGCAAATCCTGAGGGTCCCACTGTGTGAAGTTTCCGTTGCTGCATTTCGTTGATTTCAACCTGATCGCCCGATGAGTAAGTTGTTACTGTATTATCTACGCTTTCCACATGATATGTTTTTGATATACATTAATATATCTGTGAGCGCTATCTACTGATCCAGATGATGGTGCGGTGGAATCACAGAGGATTTCGGGCTGCTAAATCCGGGGTCTTACATCTACCTAGTATTTATAATGGAGAGGGACGTGTAACCTCGATGGACAAAGAGTGTAGTATAGTTTTCAACAAACAAATAAACTAGATGGTTTCTCGTTTTTTTAAAACGGTTTATAGGAATAGCTCTTTGAAGCGGTCTATTAGCATTCAATTTGTTTGCATAAGCACTCGCTCTAGTGGTAAAAACCATCGATCATAATCATAAGCCATCAGTCCTAGCTGAAAAGAATAAGTCCTTAATCATGTTAGTGGCTTAAACAAGAGACGTGCATCCTTCAAAGAGAGCCATGCTAATTAACATCATTGAAGAGTACAGGAGAGAAGTTTAAGATATACTACTATTTTTTTTTTTTGAAACATCCTATTTCGTGCATGTGGCCGATGGTGCATCCTCGACACGTTTGCCATGAGCCAGATGTGTCCAAAGTAAAATCCCAGCAACTATGGGCCACTCATCGTCTCTTCATGGCCTCACTTTCTTCCTCCCTGTCGAATGTACTCTACCACCTCACGTTTTTCTTCCTCTCTCTATTCTCTATCCACGCACTGCAAAATTAGTCGCAATTAATAATTCTGTACCACACACTGTTCATGTTACTGTTATGGACTGTCCGGGCACTGTTTGTGGTACTGTCCTAGCACTTTGTCAAGGCGCTGTTACGGTCTGTCCTAGCATTGTTTCTGGTAATGTTTAGTGCTGTCCACGGTGTTTTCGCTCGCCGCGCGCTCAAGTGGCTCTTTGTGTTTCACGTAAGTTGGTGCGCCGGCCAGAACGGAAAACAAGGAAAAGTGAGGAACAGATTGACCTACAACATTTTTTCGTATTGTTAATCTTTGTAGAGATTGGAGTCCGATTTAGAGGGGAAGTAGCAAGTTTTCGCTGGTTTTGATTAGTAGAGCGGTTTAATCTGTTGTACTGTTGTATATTTCGGGTATTGTATGGATGTAATTTAGGGATTTCATGTACTAAAAAGTTATAGAGAATCCCGATAGTTTTCTTTAGAATTTTTATTCATGTCGATTGTATGAGTAGATAGTGAGATATAAATTTTATAATTCTGCTGTCTGATAAATTTATCGTATTTCGATGTTACCCTTTAGATTAAAATGGAAAATTGTAGGTAATTTCACCTTGGGAAATATATATATACTAATAACAGTCGCAAATGTTATAAATTTTGTAGTGTCCCAAAAGCATGGGATGTACAATGTCATGTGCAACTGTATTTTGGACTTTCGGTCTCTCCTTGTCTTGATCACTACTTGAATATTTACGAGCCTTTTCATCATGTCCACGGGCATGTGCATGCATTTGTCATTTTCTCTACGGCCAATTAACGCATAATATAATATTTAAGTGGCTAATTTAGTCACAGACACCGTCATTTTGTGGTGTTTGCTTTAGAACACTAAAAATCATATCTTTGTTCTTTGGTACTATAATTTGTTGGCTCTTTGATACATGACACTGAGGTCATTAAAATAATATTATCCTAGTCAATAGGATTGTATACGAAGTATCCAATTTGCCCGTCCATCCTCTTCTTCTACCTCCATACCAGGCCAGACCAATCTGTTGCCCAAGGGCGTCGCACCTCCGACTGTTGGAAATTTTTTTGTGGCTTTCAATATTTATTATGATTATTGTCTACTTTACTCAGTGTGGAATTATTTATATTATTGATGCAAGTAATATGGAACATTTGATTCGGAATTTAACTCGATGAATTAATACTCGAGGTGCCGAGGATGGCTGTGCTGGAATATGGTAGACATATTTATTGAAATCAAGTCTACTGTAATTTGATATGCATGCATTTGTTTAACCGGGCACAGCACAAGGCGGAGTAGCTGGGTCTGTTTTGCAGGATCGGCTCTGCAGGCTGTTGACCCACATGATCAGATTGGAATTGAGCTCATAAACAATCTGATCATGGCACATGACTTACACATATGTGCTTGGGACTAATATATTTTAAACTCGTAAGACTGGCCTGTCTGATCATGGTTGGTGACATGGTTCAGGAGTTTCACGGGATACCGGAAACAGGTTGGTCACTTTATAACACCTGGAAGTGGAATCTATAAATAGGTCCCTACCCTTTAACCTCATTATGCATTGTGAGCGGCAACATGGAAAAGACAGAGGAATAGAGAGTAGGTCAAAAATCTCTACAGAATTAATCTAGGATTTAAGACAACCCAACATTAGTATCAGAGCAAAGATTCATCCGTGAAGTCTCGTCTCGCTACGTCCTCGGATCACGATTAGGAGCGGCTCGCGCAGATTTTTCTTCATCGAACTTCGTGGTCGACTTCGTCTGCGGATCCAGCGCCGTGAAGATCAATCACACCATCTTGGATCAAGTCTTCCTCTCAAGACGTGAATCAAGCCATGCCATGGAGACGTAAAGCTTGTTTACATTATCTAGTCACGACGTGAAGGATGCACCATCACGTCATGCCATGAAGTCCACAACCATCAGATCTCGAACCGCGCGCCTGGGAATTGAATCACCACGGGAAGCAAGTTTTCTTTTATTTATCCATCAGATCTAACCGTGAGCTGCAGGGGAAGTAATCCACTTACGTCAGATCTCGGGAACGGCGCTCCTATCTGGTCCAGGCGACGCGAATTTTTCCTCTTTTTTTTCCACGCGCAGATTTGCTGGTCTTCACGGCTTCTTCTTCGACCGGCGTGCGTGGACATTCGCGCGGAAAAGATTTGCCAGGCTATCATGCATCGGTTTCCTCGCTCGGCGTGCCATCAACCAAAACGAAGATCATTGCACACGGAATTCTTTGGTCCCGGTAACCTTTTTTTTAGGCATTTGCAACCAACAGCATATTATCTAAACTATTTAGATCTTGTAATTGGATGGCTCAAATTGTACGGTTTGAAAAAGAAAAAACATATTTTTACTTTCTGTTAAAAACATAGATTATGTCATAGACAAAAACAAACTGCAAGAGCAAGAAAAATGCCACTGTTGAGGAAAAGGAAAATTATGTAGAAGAATATGAGAATTAGATTAAGGATAATAAAAGGGCTAGGATTTTTATGTTGGGATCAATGACTGATTCTTTGACTGTTGAATATGAGGGTGAACAGAATGCGCCAAAAAATAATGCGTAGCCTAGAACATGATTTTGGAGAAGTGTCTCTTATAAATGCTTAATCTTGTTAATCGCTTTCTCTCTACTAAGATGTCTGGTAGCACTTCAGTTAATAAGCATCTCAATAAACTCTGTGTTTTAGCAGAGGAATTAAAAATGCTGGCTATCCTTTTTCTGAAGAAGTACATGCTATGATTGTTCTAAACTCTTTGCCAAATTCATAGGAACAATTTAAGATATCTTTCTGTTATTCTAAAAGGATACTTAATATGCGCACTCTGAGGCATCATTTGCTTATGGAAGAAGATAGAAAACTCTCTCAGGGAAAGGAAAGAAATACTTCTGAGTTACACCTTAGAGAGGAAAAAGGCAATAATAAAAGGAATGGGCAAAAGAGGAAGTCTAATGGTGATTTGAGTGAAAAGCTTAATAAGAAACGCGATCGGGATGATCGTGGAAATTATAACTCTTTTTTCAAAGAAATGAAAAGTACGAAAATTTCAAGTGTTACAACTGTGGTCAGTATGGGTATTTCAAGGTTGACTGTAGGAAAAAGAAGAAGCAGAATGAGCAATGGAATCAAAATAGTCAACCAGCTGAGCGTAAAGGCAATTCTTCGCCTAATGGTATGTCTAATATTTTTGCATGCATTGAATCTTTACTTACTACTACTTTTCCAAATAGTTGGATTGTCGATTCTAGTGCTACTTCTCATATTACTAGAGATAATAGAGATTTCACTTCTATGCAAACAATTCCAAGGGGAAATAGATATATCTTTTTAAGCACTAATGCTAAAACTGAAGTACTTGGAATTGGAAATTATGTCCTAACACTTTCCAATGGAGGAAAATTATTGTTAGGACACTTTATATTTACCTAGCATAAGAAGGAATTTAATCTCCGTTGCTCAGTTAGAATCTATTGGTTATGACATACTATTTGAAAAAGGAAGAGTTAAAATATTACTCAATGGGAAATTAGTACTTACTAGAACTCGTCATGATGATCTTTATTTTCTGGATAAATTATCAAATGATGACAATATTGATTGCTTAGTTGGTGAAAATGACTCCATAGTGAGAAATTCAATCGATAGAAACACATGCTCAGAGTCATATTTATAGCATTTATGACTTGGTCATATATCTAAAAACAGAATTAAGAGGCTTATTAATTCTAGAATTCTGCACTTTAAGTGGGAGGATTTTGGTATTTGTGAGGCTTGTGTAATGGATAAGATGACCCATGTGTTTTTCCAAAGGCGGAAAGATCTAATGAGCCTCTAGCCATTATTCATTCTGATATTTGTGGTGAAATATCTACTCCCGTTAGAGGTCAGAAGATTTATTTTATCACATTCATTAATGATTATTCTAGATTTGGATATGTGTATCTTCTTAAACAAAAGTCAGAAGACTTTGATATGTTCAAGACATTTAAAACTGAAGTGAAAAATCAATTAAATAGAAAGATCAAAGTTTTGAGAACTGATCGTGGAGGAGAATACACTTCAGGAATATTAAATAACTTCTGTAAAGAGCATGGAATTATTCATAATTATACCATACCATACACTCCGCAACAAAATTGTGTTGCTGGACAGAGGAATAGAATACTAATGGATATGGTTAGGTCTATGATAGCTTATTCAGATCTTCCTTTATCTTTTTGGGGGGAAACTTTACATACTGTTGTTTATTTGTTAAATCATTCACCATCTAAGGCTGTAACAGTCACCCCTAATGAGTTGTGAACTAGAAGGGAAAGTATAGCCTAAAAGCATGCCAGGAATTTGTTATTATTTATTCTTTGGAATTTAAAGAGTAAAAATTTTATGATACAGAAAAAGGATAAACTGGTGGAAAGCAGGAATGTAATTCTTTTATATCTAAACACACCTCGCCGTGATAAACGGGCAAGGGTGGAATTGTTGGCAACTCCACGAAAACACAGATGGATACATCTGGTATTAATTCTTAGACTGAAGGAGATTCTGCTCCTGAAGGAAATACAAATCAAACTTCCAATACTAACATGCTTAGGAAAAGTGGGACGAATTTGAGTACACCCCAGTATCTAGATGATTATAATTTGTTCTTGGGGAAGTTCACTCTAAAATTTTAGATTTAGAGGAAAAAACCAAAACTATGGGTGTAAGCAGTGCGAAAAGAATTAAACTCAATGAAGAGGAATAAAGTTTGATAGCTTGTTGATCTACCAAACAACCATAAGCCCATAGGTTGTAAATATTTTTAAGAAAATTGAATGCAGCCAGTTTAGTGGAAAATTATAATACTAGACTTGTTGAAGGCTTTACACAAAGGAAAGTATTGACTTTGTGGAACTTTACACAAAAGGAAGGTATTAACTTTGTGAGACTTTACACAAAGGGAAGGTATTGACTTTGTGGAAACTTTTTTCTCCTGTTGTTGAAATTACTGTAATTTATATTATTAGTACTTTGACGGCTTATTGTGATCTTGAACTCCACCAAATGAAATGTTAAAACGGCCTTTCTTAATGGTTTTTTGGAGGAGGAAATATATATGAAATAGCTGGAAGGTTTTGGAGAAAAAGGAAATGAAAATAAGGTTTGCAAGTTGAATTGATCAATTTATGGTCTTAAACAAGCTTCATGTCAATGATACATTTTATTTGATAATGCTATCATGTCATACGGGTTTTTCAATGACGGAAGGTGATTATTGCATATATACAAAAGTTATGGGTAAATGTTTTGTCTTACTGTCTTTATATGTTGATGATATTTTCATTGCTTTTAATGACAAAAATATATTGATGGAAGCGAAAGCTTGGTTATCTTCTAAATTTGATATGAAAGATATGGGAGAAGCTTCCTATGTTTTGGGAGTGAAAATACATAGAGATCGGAATAAAATGATTCTTGGATTGTCCCAAAAGGCTTACCTTAGAAATGTTTTAAAACGATTCTCTATGGAAAATAGCAAACCTGTTAAAGTATCTATTGTGAAGGGAACTAAACTCAGTGCGAAACTATGTCCAACACTCCTGAGGAAAAGCCAGAGTGAATGGAATTCCTTATTCTTTAGCTTTTGGAATGTCTTACGTATGCTATGTTATTCACACGATCTGATCTTAGCCATGTCGTTGGAATCCTTAGTGGATATTAAAAGAAACATGGAGAAGGGCACTGGAAACAAATCAAATATGTACTGCATATGTCAAAGGAATATATGGATTATTCATTATGTTTTAATAGCCATAATCTTCAACTACAGGGTTATTTTGATGCTGATTAGCAAATGGCTTCTGGTTATCTATTTACTTTGACAGGAGGTGTTATTCCTTATTGCAACAGGAAACATGATACAGTTGCTCATTCTACCATGGAAGTTGAATACATTGCTGCATCTGAAGTAGCAAAGGAAATTACATGACTAAGGGAATATCTTGCATCATTAAAGATCGTGGAAAGTGCATCACCACCTATCACTTATTTCAAAATAAAAGTAAACACATTGAAGAAAGATCCACTTACTAAGTCAGTTAGTCAGGAATTATTTTTAAGAATGATTAAGTCATCGGACTTCAGATTATTGATTGAAATATTTCAGCCAAGTGGGAGATGTTGAGAATTTTATGTGGCTTTCAATATTTATTATGATTATTGTCTACGTTACTCGGTGTGGAATTATTCATATTATTGATGCAAGTGATAGGGAACATTTGATGCGGAATTTAACTGGAGGAATTAATACTCGAGGTGCCGAGGACAGCTGTGTTGGAATATGGTAGACATATTTATTGAGATCAAGTCTACTGGAATTTGATATGCATGCATTTGTTTAACCCAGGCATAGCACAAGGCAGAATAGCTGGGTTTGTTTTGCAGGATCGGCTCTGCAAGCTGTTGACCCACATGATCAGATTGGAATTGATCTCATAAACAATCTGATTATGGCACATGACTCACACATGTGTGCTTGGGACTAATATATTTTAGACTCATAAAACTGGCATGTCTGATCGTGGTTGGTGACATGGTTCAGGAGTCTCACGGGATACCGGAAACAGGTGGGTTACTTTATAACACCTGGAAGTGGAGTCTATAAATAGATCCCTACCCTCTAGTCTCATTATGCACTGTGAGCGGCACCACAGAAAAGACAGAGAAATAGAGGGTAGGCCGAAAATCTCCACAGAATTAATCTAGGGTTTAAGAAAACCCAACACCAACAACGACGCCACTGGTTTCGTAGCAAAGAACCATATTTTTTATAGTGTCCTTGAGCAAAGCTATGATTTTACACCATAAATTTAGAATGTTATGTAGCTATTTTTTCCTATTCAAAGACAAGGGGAGCCAATCTTCGCGTCACATATATGTTAATCACTGGAATCTGTGATTGTTGTTTCCGGGCCCGTCGGGAAAAATTCTCAATTCTCGTTAGTCCAGTTTCTGGTTTGCGTACCCTTCATCCAGGCATGCTAGCATTTCTGCTGCTTCAGCAACTGCAGAGACAACTCTTCAGTGAAAACCACTAAGATACATGTGCCTTGCAACGATGTTTTAAAACCAGGTGATATTTTTTTTTAGATTAAGGAACACAAAGTTTCCGGCCTACCCCATTCCCGAAAGAATGAGTACAGCCACTCAGTACAACTCCAAGGATTCTAAGATCCACAACCGTTTAACGGGAAACAAAACAGCACAACACCAACTAAAGAAGAATAAATGGCTCTAACGAAGCCACCCAAAACTTAGTTCTCAATTCTTCTCCGATGCCTCCACTCCATCTTTCCAAAAAAATCGAGCACCAAGACTTCAATTCTTCTGCATCCCTCCTTCAAAGCCACTCTCTCCTCCTCTTTAGACAACTGAGACCAGTGTCTAATCCAATAAGTCCCTCTGAAAATGACCTGCAGGAAAGAGTTAGTACTTGTTTTGTTGAAAACCGCATCATTTCTACATAACCAAAGAGCCCAGCACATCGCCGCTAAACCCACTATTACTTGGTTCCTGATCGACGTATCGAAACTCAATAGCCAAGAACCAAACAAGAGGGTCATATCTCTAGGTGGTTGGAACTTGAAAGTGATGAACAACACGTTCCATAACAATCTAGCTATACAGCAATCGAAAAAAAGATGCTGAATCGATTCATCTAAGCCACAAAAGACACATTTCGTGTCCCCTTTCCAACCTCTTTTTAACAGATTATCCTTTGTAAGAATTACACCTCTCTTTAGATACCAAAGAAAGATCTTAATCTTTAGAGGTATTTTAGCCTTCCAGAACACTAACTTTCCTGGGATCCTCTCTTTTTTCATGATATCTCTATACAAAGACTGTGTTGTAAACGTCCCATTTTTTCTTAAATTCCAAATGAACTTGTCCTTATTATCATTTAGGTTGACGGGAAGAATTAAAGAGACCAAATTGAGCCAATCTTGTAGCTTTCCCCCAACTATCGCTCTTCTAAAAGAGACGTTAAGAGGAGAGGTACTTAGTACGTTAGCCACCGTGTCATTCTTCCGTCTCGCTATATTATATAATGCCGGAAATTTTTCCATTAAAGGTTCCTAGCCCATCCAGGTGTCTTCCCAAAATCTAGTTTGGGTTCCACTATTGACCATAAATCTCCCTTTTTGAAGGAAAATGTCCTTTACGTCCATGAGCCCCGCCCAGAAATGCGAGTCGCCCGGCCTTTTAACTACTTGGGAAAGAGTTTTGCTTTTCAGATATTTCTTTCATAAGACATCTTGCCAAAGACCTTCTTCATTCTGCAGCTTAAATAACCACTTAGTTAGGAGGCAAGAGTTCTGCACCTCCAAATCTAAAAAGCCCAGCCCACCCATATCTCTAGGTTTGCACAAGATGTTCCAACGTGCAAGTCTATACTTTTTCTTATGCTCATCACATTGCCAAAAGAATCTAGATCGGTAGTAGTTCAGTTTCTTAATTACTCCTTTAGGAATACCAAAGAAAGACATCATAAACATTGGTAAGCTAGACAGAACTGAGTTTACCAACACTAGTCTTCCTCCGTACGATAACAACTTGCCCTTCCAGCTACTAAGCTTCTTTTGGAACCTTTCCTCAATCAGACTCCAATCCTTATTTGACAACTTCCGATAGTGCATTGGAATTCCAAGATACCGGAAGGGAAGAGTACCTTCCTTACAACCAAAGAGTTCTACAAACTCCTTACTCCGGTCTCTTGCCAAACCAAAACAAAACAGTTCACTTTTGTGGAAATTAATCTTCAGGCCCGACAGCTTTTCGAAAGCACCTAGTACCAACTTTAAGTTATTAGCTCCCTCAAGATCATTTTTCATGAAAAGTATAGTATCGTCTGCATACTGGAGAATGGAAAGACCATTCTCCACTAGATTAGGCACTAGGCCCTTGAATTGGTCGTTGATCTTAGCTCTGGAGACTAGAATGGCCAACATATCAACGACTAGGTTAAATAAAATTGGGGATAAGGGATCCCCCTGTCTGAGTCCTTGCCTAGTCTGAAAGTAATGGCCAATTTCCTCGTTCACTTTAACCCCTACGCTACCTTGGCTAACCACCGCCTCAATCCACTTACACCAAAGGGGTGAGAATCCTTTCATTCTGAGAGCTTGTTGCAAAAAAACCCAATTGACTTTGTCGTAAGCCTTCTCAAAATCTAGTTTAAGAATGACTCCGTCTTTTTTCCTCTTGTGTAGTTCATGGATTGTTTCATGCAACACTACCACACCTTCCAGAATATTTCTTCTCGGTAAAAAGGCCGTTTGTGATGGTCTTACCACCCTAGTAGCAATACCCGACAATCTATTAGCCAAGACTTTCGTAAAGATCTTGAAACTAACATTGAGCATGCAAATTGGCCTAAACTGTTGTAACTGTTTTGCCTCTTTCAGCTTGGGAATCAAGGCGATGGTACCAAAATTCAGACTAAACAGGGGTAGCTTACCACACTGGAAATCTCTGAACATGGCCATTAAGTCATCTTTAATAAGGCTCCAGAACACCTGATAAAATTCCGCCGGGAAACCATCAGGTCCAGGAGCCTTGTTATGCTTCATCTAGAAGATGGCCTCTCTTACTTCTTTTTCTGTAAAATCCTCCGTCAGCACCTCATTTTCTAGTTCATTAACTTGGGGAATATCCCCTACTTGTGACTCATCAAGAGAGAAATCATTTCTCTGTGATGATCCAAATAATCCTTTATAAAATTTTGTGATAACTCTCTTTAAATTTTCTTGGCCCTCAATAATTTTCCCATCCTGTTCTAGCTGAAAGATTCTTGTCTTTCTTCTTTTGCCGTTAGCTACCATCTGGAAGTATTTTGTGTTATTATCTCCTTCCAGCAGGTCTTTGGTCTTGGCTCTCTGGAACCATCTAATTTCTTCTTCCCTAAGAAGCTGTGCGATTCTCTCCTTAGTGTTTTGTTTGAGGTCCAGCTCCTGTTGACTCAGAAGTTGAGTCTCTGCTTTCTTATCAAGTTTATCTGCCCGCCTTAACAGCTCCTCTTTTTCTTTCTTACAATTCCCATCCACATTCTTGGCCCACCCTCTCAAAAATTGTCTCAACCTTCTAATCCTGTTCTGCCACTTCTGTAAAGAAGTGGAGCCTTTTTTCTCCCCATTCCAAACTTTTGCCACCGTATCAAAGAAATCTTCCCGAAGGAGATATAATCAAATATGGCCCGAATCATATAATGAACATTAAAAAGAGAAAGGTGGTACATAAACATATGAAGTAAGCTCTCGATTGACAGCTAGATTAATTCTGATCCATAACAACCTTTTTAAAATAAGTCTAAAGCATTCTTTTGTAAAACTATGAAAAAATATCATCTCTAGCATTTCATCTAAAATATATTCTTCTATAAAAAGTCATGCGGGAGAGAGACATTAGTGGGAGAAAAGAGGGGATGAGCAAGAAATCAGTGGGTGGGTGAGGATAAGTACAGGCTGTGGGCCCCGCATGTATGTGCTGCAAAAAAATAGCCAGTTGAACGGTGAAGATAGCCGGTTTATCTATACTTAAGTTCATAATTTTGATCCACACATTGAAGTAGGTACCTTGGGTGTTGTAACGTATTTAAAATAAAACAATATCGCAAGTGCTTAAATGTGTCAATGTTGAGGTGTCACAGACAGGGAAGAAATCGCTAGACAGAAGGGGGCATGTGCAAAGAGATCAGAGCAAGGGACGGTGAACAAGAGGAGAGCGCACTGCCATCGACTCATATTTTTAAATTGTAGTAATATGGGAGCGCATACATATACCTAATACAACATAATCCAAAGCGGTCTATCAGCATTCAGTTTATTTGCACAAGCACTCACTCTAATGGCAAAAACCATCGATCATAAACATAAGCCATTAGTTATAGCCGAAAAGAATAAGCTCTTAATCATGTTAATGGCTTAAACAAGAGACGTGCATCCTTCGAAGAGAGCCTTGCTAATTAACATCATTGAAGAGTACAGGAGGGAGCTTTAAGATATACTACTAAATATTTTTTCGAAACATCCTATTTTCGTGCATGTGGCCGGTGGTGCATTCTTCTACACGTTTGCCATGAACTAGATGTGTCCAAAGTAAAACCCCAGCAACCATGGGCCACCCATCGTTGTCTCTTCATGGCCTCACTTTCTTCCTCCCTGTCGAATGTGTACAGATTCAATTGGATGAATGAAAGCATCATTTTCTCTCAATCACTTGTCCTAATCTCTTGCAATAAGTTATCAGCACACACGAATATACATTCAAGTGCAAACAGAGAACACACACAAGGTAATGAAACTACTTTGGATGTTCATGCTTTGGTGGCAAGCGGCCTGGCGCGGCGCGTCTTCACGGCGCGGCTCGGCGGCTCCACGGCGTGGGGCACGGCGAGGACCGCCGGCGTGCGGCCAGCACGGCCGGCCGGCGACAAGGCGCGACGAAGCACGGCCAGCGGCGCCCAAGCCCGAGACGGCTCACGGCTGGCTGTGCCCGAGCCCGAAGCGGCTCACGGCCGGCTGCGCCCGAGCCCGAAGTGGCTCACGGCCGGCGGTGCCCAACGAGGTAGCGGCCCGAGGCCGGCAGAGGAAGCGCCCGCGGCCGACGCGCGGCCCGGCGCGGCTCGGTGCGGCCTGCTCGGCGTGGCGACCGGAGGCGGCGCGCTCGGCGTGGCGCAGTGGCACGGCGCTCCAGATGCCCGTGGTGGCGCGTGGCGGTGGAGCCGGTCGGGTGCGGCAGCGCGGTCGGCGGCGAAGCCCGACCAGACGGCGCGGCCAGCGCAGCCGAAGGCGGCGGAGCCCGCAGCAGGCGCTCGGCACGGCCGGCCCTCGGCGCGGCCCGCGCTCGGCGCGAACCGGCGTGGCGGCTCCCGGCGGCGTGCGGCCGGCGCAGAGGCGGCGGCGCCCGACCAACCGGCCGGCGGCGGTGGCAGCGGCACCTCGGAGACGGCGCGGCCGGAGGCGGCGGCCGACGGCAAGGCCGGAGGCGGCGGCTTGCGCGCGGAGGCGGCTTGACCCGGCGCGGGAGGTGGCGGCGGCGCCAAGGGCTTGCGGCCGGCGACGGCGGCGGCCGGCGGCGGTGGCACCCGGGCCGGCAGGCGGCGGCCCCATGGGATGGCGGCGGCTAGGGTTTGGGTTAGGGAAACCCTAACCTCCCCCATTCCCTTTTATGGGCTGCCCCCAAATGGGCTTTGGCCCATTAAAATCCCACCTCCCAAGTTTTCGGCATTTTGCACAATTCCCTCTCTATTTCGTGCAAATGCAGCATTTTTATGTTAAATAAATTTCTATTGTATATATTTGCAATATAGTCCTTATGCTTTTTTATAATTGTACCCGATAATCTGTACTTTTATAAATTAGCATTTCAGTCCCTACAGGATCTGAAAATTATGTAATTGTTCAAATAAATGTGTATGCACATTTCTATAACATTTACATATTTAGGATTATTTTATTGCAATTTATTTACAATATGCATTGCGACCATATTTAAATTTGCTATCTTTCGCAAATTTAAAATTTAAAATTCCCATTTAGTGAGTACCATTGTACTTAATAATTTGGAATTTTTTTGCAAAATATTATACCTACCATAAATACCATAAAATCACAATTTATGGCACTTTGCTTGTACGCTATGCCACACAAATTGGTGTTCACCACCAATATTGTGATTACACGGTATTATAAATATAACCACATGTTATATTTAATTTGGGTATATATTCATTTGGATTACAATACTCATATTGTTTTCCACATATTTTGCATTTTATTACAACATTACCATACACATTAATTTACCTTATGTAAATTAATTCATTATGGTGTACTTTTCATGTAGGTTTTAAATGGCTAGCAAAGATTTTGAGCCCCTCGCTCTCGATGGTACCAATTATCCTACATGAGCTATGGACCTCAAAATCAACCTAACCACACGTGGGTTGCAACGGGTGATATTTGATCCTCCAGCTGATCAAATTTCTCCGGATATTATGAGATATTCCGTTTTGAATATAATACGGAATCACATACATCCAGATTTGAAGGCTGAATATTTGTATGAGGAGAATCCACTCATATTATGGTTAGCCCTCAAAAATAGATATGAACAACAGAAAGCTGTTATATTACCTGAGGCTAGTCATGAATGGGCACATTTTCGATTCCAAGATTTCAAATTTGTTGGAGAATATAACCATGCCCTTCATACAATTTGCTCCAAATTGCGGTTTTGTGACAAGGAACCAACGGATGTGGACAAAATAGAGAAGACTCTCTCGACTATGCTCCCATCTGACAGGGTCCTACAGCAACAATGGCGTGCTGCAAATTACCAAACTTATTTTGATCTTATGCATACTATGCTTCAGGCAGAAAAGCATGCTGAACTTCTTTTAAAGAATAATCAGCAACGTCCCATTGGGGCTGCTCCACTTCCTGAAGTTCATGCTAATCAAAATAACAACAAGTTCAGTGGTTCACACAATCACTCAAAGAACTTTAAAGGTAAACACAAATGCAATAAGAAGCAAAAACCAAGTGGATTCAAGAAAGGTAAAGGCAATTATGGTAAGAGAGTTGACAAAACTGAAATTTGTCAAAAATGTGGTTGCTACAACCATCCTACCAAGAAATGCCGCACCCCGAAGCATCTTGTGAACCTCTACCTCCAGTCTTTGGCTCACGGCAAGAAAGCTCAAGAGAAGAGATTTGAAGCACACTTCAATCTCACATCCAACAATGATGAAGCCAGATGCTCTCAAAAGTTCATTCAAGAACTCAAAGACACAGGTGCTTCTACAAAGAAAGATGATCTTATGTGCATTGAGGACACACTTGAAGAATTTCATTCTCAAGACATGTTTGGAGATCTCAGTTAGACTCCTCGTTCCATAGCTAATAAGTACTATAGTGTTGTAATATAAATAATGTTGTCATCTATATTGTAAGCTTGTATGCTACAATCATATATCGAACATATTCGGTATTGTAAAATAAAGTTTGTATGTATTCTATATATACCACTACAAGAATTTCATTAAATTCTTCTTTTGTGTATATAGATTTTTGGAGTCAATCCAATGGAGGAGGAATTATGCCTTGTAGACAGCAGCACCACAAACTCTATACTTAGGGACACAAAATATTTCCTGAGTCTTACTAGGAGGAAAGGAAATGCTTTAACCATCGCTGGACACGATGCAACGATAGTAGGCTCTGGTCGCGCCTCTATCACTCTCCCTATGAGTACACAATTGAAAATTGAGGATGCACTCTTGTATCCCGATTCGACACGTACCCTACTTAGTTATAGAGATATCCGTCAGAATGGTTTCCATGTTGAAACCCAAAATGACAACAAAGAGGAATATCTCCTCTTAACCAAACACAACGGATATGGCAAACAAGTATTAGAAAAAATTCCATCTTTAAACTCCGGATTGTACTATACATACATCAAACCCGTTCAACATATTGCGTACAAAGTAATTTTCCAAAACACTAACATATTCCAAACATGGCATGATCGCCTTGGCCACCCAGACATTGGAATGATGAGGAAAATTATTGGCAATTCAATTGGTCATACATACCATAAAACAAAATTTCCGGAATCCTCAGATTTTGTGTGTCCTTCATGTGCCACCGGAAAATTGATTTTAAGACCCTCTTATCTTAAAATCAGAGCTGAACCACTTAGATTTCTTGAACGCATTCAAGGAGATATATGTGGTCCTATACAACCATTGTGTGGACCGTTCAGATATTTCATGGTTCTCATTGACGCATCTACTAGATGGTCACATGTGTGTCTTTTATCCACATGAAACCATGCATTTGCTAAGTTAATTGGTCAAATTATCCAATTACGAGCACATTATCTTGAATATCGAATTCAATCAATTCGAATGGACAATGCTGCTGAATTTTCATCCCATGCCTTCAATGACTATTGTATGGCTCTTGGGATACAAGTTCAACACTCTGTTCCATATGTCCATACACAAAATGGTTTACAAGAATCTCTTATCCAGAGAATCAAGCTCATTGCAAGACCATTACTACAGAATTGCAACTTACCAACATCATGTTGGGGTCACGCAGTTTTACACGCTGCTGACTTAATCCAATTACGTCCAAATGCATATCATAGCACTTCCTCGCTACAATTAGTACGTGAAAATCCACCAGATATTTCCCATCTGCGAAAGTTCGGTTGCGCTACATACGTACCAATCTCACCACCGCAGCGTACCTCAATGGGACCGCACAGGAAACTTGGGATCTATGTTGGGTATAAATCTCCGTCAATCATAAAATACCTCGAGCCCCTAACAGGGGACCTGTTTACGGCCCGGTACGCTGATTGCATATTCAATGAGGAACATTTCCCGGCATTAGGGGGAGACAATAAGTATCAAACTGAATGTCAGGAAATTAATTGGAATGTACAAGGCATTCCTACCTTAGACCCACGTACCAGAGAAACTGAACTTCAAGTTCAGAAACTCATTCATTTGCAAAACATTGCAAATAATCTGCCAGATGCATTTACTGATTATAAGGGTGTCACAAAATCCTATAATCCTGCCAGAAATGTACCTGAAAGAGTGGAGGTACCGCAAAATACCACTCAACTCCCAATTCAAAATAAGAGGGGGAGAAGTACGGTACAAATGGCGGATACAGCTTCTAACAAGCGACAAAGGAAACAAAAGAATGTAAATGCAGATCAACCTCAAGTTGATAGACACCAAAGGATCCTTAAACCCAGATCAACAGTGCACTCAAATACTGATCCTGGGACATTGGAATACCCCGACTCAAATATTTTGGGAAATAACATTGAGTCATCAGGGGTCCAAGAAATTTCCACTAACTATACTGATTCTGGAGAATCATACGATCGTAAGACTACAATTGTCGACATTTATTTCTCCACAACAATTGCAAATAACCTTCAAAATGATCCAGATCCCAAGACCATGGCAGAGTGCAAACAACGCTCGGACTGGAATCAATGGAAGGAGGCAATTCAAGCGGAGTTAGCCTCGCTCAAGAAAAGAAATGTATTCACCAATGTGATACATACACCTCCCAATGTATTCCCTGTCGGTTTCAAATGGGTTTTCGTCCGCAAACGGAATGAAAACAATGAGGTGGTGAGATACAAAGCAAGGCTTGTAGCACAAGGGTTCACGCAGAGACCCGGCATTGATTACAATGAAACGTATTCTCCAGTAATGAGTGGAATAACATTCCGATACTTAATCTCATTGGCAGTTAAAAATCATCTATCTTTTCAGTTGATGGATGTAGTGACTGCATATCTTTATGGGTCATTTGATTCGGAAATATATATGAAAGTTCCCGATGGAATCTCAATTCTGAATCCGAACGCAAATCGCAATATATATTGTGTAAAATTGAACAAGTCTTTATACGGCTTGAAACAGTCGGGTAGAATGTGGTACAACCGACTAAGTGAGTTCCTTACCAAAAAGGGATACTCTAACAATTATGATTGCCCATGCGTGTTCATCAAAAGATCCTCAACAAGATTTTGCATTATATCTGTGTATGTTGATGATCTTAATATCATTGGTAACACACAAGATATAGATGAAGCACATAATCATCTTATGACGGAATTTGAAAAGAAGGATCTGGGTAAAACCAAATTTTGCTGAGGTATACAACTTGAGCACCTTCATTCAGGCATCGTAGTGCATCAATCAGCCTATGTCCAGAAAATATTGGAGAAATTCAATATGGACAAAGCATATCCATCGAAAACCCCAATGGTTGTTCGATCTCTAGACAGGGATAAAGATCCATTTAGACCCCGAGATGACAATGAAGAGCTATTGGGACCCGACGTTCCATATCTCAGTGCCATCGGAGCGCTTATGTACCTTGCTAATTGCACCCGGCTGGATATCGCATTTGCGGTAAATCTACTTGATAGATATAGCGCTGCTCCAACCAAAAGACATTGGGTAGGAGCGAAGAATATCCTTAGATATCTTCAAGGCACTAAAGATCTCAGTCTATTCTTCCAAAAGAATAAAAATGTGGATTTAATAGGATATACAGATGCTGGCTATTTATCAGATCCCCATAATGCCAGATCTCAAACAGGCTTTATATTTTTACATGGTGGAACAACCATCTCTTGGAAGTTTTCGAAACAGACTCTAGTGGCTACATCCACTAATCATTCAGAAATAAATTTCATTATATGAAGCATCACGTGAATGTGTATGGCTTCGCAGAATGATTAACCACATACAACAATCATGTGGTATAGGTGCTATTACATCACCTACCATTATCTACGAAGATAATGCTGCTTGCGTTGTTCAAATGCAAACGGGTTACATAAAGGGCAATATCACAAAACATATTGCACCTAAACTATTTTACCCACATGAATTGCAAGAGAGTGGAGAAATAAATATTCTGCAAACTAAGTCTTGTGATAATCTCGCAGACTTATTCACCAAGTCATTACCAACCTCCACATTCCAACAATGTGTTCATGGAATTGGTATGCGAAGACTACGTGATTTGCAGATGTCAGGGGGAGAAATCTCCTAAGACTTAACCCGTTCAATACAGTATTGTACTCTTTTCCCTTTATGAGTTTTCCCTCTAAGGTTTCTCATTAAAGGTTTTTAATGAGGCAATATAACAACGTAATCATAAATATATCTCTATTTTCCCACAAGGGTTATTAAAGAGATATAATCAAATATATGCCATATCATTTTTCTCCTTAAATTTTCCCACTGGGTTTTAAAGGAGTTTTTCATGGCATATCTACACTATCGATTCTCCTCATATTTTCCCTACAGGATTTTTGGAGGGGTTTTTCCAAGATGATGAATCAAGATGATCATATGAAGATACATTGGTCAAGGAGGAGTGTTACAACCAAAAAGTAACCAATGTACAGACACCTTTTACTGTAAAGACATCATTTAGAACAGACACATCTTTTGCTGGCACCCCTCATCATCTATATATATGTATCAACATGTATAGATTCAATTGGATGAATGAAAGCATCGTTTTCTCTCAATCACTTGTCCTAATCTCTTGCAATATATAGCGCGCTAGCATAAAACCACCTCCGGCCACCCATCACGGCCCCGCTGGCCTTCCTCCTTGACGACTTCCACCTCATCGCACCTGATTGCGGACATGTTCTTCACCCATTAGGGTCTTATATATTGTTATAATTTTGTCATTTCCTTATTTTTTTTAAAACACAAAATAATGTATGTGATGTTAACTTTCTGTAATTAATGTTCCTAGAAGCCCTTGGCCGAATACTACTCCGCCCAATGTGAATAAATCCAACCCACGCCCAGATCAATCCAGTTCTCCTCTTCCTATATTTGCACTTCATATCGCATTCCTCCTACCAAGGTCCTCCGTAGCCTCTGCAAAGGAAACGTCATGGACCGTAACAACTTGTCAACAAACAGCAATCCAAGAATTAATGTGAGGCACAACATCGTGTGATGATGAAGGCACAACATCGTATTTTTGGGTCAACATTAGAGAAAAAACGAAACAGCAGGAGTTGCTGAAAAACCAAGTGTCCAGGTTGTGTGATGGGGTATCTATATTAGCAGTAGTGAGGCAGCCTATAAATATCTTGAATTTTCTAAAATAGTCTTTTTATTAAATATTATATAAATTACTATCTCTTAAAAAATTACAGAAACAATACTTTAGAACCATTTCAATCTAGAATAAAGCTTCCATTAATATTTGAAATAACAGCAAAAGCTCTGTTGTTGAACCAATGGACGACAAAGTGCCACGTCGGTGCCACAGGTTCTGTCGCCATTTCAATTGGTGACAGAGAGACCAATCGTCAATTGAAATGGTGATAGAAGCCCATGCATTTTCAGTCGCCATTTCAAACGACAACAAAAGGCCCTGCACCCTCTATCGCCATTTGAAATGGTGACATAACCCAGCCTATAAAAGGGCAAAAATTGGCAAACTCATTTTAATTTAGTAAGAAAAGAAAGAAGGGAGAAGATCAGAGGAGAAAAACAAAAGAGATAAGAGAATAGGAGAGGAGAGGAGAAGGGAGTAGGAGAAGGAGTTGATATCTGCAACCAGAGGTAAGTTCTCTATTTCTTTACAGAATTCATTTTGAAATCATGGTAGGTACGAAAATAAATTCATTAGATGTGTAGCTGTATTGGCTAGTCGGCAGATGTGTAAATGGAATTAATGGAAATGAAGGGCCAAAATTCATGGAGCTCATACATAGGATTGGCAAAGGAGTGTGGATGGCCGCTTGTATTATTAGAACAAGCCTATCAGAAAGTCCACCCCAGCGCATGTAACATAGGAAAATGCCATTGGTGGTGTGGCGAAGAAGTTGGGCAGTCCAGTCAAAGTGCACCGTATTTTGAACCAAGAAAGGGTAGGTGGTAATGACTCAGTTGAAACTAAGACTGAAGACCCTCTTATGTCCGAGCATGCTCACCATGACCAATCGATGTACGATGACTGCATCAACTGGTATAGCATGTGCACTGGGACTCGGGTTGTGCGCATCATGGAGGATCCATCGAGGCACTTTCCTAGCATGGCAGACACCTACCCCACTCATAAGGAATCCACCTTTCATCTCTTGGTTAGCAACATATAATTAATTATATTCCACTACATATGATCACATTAATTCTAACATATCTTCCTTACCTCACAAAGCAATCTCATGAGGGAGATTCACGATGATTTGACCTCTCTAATCCAAGGACCCAAAATGGAAGTCTCAGAGCTGTGCTTGGCCAGATTAGAGATAAAGCCAAGCACATCATCTCACTAACGTCATGTAGGAGGCCAAGGACCAAAGTGGTGTCATGTGCTTTCGTGCTCCGTGCTCGAGGGGTTAGCATGTCGCATGCACCTAGCATACCTCAACCGCACGTCACATGCACCCAACATGCCTCCACCACACGTGGCAGGGGGCTCTTCCTAGCAGGGTATTGCCCCTATGGCTGAGCATGCTTGGATATACCCAGGTATACCATTCACCTTTTGTTGCTATCTTTTCTGTCACCACAAGATTCTGTCACCAATCGAATTGGCAACAGTCCTTGTCGCTAATTCAACTAGTGACAGAGTCTCTATCATCAATTTGACTGGCGATAGATATATGCTTAGTATCATGTAGGACTCCACATAGGATAGTCACCAATTTAAATGGTGGCATTCCTCTGTTGCCATTTGAATTGGCGATAAATGATTATTACTCTGTCGCCAAATTCTAGGGTATGCAAAAATGAGAAAAAATTTTAAACCTTTTGAATGCATTTTATTTTCTTGGTTCTTCATTGGAGTTTCTTTAAAAAAATTTGAATTTCAAAAACAAAAGTGTTTAGAATGCAATTCAAATTAAAACTCAAAAATCATACTAAAAAGAGGATCAAAAGTTGGCATGGGGAAACTTATAGTGGAAACCATCCTAAAAGCCCACGAGTATAATTTTGGCACAAAAAAATAAATATTAAAGAAAGCTCCAAAATTATTTAAATCAAATAAGTGTATTTAAATTCAACCAGAAGTTTTCTCAGATTTTCTAGAAAAATCAAGAGAAAATAAAACTCTAAAAATTTTACACAATCATCCACACTATATTATAAGCTTTCATAAAAATTTTCATAATTGTTTAAGCTCATCTGATATGCCCAACAATTGCCCAAACCTCTCAGCTCACCTCACCCTTTCTCTCTCTCACCGCAAAGTGTGGCCCCACTTGCAGAACCTTTCTTCCACCTCCAGCCAGTAGCTTGAGAAATCATGAACACATGCCACTAATTTTTGATGCCATGCTCATTGTTTTGATACCATGCCTGTTGTTTCTCCTCTTTGCTGACAAACCATGCCTTGTGCCTCACCTTTCCTCTGTGCATCTCGGCCTTGTTCCTAGCTTTGCAATACGACTGCTAAGTTGGCCCTCAAGAGATTCGACTAGTTTGCACTTGCTTGAGAGCTTCGATCAGCTAGAAAGTACTCGAACGCACTACCATGAGTACTCGTACACATGACTCCTAAACCTTTTACATATCAAGATTTTAACCAACAACCCCATTAGGCCGCCTCTCTACGCTCACTGATGCGCCGGGCCCACTGACAGGGTTCGTCTTCCACCTCACGCACCTGCGCCAACTCCATCGTGGTCATGGCTCGTGTTGCCCTTAGTTTTCAATGCCGCACCCAGAGTTCTTCTCTACTGCTACGAACCCCCGCCTACCCGTCGCCTTAATGCGACGCATCTCTTCCCCATTGTTTTCTTTCGCGCCTTGCGTTCCGTGGCGAGAATTTGACCGCACTGCTTGGTTGCACTCACGAGAACTTGCACTCTACCCTCAGCTATTCCGTACCTATAAAGCACCCTACCGTTCCATACCTCTTCATCTCACCTACTCGGTCTCTTGTGCACGATCCTTGAGCACTACTCTCACTGGAACGTTGAGAAACCAAAGTCGTATGCGACGCCCGTGAGCACGCCACTATGTTCTAGCAACTCTGGTGAGCTTCTCTCCTCCCTAACTTCGTCACAACACGCCTTACCTCTTCCTTAAGCACCCTACTCATTTGATTGGCCTTTCATGTAGTGGATCACTTGAGCTAGACTTTCTTCCTCATCTCCGACCAATACATCACTGTAAGCCTTCCTCTCTCTCCGGTGAGCCGTACCTCAATTCCATTCACCCATACCTTCACACGCATACAAGTAAGCTCATGCACACCCTTTTGTGGCTTCACTGTTGCCAGAAACCGTTATCATCGTGGACCCTTCACTACGAACAAGGTCTTCGACTCCAGCCTCCTCTGCTCCTTCTCAAGTGCCGTCATCGTCTTCGGTACGTTCCTTCTCCCCCATGGAAGCTCCCCTAAGCACCAAAATGGAGCCCTAGTAGCTCATAGCCCCGTAGAGACATTCCCCTACCTCCGCCATCGCAGGATCAAGCCGTCGATCGCCCTACCCTCTAAGTTGGGCCGCGATTCTTCGCCTAGGCATGCAGGCAAAGGTCCCAACTCCATTTTAGCTCACGGCCCATCAGCCTAGGAGTCCCTCACTGGCAACGAGCCATGGCCCTCTCTATAGAGAGAAGTACCATAGTGGTCGGAGTGAATAAAAGAACTAAAGCAGTCGAAGTAAAAAAGAGAACTAAAGTAGTTGAACTCAAAAGGGAACCGTAGTTGTCGAAATTGGGAAGAGAACCATAGTAGTCGAAGTCGAAATCTGGTAGCACTATGAGATCTTCGACCACTACTGGTGTCAAAATCTTCAACTGCAGCCGGAGATGAGATCTTTGACCACTGCCGTTGTCGAAATCTTCAATTACTGCCGGTGTCAATATCTTTGACCGCTGCCAGTGTCAAAATCTTTGACTACAGCTGGAGTCAAGATCTTCAACTACTATTGTTGTCGAGATTTTCGACCGCTGCCATTATCGGATCCTTCAACCGTAGCTACAGTCGACATCTTTGACTGTAGCCAGAGTTGAGATATTCGACCGCTTCTAGCCATAGTCAAAATCTTCGATCACAGCTCATGTTGAAATCTTCGACCACTACCAATGTCCAAATCTTCGACCACAACCGGTATTGAAATCTTCGACCGTTGCCGATATCAAAATCTCCGACCGCAGCTAGACTTGTAATCTTTGACCACTGACCGTAGTCGTAAGCTACAATACCCAATCAGAAGCGTAAGCTACAGAACATAGTCTGTAGTCGAAATCTATAGAACGTAGTTAGTAGTCGGTGGTCGTAATCTACAATACCTATTCGGTGGTCGGAAGACCTGTGTGGTCGAAGACCGGTAGTACCGGCTTTGTATGAGTGGTACGACCAGAGTTACGGTAAGATTGACCCGATCGGTAGTTATAAGCTACAGTACCCAGTTGGTGCTTGAAAGACCTGCATGATCAAATACCGGTAGTACCGGCTCTGTGTGAGCGGTACGACTGGAGTTGTGGTGGTATCAACGTGGTCGATAGTTGGAGCGATCGAGTACCATAGCAGTCAGAACGTCTGAGTATTGAAGTAGTCGTAAGTCGTACTCATATGGTCAATAGTCACAATGGTTGTAAGGCTGTAAGCTACAGTGGCCATGAGTTGCTAGATGTCGTGGTCATAGGCTGCAGTAGCCATAGATAGAATTAAGTAGCAGCTGAAGAGTGTTAGAAGTTGGAAGAACACCATAGCGGCTGAAGAACATTAGTAGTCGTAAAGAGTACCGTACCAACCGAAAAGAGATAACTTTTGCATACGAACTCTGAATTTAGTGATCTTTGTTTCTAAATTTGTCTAAAAACATGATATTCCTGATTATATAAAAATATTTAAGTCTTGTTTGTGTTTAAATTTATTTAGCTCTTATTTGTATTTATCTAGATTTTATCGATTAGATGATGTCATGCCGGACAACTTCAAGAACGCACCCGAAATATTCTCTAAATAGTAAGAGTAAGGCAAGCACCCCTTTGAACATGTTGATCCCAGTATTTCAATTATTGTATATTATTTCAAAAATCCATTATGTATGCATGTATGTTTCATCAAAATTGCTATACTGTAGGTATTGGTAGTTACAACCGCTCATATGCATTGAACCTCCCTTGCCGATTCGATATCCCAACATGTTGTAACCCTTAGGACATGGTTAGACATAGCTAATGTCAAATTTTGGGTATAGTACATTGAGTACATGTTCTAGATGCTTAGCTAAGCACTAGTTTCTAGTACAAATTTACATGTGGACATGATGGTTTCATAATATTGGACCTGAGAAGGAATCTCTGTTAGTTTGGTATAAAACAAAATGAAAACCTAGCTTTGGACGCGGATGAGTTATATGATAAACTATTAAATGTGAGGAGGAAGCTCGCACATAGGTAGAGGGAGATTCTCGTCCGGGTTAATTAAGAACCGAACACTGTTGCTGCACATCTAAGTCATACCGTATAACCACATGTGCTATATGGGCTTGGGCTTTAGCTGATTAAGTTGTCTAGGTCTAGCCTTGCATTGTGGTAGGTGCAGATGTAGTGAGAGCATTCCTAGTGAAGGTCTGCTTGTAGGGGCTCTCTTCACCAAGGTGTTGGGACCAAAGCTTGCTAATACAATGATGAATGCCCACTTAGGAGACAGACCTAAGTGAGGGTCTTCACTTAGGAGATGGACCTAAGCGAGGATTCGAATGTTTTCTTAGGACATGGACCTAAGAGAGGATTTGAATGTTGTAAACCCTTCTATGCATTGCTTATGTATTCACCCATTTGTCATAAATTAAATATATATGATACGTATGGATATGATCTCAATGTTGTGAATGTGTGTACTAGCTACTGATCATGGGACTACTACAGAATACATATGGTGATTTCGGGATACAAAGCCAGATTTGGCACTATTGTCCACCGTATTTACAAAAATAGTCGTATGCACACTGTATTCACAAAAATATCGCTTATGCCATCCGATGGGTAGCCTGCCACCTGGTGGGGGACGACAGGCTTGCCTACTGTCTAGTGAGGGGGCAGTAGGTGATTAAGCCAGCTAATTAGCTGGCTTAATTATCTGCCATAATTTTTTGTTTATTTGAAATTTTAAACATACCAAATGAGCTCAAAAATTTACAAAAATTTATGTACAGCCTCCTAACACAATGTACCTCTTAGCATAATATTTGGATAATTTTATCCAATGCGAATGTTGCTCAAAAATTCATAAAATTTCAAATATAGCAAATGAGCTTCAAAAGTTTTGAAATTTTATGTAAATCCTCCCAACACAGTCATAGTTATTGTATAATTTTTTGTGAATTTGTGTGCTTTGAATTTTTCACATTTATTTGGGTTAATTTAATCATGAATTAAATTCACAAATAAATTCATTGATGTAAATTCATGATTAAATTAATTCAAATAAACGTGGTAAATTCGGATGACATAAAATTCTCAAACATTTATACAATAACTAGATTGTGTCGAAAAGTTTTACATAAATTTTTATAATTTTGGAGCTTGTTTGCTATATATAAAAACTCATACAATTATTAAAATTTTATAAATTTTTAGCAATATTTACAATGGATAAAATTATTCAAAACTTACTCTATCGAGTACGTTGTGTGTGGAGATTTTATGAAAATTTTTGTAATTTTTTGAGCTTATTTTTTATTTAAAAATTCATACAAATATTAAGCAAAAAAGGTTAGAGGAGGTAATTAAGCCGGCTTAATCACCTGTCGTTTCCTCCCCATTAGACAGGTGATTAAGCCGACTGATTAGTTGGCTTAATTACCTATTTTTATTTTGTTTTTATGAATTTGTAAATATAATGAATGAGCTCAAACAATTACAAAAATTTATGTATAGTTTTCCCGACACAACGTGCCTTATAGTGTAATTTTTGGGTAATTTTATCCATTGTGAGTATTGCTAAAAAATTCATACAATTTTGATATTTGTATGAGTTTTTACGTACAGCAAATGAGCTCCAAAAATTACAAAATTTTATGTGAAGCCTTGTGACACACTCATAGTTAGTCGATCTGGGCATTCATCACTCCGGTGAAGATTTTCAACTTTTGCTTATGTCATTTACTGTCTTAGCATCCAAGTAACTCACCCACCATTTTTATTTAATTTTTCTCACAGCCAATCCCCGGGAATCGAACGATCTTCATCGCCGGCCGTTTTCAACTTCCGTCGTCGAATCGTCACCTCCGGTGAACCGTTCTTCAATTCTTTGGTACTGCACCATCACCTCCGCCTCTTCTACGTATTCCATTCTTTGGTTTGCTCAATGAGTCACTGTGGAGATTCGCCACCATGAACCATCTCGTTCCAGCCACCTCGCGCCTTGCTGGCCTTCCTTGGTCGCTCTCCGGCCAAGTCGAGCACAGGACGTGTTCCACATGCCGAAGTCGTGCTCATGCTCACCTTAGTTCTCCGCATTCCATGCTTGTGCGCCGTTAGCCACGTGAGCCCATGGCCACTGCCTGCGCTATCGTCGACCACTTCATCGTCCAACACCGCCAACGAAGTGCACTGTACTTTGAACCAAGAAAGGATTGGTGGTATTGACTCGGTTGAAGCTAAGACGGAAGATGATCCTATGGCCAAGCACGCCACCTATGACCAATCGATGTGCAATGATTACATCCATTGGTATAGCATGCGCACTAGGACTCGAGTGGTGCATGTCGTGGAGGATCCACAGAGGCACTTTCCTAGCACGACAGACACCTACCCCACTCATCCGAACTCCGCCATTCATCTCTCAGTTAGCAACACATAATTAATCATATTCCACTACTTACGATCGCATTAATTCTAGCATATCTTCCTTACCTCATAGAGTGATCTCGTGAGAGAGATTCACGATGATTTGACCTCTCTAATGTCAAGGATCGGAAATGGCAGGTTCGGAGCCGCATTTGGTTGGATCAGAGACAAAGCCAAGCACATCGTGTCCCTAACGCCGTGCTAGAGGCCGAGGACCAAAGTGGTGCCATGTGCTTCCATGGTACATGCTCGAGAGATCAGCCACAACACATCGTGCACATCCCATGCACCTAGCGTGCCTCCACCGCACGTGGCAGGGGCTCTTCTTGGCAGGGTACTACCTCTACAACTCAGTACGTCTATGTGTACCTAGGTGTATCACTCACTTCTTGTTGCCTTCCCTCCACTTTGGAAAGATATTTCAATTGTATCATATCTTCTTGTAGGCCACCATTTTATGGACTACATGAAGGACATGTCTTCCCATGGCACACAAGTTGCAGATGACATGATGGGCCACAGGACGGAGTGGGACAACGACAATGATGATCCATTGGACGATTGGTTGGCTCAGCCCCCAGAGGACGAGGAGGTGAATGTCCTAGGCGGTTCACACCTTCGATGTGCCAGGACCGAGCCAACTGATGTTTCGACTCCCACATCTACGGCTCACCCAGCTAGGTCATGACACCCACCTAACCTATGGACCTATCAGTCAGGTCACCACTACTGTATTAAAAACCGTCTGCGTAATGAAGTTATCATAGATGGCTTGTATTAAAAATCATCTGTGATATGTTTCCCGCCTCACAATCCTCCAAAATTTCATAATCACCCGCCTGAGTCCGAGTAGGATTCTGTTCCGAGACATCTTTAGTAAAATGGGTATAACTTTTGCATACGATGTCTGTTTTCGACGTTCTTGTACTCATTGGAAAGCTAACGACGAGCCCTCTAAGACTATCAAAATGGCCATCTTTAGCCCCAAATTTGTGTTACATGTTTTTTGTTTCTATTTTTGCTCTTTTTCTTGGTCTTCCCTTCAGAAATTGGATTTTGCTTCAATTGAAAAGTTGTAGATCTCATCGAAATCTTTCAAATGAGCATATATAAGCCATATAAAACTTTTTTATTTTATCTTTTGAGACTAGCTGTTTATATTGTATCGGTATATAAAACTTTGTGCTCTAATTCATGGACGGTTGGTATATAGAACCGTCTGTGATATTCATTCATCATAAATGGTTCTAGCTACTAACCGTCTGTGATAGAGAGTATCACAGATGGTTTGTATGTAGAATTGTCTATGATAATCTGACCACTGGGCTCGTTGATCCTCCCCAACCCAATCTTAGCCAATAGAAATCCACCAACCCTCACCCCACGGATCGTAGCTCTACCTCTCCGTCCCCGCGCCAAAAAGTTTCGCACTCCCGCCTCTCTCTCCCCTATAAATAATCACCCAAACCCAACCTCCTTGCCGTTCTCCTCCTACTTGACCCTTACCATAATAGCCCGCACGAAGCAAACGACACACAAGTCTACGAGAGGCAGGACACCGCAGAAGCAACTAGCTACCAAGGCAACGCTCAATCAACACCGACGATGATGGGCGTCAAAGACATCTAGCTCGTGCGCTGCATCAGGGGCGAGAAGGCCTAGGCATAGAGGATCTTTACTTTTTCTCTGTTCTTGTTGTGTTAGTTAGATGGGTAACCTGCTCATTGTTTTGGGATATTGTAATGGTAGACTCTAATCTTAATAAAAATAAAATATGTACTGTGTTTCTTACTATATTTGCATGTTTTCAGATGGCATAGTTAACATTTTCTGAGGCTAGCCGAAAAAAGAAAAAAATTAGGTATAGAAAGAACTATCACAGACGATTTTGTGATAGAAACCGTCTGTGAAGGATTATCACAGACGGCTCAAACAAAAAACCATCTGTGATACTAGCACATCACAGACGGTTCTATCTACCAACCGTCTGTGATGAAAAAATATCACCGACGGTTCTAGCTACCAACTGTCTGTGATACTCATCTATTACAGATGGTTGCTAGCTAGAGCCGTCTGTGATGTGTGAGTATCACGGACAGTTTTTGATTCGAGCCGTCTGTGATAGTGTTCTTCACAGACAGTTCTAGTTACAAACCATCTGAGTTGTGATTATCACATATGGCTCACAAACCGTCTGCGATAACCACCGATTATCACTGACCCATAAATTCAGACGGTTCGAAAAACCATATGTGATGACGGTTCCGAACTGGCTGTGATGACCCATTTTGTAGTAGTGCACGCATAGTATTGGCGGAGGGATGGGGCCACTCGTGAGGTGACGCCTAGGTGTAACCCCGTGCAGGTCCATTTGAGTTAGTAGGTCTTTGTAATATGCTGTTATGTGTTAGCAAAGTGCTATGATATTCGCACTGATATGTTGCTCTTTGTTTTGGTTTCTTTGAACAATCATCGTACTACATGATTTCTCCTACGAGCATGAGATAGCCTCCCTTCTCAGCAGCGAGATGGAGTAATAGTAACAACACGCATCAGCATACGCGAGTCCATAGCTTTTTTAATTAGGAAAGATAGCACAATACGGTCTTCTTTTTTATGCCGAAGTGCCAATACTATCATAGGATTCAGTCACCAATCGAATTGGCAACATAATCTCTGTCGCCAATTCGATTGGTGACAGTCTCTATTGCCAATTTGACTAGCGATAGAGATCTGCACGCTGCCACGTAGGACTTCACTTATGGTAGTCACCAATTACATACGTTTATTTCTCTAATTTTTTAAGCGATGGTATATTGATGCAATATTAACGGAAAATAGATTATTTAAAAATCTAAATATCTTCTAGCATCAATACGTTGCTGTATACATCGATGTAGTATATAGGTGTAACATACGACGTGATGTACCGGCGTTAACTTTGACAGTTGCATTTCGAGTAGGAATTCTCGTGTGGTTGCACATGTCGAATGAGACATGTTGAAAGGGCCAGGAACCCGGCACAGGCCAAGCCCGAAGGTCCAGAAAGCTCGAAAATGCTAATTTTTCGAATAAAAACATTTTTAATTATCCTTTCGGAATAAAAAAAATTATATTTTCTATTTCATCGTATGTTTCAAGACCCTTTTGGGCTTCAGGCAAGACCTATGCGCTCAAAACCTGGTCAGGAGCTTGAAAAAATCGTCCGAACAGGACTGCCCATGGCGATGAATAAATGTGTAGTAAAAACATAATGATTAAGGAAATCCTACCATAATGGCGATGAATGAAGTGGAATAACTGTGTAGTAAAAACATAATGATTAAGGAAATCCTACCATGCATGTAAATTAACTAGACGTTGCATGGTTTCGATCTATGGGTTGTGTGAAATCGGATAATCTGTGAGACGTGTAAGGGTTCAGTTCGTGGTTCAAACAACAGTCTACTCGTTACGTTATCAAGTAAATTTACGCAAATAAAACTCATTTACTTAATGGAAGCTACTTACGTGATGGTATACCGTTCCAACGGTAAGACATATTTTGGTTACGTTTCAAGCAAGTTTCATCTGGGTTTCGAAAGTTCAGAAAGTACTAAGCAAGTTTCAAAAACTTTAAGCATGTTTCATGGAAGTTTTGAAAAATGTATAACGCTAGTTTTGTGCATGTTTCATTGTGTCGTTTCAGCAAGTTTGAAAGAAGTTTCGCAAGATTTAGACAAAGTTACCGAGTTCATTGTACCAACCATCGCCGAGAGTCAACCTAATCTACCATGGCTTCCTTTCACTACCAATTCCTTCGAGCCGACCACCGCGCCTTCGCATCGTTGTTCACAACGGAGAGGCTTCAGGCAATTCCTTGCATCCAGAGTATCAAATTCACTCTCTTGTTCAAACATCTAACTCAATTTAGCCAGAGAAATGCCGATTGGTCACCATCATGGTCACTTGCCATGGTCATCATCATGGTCATTTGCCATGGCCGCCGCCACTTCTTGTTGCCAGCTAGCACCGTTATGTATTTCGCCACAAATCTATCACCGCCCGCCTCCGCAGTTCCAGCTTCTTGCTTCCTGCGTGCTGTCTCATGCAAGTTAGGGTTTACAATGTGTAAGATTAGGGAGTGCTAAAGGTAATTTTGGGGTACAGCTGTAACCATCTAAATTAATTCGTCAAAATCCAACTAGGTGGAAAGTGACATTAAACTAATTCATGGTAGTATTAATTCAATATTGCGATCACCGTAGCGCGCTGACCGTATTAATTTGCTCGGGGGACCTTAGGTAGGTAGTGCAGTTGCGATTAATTCACCTCGAATGCAATTAATTCTAATCCAACAAGAGTATGACGCATCAGCCTATAAATGAAGGGATGCAAGGACTTGAACGGTAGTACTATGCTCTGTATATACCAACATACAGCGTGCACGCACGTCCTGCTTGGTAGAGGCATTTATATCACTACTACATTGGTTATACTGGACGACTTACTATAGATGATTCTACAAAATTATTTAGTGTTAAACTGCAGCATAGTTATCTTAAATGGTTTTATTAATGTGACCATCTATATTGCAACCGATGGTAAGAACCGTCAGTGATAACCTCCTTATCACAGACAATCTTTTACACAAACTGTCTGTTCGTGTTAAAGCCGTTAGTGATGTATGGACTTATTACAAACGGCTTTTGTGAAAAGTCATTCACTACTACAGAAAGGCTAATAGTAGACGGCAAATCACAGACGGTTTTGTGAAACCGTCTGTGATGTAAACTATTACAGACGGTTTTAATTTGAAGGCCGTCTGTGGTATTTGTGGTGGGAAAAAGGAGTATCACAGACGGTTCTTACCGCTGAACCGTCTGTGATACTGGAATATCACAGACGGTTTTTATTAAAAACCGTCTGTGATAATCTGGGATTATCACAGACGGTTTTTTATTAAAAACCGTCTGTGTTGTGTCAACTATCACAGCCGGTTGTTGTTAAGAACCGTCTGGGAATGTTCACAGACGGTTTTTCACAAGAACCGGCAGTGATGTCCCTTTGTCTGTCATATTCTAGATCAGAGGTTAATATATAAGTACACATTGCTTCTAATAACTTAACTACAAAACTACTGAGACAAGAGATCACAAATTAAAGGCAAATTTATTAATTTCAATTAGAGGCAAATTTATTACAAAAGTCGCACAGGTAAAGAGTTTCCCAGATTGTATTCTTTTGGGCTTCGTAAGCTTCTTCTTCAACTTGGGGACTTGGAGGATCAACCGCTAAATTCTCGAACGCCGTTAACATTGCCCTTGTTCTCAACACTTCCTCCTGCAGCCTGGGCAAATGATTAGCAGCATCCATAATGTCGTAGAGGATAGCATGAAAAGATTCCTTAGAATCTGCCGTTTCTGCTTGATCGGCAAGGCTATCCATCAGTCTCTGCAATGCATGTAGAGCTTCTTCCGCATTGCGCACATTGTGGAGAAGAACCAGGGTGAGGGCTGTTTCCCTTTCTTGAGCGGCAGCGAGACGCCTCCGTCGACGGCGGAGGATCAGGTCAAGCTGACGGATGCAAGAAAGTCGGGGAAGGAGAGCAGGGCGGGTGTGGAGAAGCTGCTCCAGATGCAAATTGCTGGCCGCCTGTGTAAGGTTCCGGCCGAACAATTCGTGATGAACAGATGAGAGGAAGGAGATGATCACAAGAACAGTAGTAGAAGCCATGTTGTATTAATTGTATATTGTATTGTACGTACGTAGAAGCTAGCTAGAGACCTGGATTAGGAGCGCATATTTAACCTTTAGCACAAACGGTTCGTATACCCAAACATGAATGATAGACGCTTCGTATAATGATCGAGAGACGTTAATTAGACGATCGAAACACGAAGCGTTCTGGCATCGAAACATACGCAAAGCGTTCTGGTATGAAGCTTATCACAGACGGTTTTGTATAAAAAACCGTCTGTGATAATTTATTATCACAGACAGTTTTTAGTTAAAAACCGTCTGTGATAATGACTAAGGCATTTATTGCGCTGCTCAGACCGCATCGTCTTCATTTCGATCCAGATCTAGCCACTTGTAACATCCTGATTTTCAGAGTCTTTTTGAAGCTTTTAAAATAAAATTCACCATTTGAATTTTCCTGGAATTAATTAAAGCTTAAATGGAATTTTTATGAATAAAAAGGATTTAATATGATTAATCTGAACATGAACATTTGCCAAAACTATTTTATTTGAGTTCTTTGTGTCTCAAGGAATTTATTGGAATTTTCCTGGATTTTTCTGGATTTATTTGCTATTTTCTAGAGCTCAAATGAATTTATTTGAATTTCTGAAAAAGAAAAAGAAAAGAAAATCCCAACCGGCCAGTGGGCCGAAACCCACCAGCCGGCCCAGCCCAGCAGGCCTCACCCGCACCCCTCCGCCCGCACCACGCGTCGCCGATCCGACCGCGCCCGCGCCCGCCTTGCCCCTGCCGATGAACGACGCGTGTCGCCATCTCGGCCGCTCGCTCACGCCCGCGCGCCATCTCGGCCGCGCCTTCGTCCGAGCCGCTGACAGGTGGGGCCCACCTGTCAGAGCCGTCTCCGACCCGGACTCTCCGTCCTCGTCGCTGATCGGGACTCCGCGCCGCCTTCCGTTTTTCCGCCGCCGTCTCCGCACCGGACTCGACGTTCGCGCCGCCAGGACTCTCCGCCTCCCGGGTATAAAAGGGCACCCGACTCCCCTCGACTTCCTCGTCCCGAGCCGCCGCCTCCGCCGCCGCTCTCCGCCGCCTACGCTCGTGCGCCGCCGTTCGCCGACGTCGCCTGTGAGCGCAGCTGTGCTCCGCCGTCCGCCGCCGGTTCGTCGCCGGTGAGTCGCCGCCGTCCCGTCGCCCGTCCCGCACCCCGCCGTTGGCCAGACCCGCCGCCGCACCCCACCGGCCGCGCCCCGCGCCGCCAGCGGAACCGCGACCGCGCCAGCGACGCCTCGCGCCCCGTGCACACGCACGTCAGCGCTGACGCCAGCCGCACCCGCCGCTTCGCCTTCCCGTGGATCGAGTCCACCGTGCGCCGAGTCACTGACATGCCGGGCCCATCTGTCAGCCGAGCCCGTAGACCCGTGCGCCTTTGTGCCACGTCACCCTACCCAGTCAGCATGCCACGTCAGCTCGGGCGCACACGTGTCTTGCCACGTGGTCGCCACGTCAGCCCAGCCGCTTGCGCAAGCAGCCCAGTCAGCCGCACTGTTCCGTGCGCCGCGTCCACCGTGGACCTAGCTCCTCGTGCGCCCGGTCCACAGCACAGTGCCTTTTTCCAATTTCCCCGATTTTCTTTAGATCCAATTTTCCAAGAGCCCGTTCTCCCTCGTCCTAGCTCCGATTGACCCCATTCTTTTTCCTAAATTCATCTAAAATTGAGCTCTACCTTTTGGTTCAGGTTTGAAAGTTTTTGGAGTTCATTTGAATTTTATTTGAATTTATTTTGTCTTTTCGTCTCGTTTTCTCTCTCGTTAGATCGCGTGTTCGAGGGAGCGGAAGTTGGATTTGAAGATCAAGAGCCCTCAGCTGAGCAAGGCCAAGGCAAGTCGTATTCCTTGATCATGTTGAACCCAGTTTGCAATCTATTATTTAATTATTTTGTTTTAAATTATCATGCATCGCTACTTTTATTCAAACCCTTGTATTGGTAGTTATCGTCCCAATTGGTTATTTCCCTCCTTGATAATTTGAATGCCCTGATTCCATTGTCACCATAGAATGGGAAATTACTTAGTGATGCAATATTAGTTGTCACATGGGTTGTGCGTTTAATTGCTTAGCCATGCTTATCACTAGTACGTTGGGTTTATCATCACATGTGGTTAATTAATCTTGACTTAATGATATACTTGAATGTGGTGGTTAACCACAGTTATAAAACTTGTTGCCATGGCATGGGTAGTGTCATTGGTGTTGGTTATACAAAATTGGTTTTCACTTGGGCGATTGATCGTGCAGTAAAGGGGGTGCGAGAGGCACATGGGATGTGGATGTTTCGCCTGGGTAACTCTTAAGGACTTAACTTTGTGCGCCATTGATCTGAGTTTTATCGTGCAAACCACATGTCTAGTATGGGATAGACCTGGCATAATAATTTGTGAAGTCTCAACTTTGGTTTCACCACTGATGTTGTTGTGGCGCAAGGGGGGGCAATTATCGACTAGGGGGTTACCCTACTCGACAGCGAAACCTTAGCGAGTGGGATCGGGTTGAGATGGATCACTGTAAAAGCCTTGTTGTGATTATCTTTAACGTGAGGATTATCACATCGTGTGGGTACAGTTGTGCAACCTCTGCAGAGTGTAAAACTATTCGAATAGCCGTGTCCTCGGTCATGGACAATGCTCGGTGATTTCACACGAGGGGTAGAGTCTTTATGAAATTTTGGTTGGTTTGAGCTGGGAAGTGAATGGTCAGTTCACTTGTGGTTACATTCAGTTCCTTTGGTTATCTACTTAGTATCTGTTGTTAAATTCGCTTTTCAATCTATTTAGTGTATTTACATTAAATCGTTGCTTTATGCAAAATTAACCTTTCAGCCATCCATTGTTAAGCCTTGCATACTATATTGCATTTATTTGTTACAAACGACTTGCTGAGTACCAATGTACTCACGGCTTTATGCCCATGTTGCTCAGTTGAAGAGGAGGGACCAGATCAGCAGGAGTTACTAGAAGGAGGCTACTACGAGGACTTCACGGATTAGGACTTCGCTCCCCAGTCGATTGCCTGTGGGCATGTCGAATGGCTACTATGTTTAATTTTGGATTTCCGCTGCTAGTTTCTTTAAAGCCCTTCAGGCTAATAATTGTAAGCTTGGCCATAAGGTCGTACTCTGATGGTTATTAATATAATTCGGATTTTTCTTTAGAATATCGTGATGTGGATGATATTTGTCTTTGTTTGCGCTGTGTGCACTAGCGTGATCCTGGACTAGTGCAGAATACACAGTAGAGTCCGGATTTGTATATTCGGGTCTCGACAGAGATGGTATCAGAGCCATATCGACTGTAGGACGAAACCCTAGTCAGTTTAGTCGTTATCTCAAAAATTCAAAAACCTATTTTCTAAAGACAAAACAACTAAACCTGATATCTAGCAAATTCTTTACTCTCTCACCTTATTCTTAGGGATTCTTGCTTCTCCCTTAAAATTTCTGCAAAAATGAAAATTTTAAACTGACTCTTATCTTGTGCCATGCTGTAGATGTCGCAAAGCAACTATAGCAGGTCAGGAGGATGGAAAAGAGTTCTTCGAGTGCTGCTACGAAGTCTCGGTTTCAAAAGGACACCAATATACAGTTCCATGGACGATGAAGTAAGAGGATACCACCTCACCAGGCTGTACTTCACTACCAAACTTGGAGGTCACGTTATACACCACAGCTTCAAGGGTTCAAATGCACAAGCAGCTGCACGCAAGGCCGTTACCCACCTCTGTCGACGGTACAAGATCAGTTTGACCAAGCTCATCCAGGAATACAAGAGGAGGTATGAACCGGAGGAGTACACTCCGCGGACGCCAACACCCCCGCCTTCACCTACACCACCCAGCCCGGAGGAAAGGCAACGTATGGCAGATGAACGCCGAGAGTACCTTCGACTTGTCATTCCAGCAGCAGCGCCTACAATGCAGTTCCGCAACCGATGGACGTTCTACAGTGATGCAGAAGAAGAAGAAGAATGCACACCGTACCTCGCCGGACCTGAGTGGGAGCCGGAAGAGTAGACCGTAGCATCGGATAGAGTCGGTTAGGAAGTGGTTTTTGTTTGCTTTGAGTGTGATGTGAGCTGCAATTTGCCCTCAAAAGCAATATGTTGCAGTCATATCAAATCTTTTTATTGAAGTGATTTATCTGTTTCTTTTGTTAGCTTTTCGGCTAAGTGATTGTTTAGCTTAGGATTTGCCATTAGAACATTCCCCCTTAGACGAACTTACCACTTATCTTTGCTCTTCCCTCTTACCTAGTAAGCCCTGTGAAGCCAGTTCTCAAGCAAGTGAATTTTCTTTTCAGATGGTTGATACCCGGAGCTCCGCAGGACGTGGTCAGATGAGTCAGGATCCTGAGGGCAGTCAAGCAACTCCGGAGCAGCATGCAAACCCGGCTGGACTAGATCCAACCTTGAGTCAGTTCATGGCAGCCCAGACTCAGTTGATGAACACCATGATGCAAAACATGAACGCCATGATGAATCGGCAGAATCAAGACATGGCCATGCCTCCACCAGTTCGCCAGCAGTCCAAGTTTGCAGAATTTATGAGAACAAGGCCTCCTACCTATTCACGGTCTTCTGAGCCATTAGAAGCCGATGACTGGATGCGCTCAGTGGAAAAGAAGCTTAACCTTGCCCAGTGTACTGATCGCGAGAAGGTGTTGTATGCAGCCCATCAGCTTGAGGGTGCTGCAGCCGAGTGGTGGGAAAATTATTGTGCCGCTCATGAGGATCCAGAGAGTATCACTTGGGCTGAGTTCGTAGAAGCTTTTCGTCATGCCCATATCCTGGATGGGGTGATCGAAATGAAGAAGGAAGAATTTCGGGAGTTGCAGCAGAAGAACATGTCCGTGAGTGAATATCTCAACAAGTTCACTCAGTTGGCCCGCTATACTCCAGAAGATGTTGCCACAGATGATGCACGCCAAAAGAGGTTCAAGAAAGGATTGAACCCCGGTTTGAAAGTTCAGGTAGTGGGACATGATTATGCCAGTTTCCAAAATATGGTGGACAAAGTAATGCTCATTGAGGAAAGTCGTCGCGAGTTGGAAGAATCTCGCAAGAGGAGAATGATGCAGCAAGGATCACAGATGCACCAAGCTCAGAGAGCCCGCTTCAGTAATTTTCAGCCAGCTCGAGTTCCTCAGCAGACGGGATTCAAAACTCCTGCACCAGCTCCCCGTCAGTTTTCTTCCGCGCCAAAACTGAACCCAACGGGAAGCCAACAGCAGAGGATTACCAAACCCATGTCAGCAGTCACTTGTTTCAAATGCAACGAGACGGGACATTATGCCAACAAATGCCCGCAGAATCCAGCTTTGACGCCAGTTCGTTTCAACTTGGGAGCCACACCAGATCGTACCCCTGCAGCAGGGTCAGGACGCGGAGCACCTCAAGGATCAAATCAACCCAACAAAGGATCGCAGACCGTGATACGTGGCCAGGTGAACCACGTCACCATGGAGGAAGCTCAAGCAGCGCCAGATGTGGTGATCGGTAAGTTTCCAGTAAATTCAGTACCTGCCACAGTTTTGTTTGATTCTGGAGCTTCACATTCGTTTGTTTCCCGGAGTTTTGCTCTAAAGCATAAGTTGGAAGTCGTTGTGCTTGGTTCTATTTTATTGGTTCAATCCCCAGGCTCTGAGATGAGTACAAACCTAGGATGCCCCAGAGTTAGGATAGCCATCCAAGGAGTAGAGTTCTCCGCAGATTTGGTTGTGCTGAATATCCAGTCTTTGGACGTAATTTTGGGTATGGATTGGCTCAAGAAGCATCAAGCAGTGTTGGAATGTGGAAGCCGAGCAGTCACCTTGGACGGTCCTGATGGAAGCAAAGTTAGATTTGAAGCCAACATAAAGCAGCCAGAAAAAATGATGGTATGCCAAAGCAAAGGGATTGCCCTAAGTGAAGTGCCAGTTGCCAGGGATTATCCAGATGTTTTTCCTGATGATCTCCCTGGGATGCCACCAAAAAGAGAAGTGGAGTTCGCAATTGAGTTAGCACCAGGCACCTCGCCAATTTCCAAGAGACCTTACCGAATGCCCGCCAATGAGTTAGCAGAATTGAAGAAGCAGATACAAGAATTGTTGGATAAAGGATATGTCAGACCCAGTACCTCTCCGTGGGGAGCACCAGTATTGTTCGTCAAGAAAAAGGATGGTAGCCAGCGTATGTGTGTGGATTACCGAGCTCTCAATGAAGTTACCATCAAGAACAAGTATCCGTTGCCCAGAATTGATGACCTGTTTGATCAATTAAAAGGAGCTGGAGTGTTCTCCAAGATCGATTTGAGATCGGGGTATCACCAAATGAGGATTCGACCGGAGGACATACCCAAGACAGCCTTCTCAACTCGTTATGGATTGTATGAGTTCACCGTGATGTCCTTTGGCCTAACCAATGCCCCAGCCTATTTTATGTACCTGATGAACAAAGTGTTCATGGATTACTTGGATAAGTTTGTCGTTGTGTTCATCGATGACATTCTGATCTACTCCAAGAATGAGGAGGAACATGAAGAACATTTGAGGTTGGTATTGCAGAGATTGCGGGAACATAAGTTGTATGCCAAGTTCAGCAAGTGTGAATTTTGGATGAAGGAAGTTGCCTTTTTGGGTCATGTGTTGACAGCAGAAGGAGTGTCCGTTGACTCAGGGAAAGTACAAGATGTGCTCACCTGGAAGGCACCCACGTCAGTGACCCAGGTCAGAAGCTTCCTAGGAATGGCAGGTTACTATCGTAGGTTCATTGAAGGATTCTCTAGTGTAGCCCGACCTCTCACCCAGCTATTAAAGAAGGAAAAGAAGTTTGAATGGACGCCAGAGTGCGAGAAGAGTTTTCGGAAACTAAAGGAAAGTCTGACAACAGCACCAGTCCTAATTTTGCCAGACATCAAGAAAGATTTTGAGATTTATTGTGACGCATCCCGCAAGGGTTTAGGGTGCGTATTGATGCAAGACAAAAGAGTGGTAGCTTACGCATCACGCCAGTTGAGGCCACATGAGGAGAACTACCCTACGCATGACTTGGAGCTAGCAGCAGTTGTGCATGCCTTGAAAATATGGCGACACTACCTGATGGGTAACAGATGTGAGATCTACACGGATCATAAGAGCTTGAAGTATATCTTCACACAATCAGACCTCAACCTAAGACAAAGAAGATGGTTGGAGTTGATAAAGGACTATGACATTGGGATCCATTATCACCCCGGCAAAGCCAACGTAGTGGCAGATGCGTTGAGCAGGAAGGTGTATTGCAACACAGTTATGGTCAAGGAGAGTCAACCAGCATTGCACGAGGAATTTCAAAAGCTCAGTTTGGAGTTGGTTGAAGAAGGGAGGTTAGCCGCTTTGGACTTGCAGCCGACTTTGGATAGTCAGATTCGTCAAGCACAACCAGAGGATGAAAATATCCAGCGTATCAAGGTTGGATTGAAAGAAGGAAAAGCGACAGGTTTTGTGGAAGATGACCAGGGTATCATATGGTACAAGAAGAGATTGTGCGTACCCAATAAGGAAGAGTTGAAACAATTGTTGCTTAAGGAGGCACACGAGTCATTATATTCAATTCACCCAGGCAGTACCAAGATGTATCAAGACATCAAGGATAAGTACTGGTGGCCAGGTATGAAGCGAGAAATAGCAGAGTATGTAGCACTTTGTGATGTTTGCCAGCGAGTGAAGGCAGAGCATCAAAGACCCGCAGGTTTGCTGCAACCATTGAAAATTCCCGAGTGGAAGTGGGAAGATGTGGGAATGGACTTCATCACAGGTCTACCCAGGACCAAGGAAGGATACGACTCGATATGGGTAATTGTGGATCGATTGACAAAGGTAGCCCATTTTCTGCCAGTCAAAACCACATATTCTGGAGATAAGTTGGCTGAATTGTATATGTCCAGAATTGTGAGTCTCCATGGAGTTCCTAAGAGGATAGTGTCAGATTGTGGATCGCAGTTCACTTCACGATTTTGGAGTAGTTTCCATGAAGCAATGGGTACTCATCTGAATTTCAGCACAGCATACCACCCGCAGACCGATGGTCAGACGGAACGTGTAAATCAAATCCTGGAGGACATGTTGAGAGCATGTGTTTTGGATCACGGAGCCAAGTGGGACAATTGCCTACCTTTTGCAGAATTTTCCTACAACAACAGTTACCAGGCCAGTTTGCAGATGTCACCGTTTGAGGCTTTGTATGGTCGAAAGTGTAGAACCCCTCTCAATTGGAAAGAGACGGGAGAAAGGCAAATATTCGGGCCAGAGTGTTTGCAGGAAGCTGAAGAAAAAGTGCGCTTGATTCAAGAGAGGCTGAAAGCAGCTCAAGCCAGACAGAAGAGTTATGCTGATACTCGCCGAAGAGATTTAAGCTTCGAGCCTAATGATTATGTGTACCTCAGGATCACACCTTTCAAAGGAGTTAAGCGATTTCAAATGAAGGGAAAGCTAGCGCCAAGGTATGTGGGACCATTCAAGATTTTGAAGCGCAAGGGAGAAGTTGCCTATCAGTTGGAGCTACCTGAGAACTTAAGTGGAATGCATGGTGTGTTTCATGTGTCTCAATTAAAGAAGTGCTTGCGAGTGCCAGAGGAAGCAGTGCCAATTGAGGCTGTGGATCTCCAAGAGGATCTGTCTTATAAAGAGCATCCCATCAAAATCTTGGAAGTGTCAGAGCGTGTCACCAGGAGAAGAGTCGTTCGCTTTTGCAAAGTTCAGTGGAGCAATCATTCAGAGGAGGAAGCAACCTGGGAAAGCGAGGAGGATCTCAAAGCGGAGTTTCCAAACCTATTTCTTAGAGAGCCAGAATCTCGGGGTCGAGATTCCGTTTAAGGGGGGGGGGAGGTTTGTAACATCCTGATTTTCAGAGTCTTTTTGAAGCTTTTAAAATAAAATTCACCATTTGAATTTTCCTGGAATTAATTAAAGCTTAAATGGAATTTTTATGAATAAAAAGGATTTAATATGATTAATCTGAACATGAACATTTGCCAAAACTATTTTATTTGAGTTCTTTGTGTCTCAAGGAATTTATTGGAATTTTCCTGGATTTTTCTGGATTTATTTGCTATTTTCTAGAGCTCAAATGAATTTATTTGAATTTCTGAAAAAGAAAAAGAAAAGAAAATCCCAACCGGCCAGTGGGCCGAAACCCACCAGCCGGCCCAGCCCAACAGGCCTCACCCGCACCCCTCCGCCCGCACCACGCGTCGCCGATCCGACCGCGCCCGCGCCCGCCTTGCCCCTGCCGATGAACGACGCGTGTCGCCATCTCGGCCGCTCGCTCACGCCCGCGCGCCATCTCGGCCGCGCCTTCGTCCGAGCCGCTGACAGGTGGGGCCCACCTGTCAGAGCCGTCTCCGACCCGGACTCTCCGTCCTCGTCGCTGATCGGGACTCCGCGCCGCCTTCCGTTTTTCCGCCGCCGTCTCCGCACCGGACTCGACGTTCGCGCCGCCAGGACTCTCCGCCTCCCGGGTATAAAAGGGCACCCGACTCCCCTCGACTTCCTCGTCCCGAGCCGCCGCCTCCGCCGCCGCTCTCCGCCGCCTACGCTCGTGCGCCGCCGTTCGCCGACGTCGCCTGTGAGCGCAGCTGTGCTCCGCCGTCCGCCGCCGGTTCGTCGCCGGTGAGTCGCCGCCGTCCCGTCGCCCGTCCCGCACCCCGCCGTTGGCCAGACCCGCCGCCGCACCCCACCGGCCGCGCCCCGCGCCGCCAGCGGAACCGCGACCGCGCCAGCGACGCCTCGCGCCCCGTGCACACGCACGTCAGCGCTGACGCCAGCCGCACCCGCCGCTTCGCCTTCCCGTGGATCGAGTCCACCGTGCGCCGAGTCACTGACATGCCGGGCCCATCTGTCAGCCGAGCCCGTAGACCCGTGCGCCTTTGTGCCACGTCACCCTACCCAGTCAGCATGCCACGTCAGCTCGGGCGCACACGTGTCTTGCCACGTGGTCGCCACGTCAGCCCAGCCGCTTGCGCAAGCAGCCCAGTCAGCCGCACTGTTCCGTGCGCCGCGTCCACCGTGGACCTAGCTCCTCGTGCGCCCGGTCCACAGCACAGTGCCTTTTTCCAATTTCCCCGATTTTCTTTAGATCCAATTTTCCAAGAGCCCGTTCTCCCTCGTCCTAGCTCCGATTGACCCCATTCTTTTTCCTAAATTCATCTAAAATTGAGCTCTACCTTTTGGTTCAGGTTTGAAAGTTTTTGGAGTTCATTTGAATTTTATTTGAATTTATTTTGTCTTTTCGTCTCGTTTTCTCTCTCGTTAGATCGCGTGTTCGAGGGAGCGGAAGTTGGATTTGAAGATCAAGAGCCCTCAGCTGAGCAAGGCCAAGGCAAGTCATATTCCTTGATCATGTTGAACCCAGTTTGCAATCTATTATTTAATTATTTTGTTTTAAATTATCATGCATCGCTACTTTTATTCAAACCCTTGTATTGGTAGTTATCGTCCCAATTGGTTATTTCCCTCCTTGATAACTTGAATGCCCTTATTCCATTGTCACCATAGAATGGGAAATTACTTAGTGATGCAATATTAGTTGTCACATGGGTTGTGCGTTTAATTGCTTAGCCATGCTTATCACTAGTACGTTGGGTTTATCATCACATGTGGTTAATTAATCTTGACTTAATGATATACTTGAATGTGGTGGTTAACCACAGTTATAAAACTTGTTGCCATGGCATGGGTAGTGTCATTGGTGTTGGTTATACAAAATTGGTTTTCACTTGGGCGATTGATCGTGCAGTAAAGGGGGTGCGAGAGGCACATGGGATGTGGATGTTTCGCCTGGGTAACTCTTAAGGACTTAACTTTGTGCGCCATTGATCTGAGTTTTATCGTGCAAACCACATGTCTAGTATGGGATAGACCTGGCATAATAATTTGTGAAGTCTCAACTTTGGTTTCACCACTGATGTTGTTGTGGCGCAAGGGGGGGCAATTATCGACTAGGGGGTTACCCTACTCGACAGCGAAACCTTAGCGAGTGGGATCGGGTTGAGATGGATCACTGTAAAAGCCTTGTTGTGATTATCTTTAACGTGAGGATTATCACATCGTGTGGGTACAGTTGTGCAACCTCTGCAGAGTGTAAAACTATTCGAATAGCCGTGTCCTCGGTCATGGACAATGCTCGGTGATTTCACACGAGGGGTAGAGTCTTTATGAAATTTTGGTTGGTTTGAGCTGGGAAGTGAATGGTCAGTTCACTTGTGGTTACATTCAGTTCCTTTGGTTATCTACTTAGTATCTGTTGTTAAATTCGCTTTTCAATCTATTTAGTGTATTTACATTAAATCGTTGCTTTATGCAAAATTAACCTTTCAGCCATCCATTGTTAAGCCTTGCATACTATATTGCATTTATTTGTTACAAACGACTTGCTGAGTACCAATGTACTCACGGCTTTATGCCCATGTTGCTCAGTTGAAGAGGAGGGACCAGATCAGCAGGAGTTACTAGAAGGAGGCTACTACGAGGACTTCACGGATTAGGACTTCGCTCCCCAGTCGATTGCCTGTGGGCATGTCGAATGGCTACTACGTTTAATTTTGGATTTCCGCTGCTAGTTTCTTTAAAGCCCTTCAGGCTAATAATTGTAAGCTTGGCCATAAGGTCGTACTCTGATGGTTATTAATATAATTCGGATTTTTCTTTAGAATATCGTGATGTGGATGATATTTGTCTTTGTTTGCGCTGTGTGCACTAGCGTGATCCTGGACTAGTGCAGAATACACAGTAGAGTCCGGATTTGTATATTCGGGTCTCGACACCACTGCTGCGCACTTTTTCACTCGGGAGGAAGCTAGAGCGATTTCAGGCCAGTTAATTTGGTGGGAAGAGGCAGAGATTGAGCTTTGAATTAAGATTCAGACTTTCCTGGTTGCTGTAGATATGGTTAGTAATGAAATTTATTTATTTTTAATTGCATTACAATTTAGGTGTAAGTAATCCATGAGTGGTTATTGAAGATGGTTAATTAATTTGCAAAATTGTTGGTTATATAATAGCTATTGTGTTTGTAATATGAATTGAGCTAGGAAATTAAGTCTCAATATAATAAATGTGGCCGGTATATATGTAGTTATAATTAGTTATTCTAGATTTTAATACTAAGTTGTTATATATGTACGTAACGTAGGACCGAAGTTGGATGTATGCCGCGAGCCGTGTGAGTGAAGAGTACATTAATGGCGTTTCTGCTTTTATAAGAGCCGCTGAGGAGGATATGTTGAATAAGGGGGTGGAATATATGTGCTGTCCATGCACTGACTGCGAGAATTTGAAGATGTTTAAGAACCGAGGGCAAATTGAAGCGCACTTGATTCGGAGGGGTTTCAAAAAGGATTATACGTGTTGGACTAGTCATGGCGAAGTGAATGATCATATGCCGCCGGATGACATCACCGGTGAAGTGAATGATATGCCCCCGGATGACATCGCAGGTGAAGTGAATGACATGCCGCCGGCTGATGTCGATTGTGGCTCGGATTCGGATAGGTTGCACGATGATAATCTGGATCAGATGCTTCGCGATGTAGAAGAGAACTATGATGAGAGAGAGTATGTTAAATTCCGTGGCTTGATGGAGGACTCAGAGAAACCTTTGTACACGGGCTGCAAGTACACGAGGTTATCGGGCGTGCTTGAACTGTTGAAATTGAAGGCAAGCAACGGTTGGTCCGACAAGAGTTTCACGGCGCTGCTAGGTCTTTTAGCGGACATGCTTCCGGAGGGAAATGAGTTGCCTAAAACCACGTATAAAGCCAAGAAGGTTCTTTGTCCGTTGGGAATGGAAGTAGAAAGAATACATGCATGCCCGAACGACTGTATCCTCTACCGTAAAGAGTATGCAAACATGCATGTATGTCTGGTGTGCAACACATCCCGATACAAACGTAACAATCAATCAGATGATGGCGAGGGAACAGAGGCGAAGAAAGGACCTCCTGCTAAGGTGGCATGGTATTTTCCTATAATTCCCCGTTTGAAAAGGTTTTATGCAAATCCAAAGGAGGCAAAACTGCTGCGTTGGCACTCGGAGGAGCGCAAGAAGGATGGAATGCTAAGACACCTTGCTGATTCTGCGTAGTGGAGAAACATCGATAGGAGTTTTGCAGAGTTCGATGCAGAACCAAGGAATATAAGGTTTGGACTGAGTACAGATGGAATGAATTCATTCAGTAGCATGAGCAGCCGACATAGCACATGGCCCGTGACTCTATGCATCTATAACCTTCCTCCTTGGTTGTGTATGAAGCGAAAGTACATTTTGCTGTCGATACTTATCCAAGGGCCAAAACAACCTGGGAATGATATCGATGTGTTCCTAGCACCGTTGGTGGAAGATCTAAAAGTACTGTGGAACGAAGGGGTACAGGTATGGGATGCATACAAATGAGAGAACTTCACTCTGCGCTCCTTATTGTTCTGCACCATAAATGATTATCCTGCCCTTGGTAACCTATCGGGCCATAGTATAAAAGGTGCCAAAGCTTGTACTCACTGTTTAGATGGTACCGAGAGTGTGTGGCTGAGACACTCACGCAAAACCGTCTACATGCGTCACCGCCGGTTCCTTCGGAGGGCTCACCCATACCGCAAGATGAAGAAACAATTTGACGGAGAGAAGGAAGACAGTTCAGCTCCAAGGCATTTAAGGGGACGCGAGGTTTATGATATGGTTAAGGATTTAGATGTTGTCCTCGGAAAGAGACGTAAATTGAGGGCTCATGAGAAGAACACCTGGAAGAAGAGATCAATATTTTGGGACTTACCTTATTGGGAGTACCTAGATGTTCGGCACTGCATCGACGTCATGCACGTAGAAAAGAATGTGTGCGACAGCTTGATTGGTCTCTTACTGAACATCCGTGATAAAACAAAGGACGGCGTCAACGCATGGCTTGACTTGGCTGATATGCACATCAGGCCTGAGTTAGCACCGACATGCACTGATAATGCACGAACGTACCTTCCCCCTGCGTGTTACACTCTGTCCAAGGCTAAGAAAACAGAACTGTGCCAGTGCTTGCATGGTGTCAAAGTTCCGTCTGGTTACTCCGGCAACATGAAGAAACTTGTTTCGATGCAAGATTTGAAGTTAAATGGCATGAAGTCTCATGATTGTCATGTGCTGATGACACAGATGCTCCCTATTGCAATTAGAAATATTTTGCCGATCAAAGTCCGAGAGACAATCATGAGGCTATGTTATTTCTTTAACACAATTGCTCAGAAGGTCATCGATCCCGAAGGACTAGATGCTCTGCAGGACGAGGTGGTGATGACTCTATGTCACCTTGAAATGTATTTCCCTCCTTCGTTTTTCGATATCATGGTCCATCTCATTGTTCACGTTGTGTGGGAGATAAAAATGTGCGGGCCCGTATTCCTACGTAGCATGTACCCATTTGAGAGGTTCATGGGAATTCTCAAGTCCTACGTACGGAATCGTTCTCGGCCGGAGGGCAGCATCGTTGAAGGTTATGCAAGCGAAGAGGTCATTGAGTTTTGTGTCGATTATATGGCTCAGATTCAGCCGATAGGTGTCCCTCAATCTCGTCATGAGGGGAGGCTGAAGGGTCTCGGAACTATCGGAAGGAAAGCAATCACTCCAGATATGGACATGTATACTCAAGCCCATTTCACGGTGTTGCAACACATGACTGAAGTGGCGCCTTATGTGGACCAGCACAAGGGTGTGCTTCGGCAACAGAATCCGGAGCGGCCGGATGTTTGGATCATGAGGCAACACAACCGTCGGTTCAACCAATGGTTGAAGGAGCAAATCGCTAGGAGCTTGCCGAGTGAGACGCTGACATGGTTGGCAAAAGGGCCGACATTTACAGTTGTGACATGGCAAGGATATGACATAAATGGGTACACATTCTATACACAGTCTCAGGATGTCAAGAGCACTAACCAGAACAGCGGTGTCCGCATAGATGCATTCAGTACCGATGGGTCGAGAAACTCGTACTATGGCTTCATAGAAGAGATTTGGGAGCTCGACTATGTGGTTTTCAAGATCCCCTTATTTCGCTGCCGTTGGGTGAAGGTTGACAAGTACGGTGTCACGACCGTGGACCTCCAACGTGTCGGGTACAAAGTACGGTGTCACGACCGTGGACCTCCAACGTGTCGGGTACAAAGTACGGTGTCACGACCGTGGACCTCCAACGTGTCGGGTACAAAGATGAACCATTCGTACTCACCAATCAAGTTGTTCAAGTTTTCTATATAACCGATCCGGCAAATAAGAAACGCCATGTAGTTCTTCATGGAAAAAGGAGAATTGTCGGAGTGGAGAATGTAGTGGACGAGGAGGAATACAATCAATTTGACGAGTTACCTCCTTTTGGAAATGGCATAAGGGTCGACGATGAACAACGTGATGAAACTAGTTACGTACGCATTGATCATGATGAAGGGCTAATTTTTAAAGGAAATAAGCAAGTACAATAAGAATGTATATGTGAAAATGTGTGACGATTTTGAGATGTATATGTGAAAATGTGTGATGTAGTCAATTTTGAGATGTATATGTGGAAATGTGTGATGTAGTCAATTTTGAGATGTATATGTGAAAATGTATATGTGTGATGTATTTGAGAATGACAAAATGTATCAAGAAATACACTGTGTGAATGCAGCTGGTTGGTGTTGTATATGAATGCAGCTGTTTGGTAGTTGATATGAATGCAGCTGTGTAGTTATTGGTGTTGTCTTAATTGCAACAGCCGGCAAAGGCTTATCATAGACGGTTCTAAATTCAGAACCGTCTGTGATAACATATCACAGACGGTTCTAAGTTTAAAACCGTCTGTGATAGTAAACTATCACAGACGGTTTTTAACTCAAAACCGTCTGTGATATGTTATCACAGACGGTTCTAAGTTTAGAACCGTTTGTGATAATCTTCCTACATATACCCTCTCGCTAGGGTTTTCCGTGTGCGCTGCAGTTATTCGATTAGATCTAAATCCCGAACCCGTCGTCGCCGCCGCCTCCCCGAGCCCTCGCCGGCTGCCTCCCCCAGCCCTCGCCGGCCGCCTCCCCGGACGAAGACGTCGCCGCAGCCTCCTCCTCCTCCGTCGCCGCCTCCCCGAGCCCGTTGCCTCCTCCTCCTCCGTCGCCGCCGCCTCCTCCTGCGTCGCCGCCTCCTCCTCCTCCGTCGCCTCCCTGAGCCCGTCGCCTCCTCCTCCTCCGTCGTCGTCGCCGCCTCCTCCTCCTCCTCCTCCGTCGCCGCCGCCGCCTCCTCCTGCGTCCCTAAGGTCACCAAAACCGTAAGGTCATCAAATCCCTCCCCGAGCTTCATGCTTACTGTTAGTGTTTAGGGTTGATGCTTGATGCTTCATACTGTTATGGTTAGTTGCTTAGTACATATTTAGGGTGATGCTTCATGCTTACTGTTAGTGTTTAGGGTTGATGCTTGATGCTTGGTACATATTACATTGGTACATTGTTTACTGCAGTAGCTTAATTAGTTTGCTATTTGGTACATATTACATTGTTACATTGTTTACTGCAGTAGCTTAATTAGTTTGCTATTTGGTACATACTACATTGGTACATTGTTTACTGCTTGTTGTGTTAGTATATAGTATATAGTATATAGTACATAGTATATAGTATATAGTTGCTTAGTTTACATTGGTACATATTACATTGCTTGTTGTGTTAGTATATAGTATATAGTATATAGTACATAGTATATAGTTTGAAATCATTTGGGTCCCCCTTCCCTCTACTCCTCTCCTCCCTTCTCCCCCTTCCCTCTACTCCTCTCCTGATCTCTTCCTAACATTGAGCATCATGTATCACTTTTCTTGCTTCCTCATCTTATCATGTGCAACCCTACAATTTGAGAGCACAAATTAACCAATCAAGGAAGAGTATATGATCAAAGGGCATGAAGCAAGTAACACATTCTAGTGTATCCGGATAAAGAAATCTTGCGATTATTGCAAAAGATACATTGACCATTTGGGTGGAAAGAAATACATTGTGTCGTCAGGCTCATGACTGCCAATTTGAAGCATAGCGTAGCATCCGAGGCACATCCAAGGCCTGCAGCTGTGTCTTGAAGAATGCCAAGAGCTGGTCTTCAGATGTGGCATTCCTCAAACTATAAATTATGAATCTTATTCTCATAACCCATCTGAATACCAGCTCTTGGCATTCCTCAAGACACAGCAGCAGGCCTCGGATGTGCCTCGGATGCTATGCTATGCTTCGAATTGGCAGTCATGCGCCTGACGAAACAGTTGATCTTTCCACCCAAATGCTCCATGTATCTACACAAAAAACAGCAAGTTCAAAATTCAACCCAGGTGCTAGGATAGGCACTTTGTTTAGAGACCTTGTAGTAATAGTATTACAAAATTCAAGGAAATTTTAGTACAGAAGTTCAAAAAAACAAATTCCCAGATTCTTCGGTGAGCAGCCGATATAGCCGACTTCTTCGGTGAGCGACTATCCATCTGCTTCTTCCCACTCCTTCTCTTCATCTCTGATCTCTGGATCACGTACGCCAGTAGCGATGATTCAGTTAGATGAATCATCGCTACTGGCATACGTGATCCGGAGACCAGAGATGAAGAGAAGGAGTGGGAAGAAGCAGATGCATAGTCGCTCACCGAAGAAGTCGGCTATGTCGGCTGCTCACCGAAGAATCTGGAATGTCTTTTTTTTGCACTTTTGTAATAAAATTGACTTGAATTTTGCGGGAAAAAGAAGGACTTGATACATTGGTACATTGGTAAGATAGGCACATCACCCCCTCTCTATGTCCATATCACCCCCTCCCTTCTCCCCCTCCCCTCTACTCCTCTCTTGTCTTGCAATTCAATATGATTACTTTCTCATCTTATCTTAATAGACCCACGAAATGAGCAACATGTCACCCGCGCATTCTTCAACATCATCGCCGGAGGCGTCCGCTCCAACATCAAGACGCCAAGGAAGAGGGCTATCAAAGAAGCCTGAGGGCCGACAGATCATCACAGTGGTGAATGCATCTGGGGTCCCTATCCTTCCTCAAAAAGCAGTAAACGCATTCCGAACCATGGTCGGAGTAGTTGCACGAGAACGAATTGAGATCACATACAATTCGTGGAAGAACGTGCCTGACACTCGGAAACGTGAGCTGTGGACCGAAATTTTGGCATCGTTCGAGTTCCCAGAAGAACACCTGGACGCTGTGCAACAACAAACCTACAAAGCGGCGTGCAAAGCATGGAAGAACTTCAAGAGCACGCTTGTCAAGAAATACGAGGAGACGGACGAAACGCCTGTTCATAAATACCCATTCCTGGAACCACAATGGGAAGAGTTCAAGGCGATGAAAACGACCGAAGATTTCAAAAGTACAAGTGTGGCGCACAAGGCCCTCCAGGCAAAAAATACACACCCTCACAGACTTGGCACAGCTGGGTATGCGGGTAAAATCGCGCAGTGGATGAAGGAGGATGAGCTGGCAGCTGCACAGGACATCGCCCCGCCGTTTTCCAATATCCCGGACGACCGCGCTCGAAATTGGATTAGAGCAAGGTCATCTACAACGACATCAGGGGACATCACCTTTCAAAACCCTTCAGACCAGCAAGTGACCCAGCGCCTGGTAAGATATCGATCGAACTACGTAGCTTGTAATTACTCCACAACTTCGTACGAATTGAAATGACATGTCGTGCTCTTGCAGGAAGAGCTGAGTTTTCAATCTACCCTGGGATCATTCCAGGGAACAAGGGAGAATGATATGCTCTCCGTGGCCCTGGGAAACAAGGAGCACCCGGGCCGTACGAGAGGCCTTGGGCTTTACGTTCCTTGGAAACATGGTTTCCAAGATGACTCCGACATGTATCAGCACAGGAAGAGAAACAAAGCCGAGCGTGACGCACAGCTACGAGAAGAGCTCAAGGCATCTCTTAAAGAGGAGCTACTGGGTTCGATGGCTGATATAATCAGAGATGAGGTGCGGAAACAGACAGAAAGTCAGCAGGCCACCACCGCCGCTCCTGTGCTAGCTAGCCCGCACAACCATCCGAGTAGCTGCGCGTCCAATCCGACGCAAACCCAGTCCAAATTTCCTGTGGACGACATCCTGGTAATAATTATTACCTCTCGAATGCTTGCTCCATTGGTAGGCCTATTCGAGTAGCTAATTTTGTATCGTTATGTAGGAGCCTACGACATGCAGGCTCCAAGTGAGATATGGCTCCATTCCCTTGTACGCTGCTTGGGGCCAGGCATATTCGTCTGGTATCGGGGCCATGGTGCACGGTCAAGCTTTAGCGCCAGGCTTCGCAAAAGTTAATGTTGATGGTGTGTATGCCAATTTTGAGGTGGTCCCGCTACCGAAGCCCCCCAACGACAAGATCGTGAATCTAGGACAGGCCATTGGAACATTCATCCAGTGGCCCAAAACCGACATCTCCCTGGAGGCTTCTTCACCGGTGGCAGGACCAGAAGTGCAGTGCGAACCACAGCAACTTGCACTGGTGCCATCTCCACACGGGCAGTGCGAACCACAGCTACCTGCACCGGTGCTATCTCCACGGGTGCTATTCTCGCCAGAGCAACTTGCACTGGTGCCATCTCCACACGGGCAGTGCGAACCACAGCTACCTGCACCGGTGCTATCTCCACGGGTGCTATTCTCGCCAGAGCAACTTGCACCGTCTATACCATTACAGTCGACTAGCATAAAGTCGACCCACAATCGAGGCAGTGGCCAGGGCAAATCAAAGACGAAGGATGATGACGATTTCCCGTCCATGCCATTGGCCCGCAAATTCGTGCTAGCTCAGCTGATGGTAGTCCAGGAAGAGCTCCAAAAACTAGGACTTGATTGCCAAAGATTCCACCTTTGGTATATGGAAGAGTCCAATAAGCCAGAGGCAGAACGGCGCTCAGGTATAACTGTCAAATTCAAGCCGGAACATTTCTTGCACGAAGCTCAGGAATGTGTCTTCGCGGTGACCTTTGACGATATATTTGAACTTTTCACGCTCAACGCTCTCGACGCCTCACTCGTTCGATGCTGGACGCTGTAAGTCTGTACAATCACAGTCTCTGTTCATGTAATACCGATATATGTCACAATTTGTTGCTTTCCTATGTTATATATAGATTCATGCTGATCGAAGCTAGATCATCGAAATCACAAATTGGTTTCCTGGACCCACGCTTGGTCGCCATTGATACCATCATCGAGAATGCATCCTTCGTCGAGGACTATATTACAAAAGCACTGCTGGCTCATCAAGATAAGGAATTTGTTCTTATGCCATACAATGAGAAATTCCATTGGATTTTAATTGTAATTATACCAAAATGGAACAAGGCTATATACCTTGATTCTCTAAGTAAGAACAAATCCAAGTACACAGCTATCGCCCGAATACTCGATAGGTAAGTACATTGTACATTGTACATTGTACTCTTTCTTTCCTTCCGAATAACTAATCTAACTTTTTCGAATAACGAAGGCCGTTCGCCACATACGTTCAACAAACACGTGACTCGACGACAGGGGCCAAGGCCTTGAAATATGATCGCAAGTTTCGGGTATTCGCTAGCTACACATTAATTAATCATATACAACACATAGTAGTAATGCCACTTGATTTAACACATTATATTTTTTGCAGTGCCACCAGCAGGAGCCGGGCAACACGTGTGGATACTACGTGTGCCACCATATGAGACTACTCCTCGATTCCACCAAGATCACTAATTCTAAGGTTTGTCAATCTTCCCATATTTATTTCATACATGTCAGTTTTATATATGCGCGCGTTGATATTCCTATCGACAGGCTGCGTCCATCTCTACATCTGCATTGACACAGCCGGATTTTGCAAAAATTCGAGGAGAGCTCATTTGGTTTTTGTGGTCAAAAGTCGTAAGATCAGATGGAGAGTTCCACTACTCAGAATGATTTTTTTATTGTAATTCTAAGTGCAAATACAGTGTAGATCTTTTACAATTGTGTATTTGTTAATGGATATTTTATTTCAACTCAATGAATTGATTTGCGAAATGGATGCTTTATGTTTGTGAAATGAAGTGCGTTGTCAATTGGATGTTTTATGTCTGTGAAATGAATTGAGATGTGAAATGTATCTGAAATGAAATGAGATGTGTGAATTGTATATGTTTATGTCTGTGATTATCTGCTTGTTTCAGAGGGCATGGCTAGCATTTCCTGAGGCTAGCTATAAACAGAAATAGATTCTGCAGGGGGGGAGGAGTATCACAGACGGTTTTTCATTAAAAACCGTCTGTGATTATGCGATATCACAGACGGTTTTGTACTAAAAACCGTATGTGATTATCTGATATCACAGACGGTTTTTTTTAAAAAACCGTCTGTGATATCGGATAATCACAGACGATTTTTAGTACAAAACCGTCTGTGATATCGGATAATCACAGACGGTTTTTAATGAAAAACCGTCTGTGATATCGCATAATCACAGACGGTTCAAAAATCGTCTGTGATAACTTGGATTATCACTGACCCATAATTTCAGACGGTTCAGAAAACCGTCTGTGATGACGTTTCTGAACCGTCTGTAATGTGGATTTCTGTAGTAGTGATTAGTGATACATTACAGACGGTTTTTGTAATATTTATTGTGTTGTTAAAAACTCTTGTGCTGACAAATATTCTATTTGTGAGGAGGCAGCGGCTCTGAGGCAATTTGGTGAAAGGAGACCGGAGATTTGGAAGGATGTTTATGTATCTTAGTGATCTAAGGTCAGTAATTGGTACTCTATATAATAAAATACGTTATATTCTAGCTAAATATGTGCACTATTTAGAGTTAAAATGAAAGAGATCTAACTTGGTAGTTTTTGCTCTTATTTAATAGTGGGTCTTACTCCTATCTACTTTAATTCTTGTTGAATTAGTTCATGAATAATAGCTAGCTTTTAGATGGACAAATTATGGTGAATGATAATTATATACAAGAGCTAGTATACGTACATATAATGGCTACTTAGGAGAGTATTAATATAATTTAACATTAATTTGTTATATGCGTAGCATAGATAGACCAAAACTAGGTGTATGTTGAGAACCATGTGAGTGAAGAGTACATCGATGGGCATGTCTACTTTTAGAAGAGCTGCGGAATAGGATATGTTGAAGAGGGGATGAAATTTATGTATTGTTCATGCATTGATTGCGATAATCTTAAGATGATTACCAATTCAACGCAAATAGAAGCACACTTGATTCAAGAGGTTTCAAAAAGAGATATACATGTTGGAGCTGTCATGTGAAGAGCAGATTATATAGGACGGTAGTAACATCATCGAGGGAGACAATGATATACTGGATGTCAATTGTTCGTTCGATTTGAATAGGTTGCACGATGATAATTTGATCAGGTGTTCCATGACATAGAAGTAAACTATAGTGAGAGAGAGAAAAAGAGTTTGGTAAATTCAATGGCTTGATGGAGGACTCGGAGAAACTATTGTTTCCGGACTGCAAGCCGAAATATACAAGGTTGTTACCCGTGTTTGAACTGCTAAAATTGAAGGCAAGTAATGGTTTGTCTAACAAGAGTTTGACGGCGTTTGTTAGGTCTCTCAGCGAGCATGCTTTCGGAAGGAAATGTGTTAAAATCATATACCAAGCCAAGAAAGTTCTCTGTCCATTAGGAATGGAAGTAGAAAGTATACATGCATGTTCAAAAGATTGTACCCTGTACTATAAAGAGTATATAAACATGCATGTATGCCCGATGTGCAAAGCATCTTGATACAAGCATGAGAATCACAACATTGACGGTGAGGGCATTGAGGTGAAGCAAGGACCTCCTGCTAAGGTACTGTGGTATCTGCCTGTAATTCCCCGTTTGAAACGTTTATATGCGAACCAAAAGGCGGCAACATTGCTACGTTGGCACTCGGAGAATCGTATGAAACATGGAAAGCTAAGACACCCTGTTGATTCTACCCAGTGGAGGAACTTCGATAGGATGCTTGTAGACTTTAGTGCAGAACTAAGGAATATAAGATTTGGGTTGAGATAGATGGAATGAATCATTTCAGTAACATGAGCAGTCGACATAGCACTTGGCCCATGAATCTATGTATCTACAATCTTCCTCTTTGGCTATGTGTGAAGCGAAAGTATATTTTAATATCACTACTTATCCAAGAGCTGAAGCAATCTGGGAACGATATTGATGTGTACCAAGCACCATTGCTAGAAAATCATATAACACTTCGGAAGGAAGGGGTACATGTATGGGATGTGGACAAACGAGAGAGCTTCACCCTACGCGCCATATTGTTTTGCACCATCAATGATTTGCATGCCCTTGGTAACCTACTGGGCTTGAGTTCAAAAAGAGCCAAAGCCTGTCTTCCCTACTTAGATGATACCAAGAATGTGTGGCTGAACAACTCGCACAAAATTGTGTACATACGTCACCATAGATTCCTTCCCAAGTATCATTCATACCACAGGATAAATAAATAATTCAACAAAAAGAGGTTCAGCTCCAAGACCTTTTAGAGGAAAAGATGTCTATGATATGGTTAAGGATATCAATGTTGTGCTTGAAAAGGGACATAAATTGAGGATGCCGTAGACATCATAACATTAGGGGATGTCGTAGACACTTTTGTCCAATGGCCCAAGAGGGATATCACCCTGGACCCTACAGTACCACTATCTCCACACGACCATGCCTCTCCAACATAACTCTCGGTAACTCTACCTCAACCTCCACGTTAGAAGGCCGTCGTACCGACTCCCGTGAAAACGATACCGAAGAAATAAGAAAACCATGCTGAGTCGTCCCCCAGGAAGACATATCAAAAATAAGGTGCTAAGGCCAAATTGAAGAACATTAAAGTGCCTCGCAAGCCCTAAGAGTTCTCCCTCGGAATGTCGTAAGTCCCCGACACACTATTACCCTACCTTGGAATAGGTTGTGGGAGTTTGCATGCCTGGTACACGCGGATGACCAGTGAGCAGAGTTCAAACCGGCCTACTGGATTGTGACATCCCAAAATTTTCATTTAATTTAATTAGACTTTATTAGCTTTTTCTGGAATTTCTTTTCTCCATTCTTAATTTAGCCTAGAGTAAGATCTATGGAAAATTGTATTTAATTGTGGTCAAATCAAGTTGATTTTATTTTTATTGAGTTTCTTGTGAATTCTAATATTTGTGAGAATTTTCTGGGATTTATTTGGAATTTTCTACTATTTTCTAGGCGTTTCTTGAATTTCCTTTGTATTGTTGAAATTAAATTGGCATTTAAATCCCCAAATTTATCCCGGGCCAACACGTGGTCACTCGGATCCTCCCCTCTTGACCACATGGTGCCATCCTACCCACGCCTGTGCCTCTCTCTTTCCTCTCTCCCTATAGAAGGTCGGGATCCTTAGTCTCCCCATGCATTACCATCTGCGCCAGCCCACCTACCTCCCCTTCTCTCTTTCCTTTATCTCTTTGCTTGGCGGCCCCACCCTGTCGGTGCCTCCCCTCCCTCCTTCCTACGCCACCGCCACAACCGAGCTACTCTGAGTATTCTGTCACAAAACGCTTTCCACCACACGCACCAAAGAAAAGTCTTCGCTGATTGTGAGCAGCAGAAATCTCATAACCAATTCAGTTCCATGTGCCTTATCCTCCTAAACTGCCCCGCCTAAATTTTTGCCGCTGGTAGACCAGCGAGAAAATGCCGGCGTCGTGCGCCTCCACTCGGGCTATAAATACACCCCTAGACTTCTTGCTTCTCTGCACCTCAGAGCCCTCGCTCAATTCCTCCTCTCAAGTGCCCAATTAGTGTCAAGCCATGTGCCATTGGTTCGAGCGCCGTCGTGCTCTCTATTAAGCAATTCGCATCGCTCCAGGCCTTCTCGATCTTTGCTGATGCCACCCAAGGCGTCACTAAGAATTCGTCAACCTCGCCCACCTCATGGCTATGCCTTTTTGTCACCAAAGCCACCTCTTCACCGGGGCTCCTCACCTCCACCGCCTCTTGCTCGTCATTGGCCACCACCAAGTAGTCCCAAGCCACATACCAGGTATAATTAGACTCCCCTCTTGCTTCTGTTCTGCTCATCGTTTGCTGCTGACCATCTCACCGCTGGTGAGCCATTGGTCCCTGTGCGCATCACCTACCGGCAGCACCACATCAGCGCCCACCCCCCATGTGGTAGCCACTATCAGCTGTGACACGCCATGCCAAGCCATATGGCATGCCACCTCAGCGTATACCATTGCAGTCAGTAGCCATGTTAAACCCCCGAGCCACATCAGTTCCCCTGGTCTACGTGTTCGCCACATGTTGGCCACGTCAGCCACTTTGGCCAAGTCAGTAGCCACGTGGCATTCCACGTCAGCACACAGCTGCTACCCTACCGCGTCATCGCCACCTGGCCACCATGTGAGCAAAAAAGTCTAGTCAGCCACCACGTAAGCACCATGCCACCCCCACTTGCCACCTCATCCGAGAGCTAGTCCGTGGATTTGGTTCACAAGGATTGGGCCCACTTGTCAGTCTCACCCCAAAATATTAAAATTCCTACTGACATCAACATGACATCATAATTCTCTTTTTCTTTAAGAAAATAAATCTGCCAAAAATATAAGCCCCTTGTTGACGTTATAATTATCTTTTTTCTTTAGAAAAATAGTTCTAGAAATTTGATTTATTCAATTTCTTTAGAATTCAAACTTCCAGGAGCTCATTCTCCTTCATCCTAGCTCCGATTGAACCTATTCAAATTTCTAAATTCATTTAAAATCATGATATATCAAAATCTATAATGTTTTCAAATTTTTGGAGTTTATTTGAATTTAGTGGATTATTTTCATGTGTAGACTCACACCAGTCAGCGGAGTAAGGCAAGTTACACACTTTGACCATGTTGATCTTAGTTTACAAATAAAATTGTCTTATTTTAAATTATATTGCATTGCTTAATTTTATTCATAGTATTTCAATTTCTATTTTAACTTTGTTAATGCCTACTTGTTATGACACCTTTGACATTGCAAATTCCTATAGCTTGTCATCCTAGAATAAAACTCTAGTTAGTACACTAGTATGGCTAGAGAATTTTGTAGCAAATGCTTAAACCTACATAGATATAACTTTAGGCTTGAGACACCTTTTCTCATAAAATGATGAGTTTTTAAAATGTATTCTTTACATCCAAGAAGGTCTATGGAATATTTCAAAATAAAATGTAAAGCTTGGTTTAGACTTGGGCAAATGGCTAGGTGATGGGTGCTTGCTAGCATACGTTGCTCGGTGGCTCAATGTGGGTGCTAGGCACAAGTGGTATGTGGAAAGTGCCTACGTCAATTAAGGATCGGTCTATAAACTACTGCTATAAAGCCCTAATGTACTACCACAAGGCTAGTATGGGACAATCCTAGCTGACTAATTAGCGGGTCATGAGAATTCTCACATGGCACAAGAGGGGCCCTCGATCTGGTGGATTATTTATTGGGATGAAACCTTAGTGGATGTGTGGCCAGATTGATGGCCTTGCTTTATAAAGGCCTTGTTATAATTACTCAGTTGCACATCTATGGAAGCGTGTAGTGGCCGACATCATGAGCTAATCATATCTTATGGGTAAAGTTGTACCACCTCTGTAGAGTGTATAAACTATCTTAAATAATCATGCTCACAGTCATTGGCATCCTGAGTAAAGTTTTTCACATATTTAACTTTGTTTTTCATAAAATGGTTTTGGATGGAAATGTGGAATCTTTTTGGAGAAAGATGGTATGTGTGGGATACCTATGGTTAGATTAGTGTTAGGTTGGTGCCTACTCTAACAGTATTAATTTGTTTAAATTACTGTCTTTGCTTATTGTATTAAATTCAGCAATTTCATATCTATTTACTATATTTCTTTAACTGTTGTTTTAGCTCAATTAGCCCTATATGCCATCACTTGCCATCTTTACATTAATATTTCATTCCCCATGTAAGTTGTGGAGTACATTCCATGTGCTCACCCTTGCTAAAATCTATTGTTCAAAGGAAGATGACTTCGATTACAGTGAGGACCAGGATGAGTAGGCCGCGTCTTACTGTTGCCTACTTGTGGACAGGCCCTTTTGGCTTCGCTGTTTACTTGTTTCTGCTATTATTTCTTTATTATTTAGCCAATGAGAATTGATGATGTAAACTTGGCCATAAGACATGTACTCTTTATTTAATAAAAGTTTATCATTATGCTTGATATGTATCCCTGTTATCACTGTGTGCACTAACTTTTCCTGGACTAGTGCGATTGACACAGAGGATCCAGAGTCGTTGTTTCGGGGTCCGACATGGATTCACTGTTAGATACATGGAGAGGCATTTCCTCCATGAGCCAGGCTTCTTCACCGTGGGCTTCGACAACTTATTCGATCTATTCAATCTCGATGTCCTTGACGCCTCACTTCTATGATGCTGGACACTAATTGTGTACAATCAAGTTCTACATTTATGTAATACCAATAAATGTAATAACTCATTACTTATGGGGTAAGTTGGGAATAAGCTGTTATTTTCGACTACTTGTCATCCCCAAACCGATGGACAAATTGAGGTAGTCAATAGAACATTGTCTATTGTGCTTAGGGCTGTGCTTAAAAAGAACTTAAAAATGTGGGAGGAATGTTTGCCTCATGTGGAATTTGCTTATAATCGTTCACTGCATTCTACCACAAAGAAATGCCTTTTGAAATTATTTATGGTTTCATATCTCGTGCACCTATCGACTTGTTGCCTCTTCCAGTGAGAGACCATGTAGTAATGACCCCATGTTGGTGATGAGTAATTGACGAGTATTTTGGAAAAAATGAGTTTGGTCTGTGCTTTTCGTGCCATATCGGCATTTTGGCTCAGTCGGGTGTGGTTAGTCGGACTTGAGGCGTATTCTTCTTCCCGTTTGAGCTTTTGGGCCATTTTATGCTCGAGTATGTTTTATTGGTGCTAATTGCGATTACATTTGTCGAGCGGTGCTATGTGATGTGTCTCTTGTCTGTGATGGCTGCAGGACATCGAGATGGAGTCGTGGCGAGGCACGGAGGACCGGACTAGGCGTAGGCGGTGCCGAGTTCAGAACGGTCGAGGTGTGCCGAAGATGGCGAGGGCTCGAGGTAGCTGCGAGGCTTGGGCGACAAGAAAGGAGGAAGCTTCCCGGAAGGTGCACGAGGGGCGTTTTGGTGAATATGCAAAGCTGCACTAAAGGAAGCGGATTATGGATAAAGCACTAGAGTTGGTGGAGGCTTAGTGGGTAAAGAGAGAATCAAACCCATTTAGTTGGAGGCTATAAAAGGAGGGTGTCTCCTTCATGGTCTTCATGTCTTTTAGGGGTTGGTTTTGCTTTGTATTGCTTTGAGGCTTTAGTTGTTGAGAGTGGTTGAGGAGAGGCAGAAGTCTGTGTGCTTTGTCTCCTTCGATGTCTCCCTGTGTGTTCTTGAGTTCATGAGCTTGTGAGAGGATGGAGATGAGTTGAGACACCATGTAATCATTCCTCTGCATTCAATCGCGTATGGGGACTCCTATGTGATCCTTGGTTGATTGGGAATGAATCAATTTCATTTGAGATGCTCCTGTTTCCAGTTTTTCCTTCGTGTGCTTGCACTGCTCGATTTCTCAGATTTCTGTTTTTGTGTTGATTCTTGCTGAGGAGTAGCAAAATGGGTTGCTCTGTGATGGGATTGTATTTCTAGACCCTTTGGTCAGCTAATTCCAAGAGCAAATTGATTAAACCACAAGAATCGCATTTCCCTCTTTTCTGCGTTCATATTTTCCTCTGTTCTCAGCTCTAGGGTTTGATGATGTTTTGATTTTCTCTTCTAAAGTCTATGCCCTGTGACGAGTTCCAAAGCCCTGAGGCTATTGCTTAAATGCATACCAAGTTTCATGAGCAAAAGATCAAGGATTGGTTGGGAATTTGATTTTTGGTGCAACTCTCTATACTTTTTCAGATTGTGACTCAAATCTGAAATTCTTGGGCTTTTGTTGGTTTCTCTTGTTGTTTAAGGTCTCTGAGGTATTTAGAATATGTTTCTGACCTTGTAGTTCGGATAGAAAAGTAGAAAATCTCAAATTCTAAGTTTGTGAGCAATTTTCTGAATTTGCTGAAAACTTACAGGCTGCTGTGCCTGAGGGCCGGTCTGACTGGGGCAATATGGGCGGTCAGACTGGGCTGTCAAGGCCGGTCAGACCGGTAGTAGACCGGCGGTCAGACCAGCCTGGCTACTGCGGTCTGACTGCCCGGCCTGTTGTGTTTAGACCGCCCCTTTGCTGTTTTCTCTCTGGGTCGTTTTATTTCTTCGGTCTTTTGTTGGTCTTGCCTATTTCTCTGGTAGGTTAAGTCTCCAGTGTGCTGAGCATGTCTTCTTCATAGTTTTTATAACTATTGGAGAAGTGTTCTTGGGGGATATGTTTGGGGAGTCTTTTTAAAGATCGACATTCACCCCCCCTCTGTCGCCGATTTCGATCCAACAATTGGTATCAGAGTTGGTTAGCTCTTCCTCATAGATCTTAACCGGTCTCTAGAGCCATGGTGTTGGAACGAATTTGGTGACAGATGGGGGGGGGGGTGAATGTCGACTATTAAAACTTGCCCTAAAAAGTATCTGTTGTGGTTACAGACCAAACAGAGAGAGAGAGAGAGTGTAGTAGTGGAGAGTTGAGTAAATGAATGGCTTAGGCCCCTTTCCCCTTGGCCTATGTCTTACATATATACATCCACATGGGGAGTGCCTTTACAATTATACCCTTACACATGAGTACTTCCCTCAGGGGTACCTATGTCACTATACATGTCCCACTCTGGGCCTTACACTCCCTTAACAGGCCTGCTGGGCTTAGGTGGGGGCCACCCCTACAACAGGAGCCTCTCATGGTGAAGGGTTTCACGGGGTCAAAGCCATGTTGCCGAGCCCTTTGGCCCCCTCCGTCCCTGCGGCCTGTGAGCTTTTTCAACGTTCGAAGTGCAGTGTTTGCCTTATTGCGAAGGCGTGGCGCCGGGCAGCTTGTCGAAGGCTTCGTCCCCCACCGAGTCCTTCCGTGGCGGGGTCGGGTCCGTCGTCTGGAGTGGAGATGTTGGCGGAGTCAAATGCGTCGGCATAGGAGGCGGAGCGGGTCGTAAGCCCTCGCGCGTGCGCGTTTCCGGCGTCGAGCGCCCTTGACGACAAGCGACTGCCCGCCTTCCCAGCGGGGCTTGGTTGGCACGGCGCGAGACTTGAGGGGGCGCGGTGATGCCATGTGGTGACATTCCTTCTCCCGGCGCGGATCTTGGAGCATCGTGACGGTACGATGCTGCAATGTTGGACTGTCGCCGGTTGGGCTTCCGCCGGCTGGACTTCTGCCGGTTGGACTTCCGCCGGTTGAACTTTCGCCGGATGGACTTCCGCCGGCTGGACTGCTGTCGGTTGGCTTTTGCGTTGATGCGGTATATATATAGCGGGCTAGTGTAATCTTGTACCTGCATTGTGTGCGCGGATAGGTGCTACTCCCCTAAAATGGGCCTCTTCAGTGCATCCACATTCCATGGCGGCACCACGCGGCTCGGGGAATGTTGATATACTGATGGAGGCCTATTTTTCTCGGGAGCTTGGTTAGCGTTTGTTAACAGCAACTGATCGCACTTGTTGTGCTCGCTCTGTATTTTCTGCATACAACGGCAAGGCGAGCAGCGGGGTGGTGTTCCGAAACCACTGGTCTCCTGCCTTGGAGGATAGTAGCCGCGGAGGGCAGGCATCTGCGGGGTAGCCCGGGGGTGCTGCGGGCGTGGGGGTAAGCGCGCGGGCGATTCGTCCCCTGATCTCCGAAGTGGTGGCGGCAGAGCTAGCGCCTAGTCGAGGTAGATGCGCGAGCGCTCCGTTCCCTACCCTTCGAAGTGGTGGCAGCGGAGCCGGCGCTAAATCGAAGTAGGTGCGCGAGCGCTCCGTCCCCTATGCTTCGAAGTAGTGGCAGTGGAGCTGGCGCCTAGTCGAAGTAGACGCGTGAGCGCTCTGTCCCCCACGCTTCGAAATGGTGGCAGCGGAGCTGGCGCCTAGTCGAAGTAGATGCGCAAGCGCTCCGTCCCCGACCCTTCGAAGCGGTGGTAGTGGAGCTGGCGCCTAGTCGAAGTAGACGCGCGAGCACTCCGTTCTCTACCGTTCGAAGTGGTAGCAGTGCACTCCCTGGGGTGAGCGCGACCCCGCGGTATTGCGCATTCATGGCCCCAAAAATCGCGCCGACCCCTGGGCTGGCACGAGTGGGCTGCTGTATCCGTACACACTTGTCCATTCGGGATGAACACGCGGCGGGCCATGACTGGCGTGTCGATGGGTCATCTGCGGTCAAGCCCCTTCCCCAGAGGGGCGCGACACGTGGCACGGCGTTGTAGGCGTGCCGCCCACTGGTTGCCCTCCTTCCAACGCGCGTCACCGGCTGCTAGGTTGCGCTTCTTGCCGATCCTTGGTTACCCATGCCGCGCAGACTTGCGGTTGTCCCTCCGGATAGGTGTGGCCAGAGTCGGGGGGTCGGTGACCCCGTTTGGGCTATCTCGGTATAGGTCCAAAGAGCCGCGCTGGCGCGCGCCGAAGGCTATGCCGGGTCGCGCGACCTGCGTTTATTCCTTGCGCCGATCGACACGCGGTGGGACGCTAGCGGCGCGTCGTGTGGTGGCAGGACTCTGTACGACCACGGTCGCGTGCTGGCTACGTGTACCGCCGCGACGCTTCGGCTTCGCGCGTGGGGAGGTTAGCGGTTGTCGCGCGCCGTTTGCGCTTACCCACGGTGGGAGGCGGGGGGCCTTTAAGTACCCCCCGTGGCGTTGCACCTACGCCTCCTTGCACTTTTTGGTCGCCCTGTTCCTGCGCTCCTTTTTCGCCGCCGAGTTCCCACCTGAGACACGATGCTGATGGCGACTTGCAACGAGCGTACTTTGGTGGGCGGCTATGCCATCCGCAGGCGGTCCTCGCCGCTCGAGGTGAAATACACGCTGGAGGAGCGCGATCCGGCGGCGGCAGGCAAATGGTGGACGGTGAAGAAGAGTCAGGGTCTGTACTCCGGTGAGTTGGGCCGCACGCTCGTGACGGAAGACACGATTCGGTCACTGCTGCGAGAGGGGAAGCTATCGGACCGCCGCGCGGTGTGGTTGCCCGCCGATGACGAGACGGAGCCGCACCCTGAGAAGTCGGAGGCGATCGTCTTCGTCGCCTACTTCGAATCCGGACTTCGCATCCCGTCCGCAGCAATTGTTGGGGCCGTGCTGCAGACCTTCAAGTTGGAGTTGTCACAATTGACTCCGAACGCGGTGGCTCGCCTCGTCGTGTACAGTTGGGCCCTGCGCTCGGAGGGGTGTTGGCCCAGCGCCTCCCTGTTCGCGTATTTGCATGAGGCCCGGTGGCAGCCGAAGGAGCGGAAGGACGGTACGCTGTCGAAATTTGGCAGCGTCAACTTCATCCTGCGGGCGTCATGTGGGAAGCTTTTCCCCGCGAACGCGACCCGAGGGAAGTGGGAGGTCCACTGGGCGAGGCGATGGTTCAACCATCGTGTGACGAGTGGCAGCGGCCTCGAGTGCGCAGGCGGGCCGATTACATTCAAGACCACCCCCGGCTTAACGCTTGACCAGGAAGATAGATTGAGGGCGCGGAGACTTGTGGGGGTCACCGCTCGCTTTAGTATGCACGACCTCGCCGAGGAGTACATGATGCTCGGTGCGACGCCGCTTTCCCACGGTTGGCGCTTCATAGCCCGTGAACGTCGGGATGATAACGTTCGCCCGTCCGTTTGCTCGCTGCTCGTGCCAACTGGCCTTCGTAAGTCTCGACCATGCCTTCCTCTTCGTTCGTACGTGTCGCATTGTGTAAATATGCTCTGTTTGGGGCAGGGACTGGCCTTGAGGACGCGAAGCGCGTCGCGCGCATGTTTTTCGGGCCATACACCGGCAGAGAGCACGGGCAGCGCGCCGCTGCGACTGCGGAGGCCGGACTGGGGCGAATAAACCGCGTGTGTGAGGCCTTGGGGCTTCCTGTGCCGGATCGGCCCCCTCCGGACCAGCAGCATGAGGATGACGGTGCCGTGAAGACGAAGGCGCCATCCCGCAAGAGGGCCCGGAGCACTACGACAACGCCCCGTACAGCGGTTGCCGCTGTTCCTGTCGGCGCGGCGAGCCCGGAGTCGAGTTCGGCGAAGTATGCCGATTCATATTTAGAGGGCGCGGGTACTGAGGGCGACGCCACCGGCGGCGGAGGGCGCGCTGCGGAGGTCTCGCTACCCGCGACCGTCGCCGAGGTGGTGGTGCCGGCTGGCAGCACTGGTGCGGAGTCCTCGTCTCCGGCCATGACTGTGGTGGGGCTGCCCTTCGCGGGAGTGTGTGGAGCACAACCTTTGCTAACAGCGGCGACCGGGGCTGAGGTGTCCCCCGCGGAGGTGGGGGTGTCTCCCGCAGAGGTGAGGGTATCTTCCGCAGAGGTCGTGGGGGGCGAAGCCCCCGACCGCTGTCGTTGTAGCTGTGGAGACCCCTTCGGCGAGTGTTGTTGCCGCAGTGGCTCCTTCCGCGGTGGGTACCGCGGTGGTATCTTCCGCTCAAGCGAAGCGGCCACGCCTGTAGTCCCCCCTTCCGTGGACTTCGCGAGGGTTCGTTGTGGCGACCGGTGTTGGGAGCCTGTGGGACCCCGCTTCGAGCAGCGAGGTCCCTCCACCCCACGCCCTCCCGGCCCCTCGGGCCACGGTGACCGTGGCGTAGGATCGGTTGGCGCTAAGTCCCGACTCGGAGGTCCCCAGGCCTTGCGAGACAACGCCGTCCGTTGGGGCTGAAGTAGAAGCGGTCCCGCCCACGGCTAGGGAGACGTCTCCGCGAAGTCCCCCGTCCGCCACCGAAGGTAGGTTACGATGGCACTCCTTCAACAAAAATATATATATATTGCATGCCTCGTGACAAGCGTTTAATTCCTCCTTGCAGCGGCACTTATCCTGGAGGAGGAGCCGTTCCTTGAGCGCGAGGGTCCGAGTGCTGGCAACACTGGTGTCGCGCGCCCGAGTTCGGCGGACTTCGTCCCTCCGTCGGACGCTCTGAGGGCATGGCGCGGGATTGCGGAGGACGCGACCGCCAGCGTCGGTCAACAGGCGTTGCAGACCTACGGGTCAGGGCGCCTTGGAGATGCATTGGAGGTGTCGGGAGTGAGGGTAAGCGTCCGTCTTTTAGATCACTTGCCGCCGCTTAGCGTTTGCTAACTCCTGCGCCGCGCTGACACTCGTGCTGGCCCAGGCCCTGCGAGGTGCCCACGTTCGCGAGGGAGCAGCGCTACAGAGCAGGCTGCAGGCCGCTGAAGAGGAGCTGTAGGAGGGCGCTCCGCCCAGGATGCTCGCATACACCACGTGGAGTTGGAGTGCGCGGAAATGAAGACGCGCACCGATGGGCTCGTTGCCGCAGCGCGGGTGTCGGCAGCGGAGGTGGTGCGGCAAGAAGTTGCTGCAAAGTGGGACGGCCTAGTTGAAGTAGACGCGCGAGTGCTCCGTCCCCTACCCTTCGAAGCGGTGGCAGCGGAGCTGGCGCCTAGTTGAAGTAGACGCGCGAGCGCTCCGTCCCCTACCCTTCGAAGTGGTGGCAGCGGAGCTGGCGCATAGTCGAAGTAGACGCGCGAGCGCTCCGTCCCCTACCCTTCGAAGGGGTGGCAGCGGAGCTGGTGCCTAGTCCAAGTAGACGCGCGAGCGCTCCGTCCCCTACCCTTCGAAGAGGTGGCAGCGGAGCTGGCGCCTAGTCCAAGTAGACGCGCGAGCCCTCTGTCCCCTACCCTTCGAAGCGGTGGCAGCGGAGCTGGCGCCTAGTCCATGTAGACGCGCGAGCGCTCCGTCCCCTACCGTTCGAAGTGGTGGCAGCGGAGCTGGCGCCTAGTCCAAGTAGATGCGCGAGCGCCCCGTCCCCTACCCTTCGAAGCGATGGTAGCGGAGCTGGCGCCTAGTCGAAGTAGACGCAAGAGGGCTCCGTCCCCTACCCTTCGAAGTGGTGGCAGCGGAGCTGGCGCCTAGTGGAAGTAGACGCGCGAGCGCTCCGTCCCCTACCCTTCGAAGCGGTGGCAGCGGAGCTCGCGCCTAGTCAAAGTAGACGCGCGAGGGCTCCGTCCCCTACCCTTCGAAGTGGTGGCAGCGGAGCTGGCGCCTAATCCAAGTAGACGCGCGAGCGCTCCGTCCCCTACCCTTTGAAGTGGTGGCAGCGGAGCTGGCGCCTAGTAAAAGTAGACGTGCGAGCGCTCCGTCCCCTACCCTTCGAAGTGGTGGCAGCGGAGCTGGCACCTAGTCGAAGTAGACGCGCGAGCGCTCCGTCCCCTACCCTTCGAAGTGGTGGCAGCGGAGCTGGCGCCTAGTGGAAGTAGACGCGCGAGCGCTCCGTTCCCTACCCTTCGAAGTGGTGGCAGCGGAGCTGGCGTCTAGTCGAAGTAGACGCGCAAGTACTCCGTCCCCTACCTTTTGAAGCGGTGGCAGCGGAGCTGGCGCCTAGTCAAAGTAGACGTGCGACCGCTCCGTCCCCTACCCTTCGAAGTGGTGGCAGCGGAGCTGGTGCCTAGTCGAAGTAAACGCGCGAGCGCTCCGTCCCAAGCCTCTGGTCGAGATAGACGTGCAAGCGCTCCTTCCCAAGATTATGCCAGAACAGCCTCTGGTGTTTCTCACTCGCGGGTGCGCTCGCGCCGGGGCTAACCTCTAGTACGTTGCTTTGGTACTTCGCGGGCTGTGCGTGGGGGTAGGCCCCCGTGGTGCCCTTTGCACTCTGTAGAATTAAGCGGGGTACGCTGTCCCCTAAGCACGTGGGGCCAATACCCGTCTTGTTTATACTCCGTAGAGTGCGCAGGGATAGCATCCGCGTCTTATTTATACTCTAAGGAGTACGCTCTAGGGCAACGCCCATGCGTGCGTGGGGTTCGCGTCTTGTTTATACTCCGTAGAGTGCGCAGGGATAGCGTCCGCGTCTTATTTATACTCCGAGGAGTACGCTCTAGGGCGACGCCCATGCGTGCGCGGGGTTCGCGTCTTGTTTATACTCCGTAGAGTGCGCAGGGATAGCATCCGCGTCTTATTTATACTCCGAGGAGTACGCTCTGGGGCGACGCCCATGCGTGCGCGGGGTTCGCGTCTTGTTTATACTCCGTAGAGTGCGTGAGATCAATATCCACGCCTTATTTATACTCCGAGGAGTGCGTGCGGAGGCGGACCTCGACGCTACGTCTTATTTATACTCTGTAGAGTGCATGCGGAGGCGAACCTCGACGCTACGTCTTATTTAGAGTCCGTGGACTGCGCGCGGGGGCAAGCCTCCACGTGTTGCGGGCGGTGAGGTGCGTGCGGAGGCGGACATCGACGCTACGTCTTATTTATACTTCGTAGAGTGCGTGCGGAGGCGAACCTCGACGCTACATCTTATTTATACTCCGTAGAGTGCGTGCGGAGGCGGACCTCGACGCTACGTCTTATTTAGAGTCCGTGGATTGCGCGTGGGGGCAAGCCTCCATGCGTTGCGGGTGGTGAGGTGCTTGCGGAGGCGAACCTCGACGCTACGTCTTATTTATACTCCGTAGAGTGCGTGCGGAGGTGAACCTCGACGCTGCGTCTTATTTATACTACGTAGAGTGCGTGCGGAGGCGGACCTCGATGCTACGTCTTATTTAGAGTCCGTGGACTGTGCGTAGGGGCAAGCCTCCACGCGTTGCGGGCGGTGAGGTGCGTGCAGAGGCGGACCTTGACGCTACGTCTTATTTATACTCCGTAGAATGCGTGCGGAGGCGTCCCCCCGCGCGTCTGGGTTTATACTCATGCCCTTATCTTTGACAGAAAGTGCGCGCGCGAACGCGTGTCTTTGTTTATACTCATACCCGTATCTTTGACGGAGAGTGCGTGCGCGAACACGTGTCTTTGTTTATACTCATACACGTATCTTTGACAGAGAGTGCGCGCGCGAACGCGTGTCTTTGTTTATACTCATACCCGTATCTTTGACAGAGAGTGCGCGTGCGAACGCGCGTCTTTGTTGCGAAGAATTGGAATTTGTGCAAACGGTGAACTTTATTAAATTCCCATTTGCGCGGGCGAGCAATTACAAAAGAGGAGGGGGGATACCGACCACTAACCACTATGAGGGCGGGGCGACCGCTGACGAGCCGCTGCTGCCGGGGCAACCTTGTGCGCGAGGAACGCGAGACGCTCTCGAGGGGCGCCCGAGGGCTCCGCATCTGCGCTCCCGGCTCAGGTGCCCTGGCGAGCCGCGTGGCACGGACCTCTGGCACCAAGCTCTATGCGCCGAGCCATGTCCTGATTGCCATGAATGATGATGATAGCCCTCGGCCCGGGAAGCTTCATGCACAAGAAGCCGTGATGCGGGACTGCCCCGAGAGTATTTAGGAGCAGCCGCCCTATTATGGCGTTGTAGGGGTATGCAATGTCGACCACGTCGAAGATGGCGTCCTCGCTCCTGACGTTGTCGTTTTGGCCGAAGGAGACTTGGAGGCATATCTGGCCCAAAGCGCGCAAAGGCTGCCCTCCAAATCCTTGCAGCGGGATGCCTGACGGCCCCAATCGACTCCAAGGGATCCCCATTTGGTCGAAGGCCGCGGTGAACAGGATGTTCGCGGAGCTTCCTCCGTCGATTAGGACGCGCCTGACTTCACATCCGGCTACGAGGACTCGGACGACCAAAGGGTCTTGGTGGGAAAATTCCACGCCCTCAGCGTCGGCGGGCGTGAAGGTGACTTCGTGCTGTGCCCATTCCGGCGGCGCCTGCGCCGGGTATGCTGCGACGTGGTGCAGCCTCCTCATGTAAGCCTTCCTTTGCCGCGCCGAGGCGAACTCCAGCGAGGAGCCTCCGGAGATGACGTTGATGATCCTGTGCTGGGCTCCTTCCGGGGCTTATAATTGTAGGAGGCCCTCCCGAGGTTGTTGCACATGTGCCTGAATTCGCAGGAGGCCTTCCTGGGGCTGCATTCCTTGGTCCTAGGGGTGTTGGACGTGGGCCACAACGGGCGCACGTGCATTCGGGTTTTTGTCCCTGGCGACGCTCTGCCGTAGTGCTGCGATAGTGGCGCAAGCACACGTGTCATGGTTGCCTCAGCCATGGATTTCGCACCACTGCCCGTGGTGCTGGTCGACGTACTCTTTGCGGGTTCGGTCGTCTCGACCTCGGCCACGTCCCCGTCCCTGGCCTCAGCGCCTCTGCCTCCGTGACCCGCAGAGGCGTTGTCTTCGGAGCCGCCCTCGATGTCAAAAGACGTAACGAGGTTTCCTGGACTTGCGTTGGTCGCGCTTGGGCCTGTCGCCTGGCAGGTCATTATGTTGGGGGTCCTTGCGTTCGGAGGCGCCCTTCGGCTGCTCTTGCTTGCGCTTACCTTTCGAAGAGCTCCGCTTCGGCGAGCCTTCGCTCTTTGCCGAGCCTTCCGCCTTGTTGGTGTCGGAGTCGTCACCGTGTCGTCTCCACGCGTCCTCCTCCGCTTTGGCGTACTCTTCCATCTTGTCGAAGAGCTTCCCGACCGTCTTAATGGGCTTGCGCGTGTTGTATTCGGCCATTGGTCCCGGTCGGAGGCCTTGTATTGCTACGTTGATAATGGTTGTTTCGTTGACGTCCTTGACCTGGCCGCGCACTTTCGCGAAGCGCTTGAAGTAGTCCCGAAGCCTTTCCTCGGGTTTTTGCTTGACTGCGAAGAGTTGGTCCGCATCAACACGCTCGACGTAGTTTCCCTGAAAGTTGTTGTAGAGCCGATCGCGGATCTGTTCCCACGCGTAGATGGACTGTGGTTCAATGGTGAAGAACCAGGACAGCGCCACCCCTTGTAACGCGAGAGGGAGTCCTTTTGCCTTCGTAGTGTCGTCTCCACCAGCGGCTTCGATAGCAGTCTCGTACACGTGCACGAACTCCCGCGGGTCGAAGTCGCCTTTGTAGGCCTCGATGACGCTCGAGAACTTGAAATCTTCAGGCCATGCTGCCTGCTGTAGGCCTGCCAAGAGCGGGGACTCCGGATCTACGCGCCGTAGTGGGACGCTGCTAGACGTAGGGGCGTCGCGACTATCCGCCCTCTCCGGAGCGGGTTCGGATGCCACCGCCGGGGGGGCGTGTTGACTCCGAGCCTCTTGCATGTCCCGCACGGCTCCGCGGAGGTCTGTTAGCTCCCGCTGAAACGGGCTGAGGGCCGCCAGCAGGGCAGCCTCCATGGCGGGCGTGGCTGGGGCCGTCGGTGCGCTTGGCGGTGCTGTCGGTGCGGTGGTGACCACGGCCTGCGCGGCCGGGCTGCCCTCCGCGTTGTCCTGGAGGACCCTGGAGCCGGTGACGAGGTTCGCATCGCCCCTGGGGCCATTCGCCGCCTCTGCGCCGGGTGCAAAAACGAGCGCGCCTGCGCTGCCGTCGTCGGGGTTGGTCATCGGGGCGGTGCTGGGGTCGGTCGTCGCGTCGATGGCGGGGTCGGTCATCGCGCCGATGGCGGGGTTGGCAGTCGCACCTGCACCACCGCTCGTACCTGCGGCTGCTAAAGCCGAAGCCCTAGTGCTGACTCGAGACTTCGCCACCTCCGCCTTCTTCTTCTTCGCTGCCGACAGTGAAGCTTTCTTTGGTGCCATCCTCCTTCAGACCTGGAGGCTTGCTCTTGTCCTCCCCACGGACGGCGCCAACTGTTGTGGTTACAGACCAAACAGAGAGAGAGTGTGTAGTAGTGGAGAGTTGAGTAAATGAATAGCTTAGGCCCCTTTCCCCGTGGCCTATGTCTTACATATATACATCCACATGGGAGTGCCTTTACAATTATACCCTTACACATGAGTACTTCCCTCAGGGGTACCTATGTCACTATACATGTCCCACTCTGGGCCTTACACTCCCTTAACAGGCCTGTTGGGCTTAGGTGGGGGCCACCCCTACAACAGTATCCACTAAAAATCTCCTCTCTAATAGCTATGGAAGCTATAAAAAGGATTCAAGAGCTCACTGGGACTTAAGCTAACACAAAGAAAAACAACGAGTAAAAGACTACAAACACAAAAGCCAAGAGAACCAGCTGCCAAGGCATGCAGGGCCGGTCAGACCGCCTTATATAGGCCGGTCAAACCGCTCCCTGGCCGCCGGTCTGACCTCCCATATAGGGCCGGTCTGACTGCCCATGGTGAGCCGGTCTGACCGGTCTTACACCGCCAGTTCAACCGCTCCCCTGATCCCAGGCAACCCGAGAGTAGACTGAAAAAACTGAACCTCGGGCAAAATTTCAGATCTTCGGAAATCAGAGAAAATGATGGATTTTTTATTCTTTTTGCCTCAGAGCAAAACTACAACAAACTAAATAAGAAAAGGGCCTTGGGAAACAAAGAAATCCCACCAAAGGTCAAGAATTTCAGATTTGAGCCAAAATCTGAAAACTACAGAGAGTAGCAACAAAAATTCAAATTCCCATCTAATCTCTGATCCTTTGACCATGAAACTTTGAGGATAGCTACTTAATAGCTTCAGGACCTAATATGCCAAGTTTCATGCCATCTCATGAAGGAAAACAGGAATCACACCAAAACCGTAGAGACGAGAAACAGAAGGCTCAAGAACACAGTACAGAGACAAAAGTGATTATTGCGATTCAATCAATTTTCTCTTAGAACTAGCTGACCAAAGGGTCTAGAAATGCAATTCCATCATAGAGCAACCCATTTTGCCACTCCTCTACAAGAATCAACACAAAAACGAAAATAACATAAATCAAGCCTAGAGAGCATCGAAGAGACTAAAACCAACAGAGATTGATATTGAGGAAGAGAGATGAATGATTACATAGAGTATCAACTCAATCCATCCCTACAACCCCATACATGATTGGATTGAGAGCACAAGCTACATGTCTCCTGTCAAGAACACATGAGCACACACACACTCAGAGAAGCATCGAAGGTGTCAAAGCACAGAGTCTTCTGCCTCTCCTACCAACTCTCACCAACTAAAGCCTCAAAGCAAAACAACCTCTCCAAAGGCCATTTTGACTAAAGCAAAACCCTAACAACCCCTCAAGCTCATGGAATGCATGCATACAACCAGGAATTCTCTCCTAACAACCCCTCAACCTCAAGGTCTTCAACCCGTTATGCCCGCTAAATCCCGAACAGAACTGCTTCTATTTGTGCAGCTTTGCGCTTTTACCGAAACGCCCCTCCTGCACCTTCCGGGAAGCTTCCGCATTCCTTGTCATCCAAGCCTCACAACCACCTCGAGTCTCTGCCATCTTCGACACATCCGACCGTTCTGACCTCGACACTGCCCGTGCCTAGTCCGGTCACCTCGTACCTCGCCACGACTCCGCCTCGACGTCCTGCAGCCATCACAGACAAGAAACACATCAAATAGAACCGCTCGACACATGTAAGTATAAATAGCATCAATGAATCAAACTCAAGCACGAATCTACCCAAACGACCAATCGGGAGAAAGAATATGCGATAAGTCCGTCCAACCAACCCGACTGAGCCAAATGCCATCCTGGCACAAATCACTCAAACCAAACTCAATCTTTGCAACATACTTGTCAATTACTCATCATAAACATGTGGTCACCTCCACATGGTCTCTCAATCTCTCCCTTGATGAGTATATTGACAAACCCAGAAAAAGTATAAAGTTGAGTTTGAAAAGAAGTCAAACATGGTCTAAAGAAGAAAATGATGCTAATGACCATGTTGACACAAGGAGCAAAAAGAAAGAGCAAGTTTTCCTCAAGGCTCCCAAAATGGCTTTTTCTCCCACTATTCTCCCCCCTTTTGGCAATAAACACATCAAGGATGCAAAAGAGATAATAAGTCACGATAAAGGATGAAATGGCTAAAATTGTTTATTTTAAGCATTTAGAGCCATGAAGATTATCCAAAATGACCATATGAGAATTACATCAAGCCATAACACATAAGTATGCTATTAAGATCATGACAAGACATGTATAATCAAGCTAAGCCAAATAAGTCACAATTTGAAATTTAGTCAAATTTCTTAGCATGTCAAGTCAACCATAATTCTAGTCTAGCTAAAGGTATCCAAAGATAACGCAAACCATGTCAATAATCTAAATGGAACCGAGAAGCTAGATTGAGTCAATTTAGAGTGCTACAAGTTCAAGAATGAGACATTTGTTTAAGTACTTGTTCTATGTGGAATTAAGCAAATTGAGCACATTTGACATAAGTTTTTCTTTTAAAGCTCATGATTGTTTCCAACCAACATTTTTAGTCACGTGCTAGATCTCAAGCCTTATGCGACTACTCCAAGCTAGAAGCTTAAGAAGATAGTCTTGGTCATCCAAAGCTCCCCCTGAGTTAATGCCTAGTGCAATGGCAAGCCGTCTCATGAGAAAGAATTGGTGAGATTAGTTTTTTCGCACAAAAGAGATCTTTTTGCATTCTTAAAAGGTTGTACTAACTCATGTTTCATCATGGAACAAACATAGCTCAATCTAAAGCTCAAGTGTAGATTCAAAACTCAACTCAGCCTATTTGACATGGCATGAATCATAAAACGATAACTAAAGAAAGACTAGTCTCAAGAGCTAACATGACATGAATTAATTCAAGTTGAGCATTTTAATGAACCTATTATGGCAAACACTGGACTACACATATAAAGTCATGATAAATCTAGCAAATAAGCACAGATCATGACAAGATGTAAAGTATTGTAAACATGTCATAAATGGATAATAATCAAGGCTCCATGTAGCTATATTACAATGCAGAAAGAAAATCCAGCTCCCCCTCAATATGTGATGCAGCTTTTAGTTCAAGTTGAGTTATGACAATATTAAGATCTAGAAGCTCCCAAATGAACTTCCCCTGAACTAAAGCAATAATAACAAGAAGCTGGCAAGAAAATCAGAAAAAGGCAGTCCTTAAAGCATAGATAAGATATAGAGGAAAATATGGCTCAGACTGACTCTCATCTACCCCATATGACTCTAGGACTATCAATTGATCATCTAACATACTAAGGAGCAAACACGTACCCTGTCTACCCAAGGGTGGCCCAACCCTCGCTAGAACCTATAAGAAGTGAGTGAGCTCAACCTAGTGAGAAGAGAAACAGTTAATACGCAGCATCCTAGAATAACAAGATAAGAGTAAGAAGTCTAAACAGCTAGACAAGAGAAACACTCTAATCTATGCTAGAAGGACTAACCCAATGCACCTGTATGCAATGCAACAGAAAGGAGTAAGAGCATAATAAGAAAGATAAAGCGTGAAGCACAAAACTCCGCCTCACAACAGTCCATAAGGACAAACCACCCCAAACTCTCCCCGTAGAGCTGAAAACTTAGAGCTATCCAAAGGCTTGGTAAAGATATCAGCCAACTGGTGGTCACTCTTCACAAACTGGAGTACTATGTCACCCTTCTCCACATGGTCTCTAAGGAAGTGATATCGGATATCAATGTGCTTAGTCCGGGAATGCTGCACTGGGTTCTTGGCAGTGTTAATGGCAGAAATGTTATCACAGAAGAGTGGAACACTGTCTATAAGTAACCCAAAGTCCCGCAGGGTCGAGACCATCCAAAGCACCTGGGTGCAACAACTGGCGACAGCAATGTACTCGGCCTCTGCGGTGGACTGTGCAACACCGGACTGCTTCCTCGTGGACCAGGAAACAAGAGAAGTGCCAATGAATTGGCAGGTGCCAGAGGTGCTCTTCCTATCTATCCTACAGGCAACAAAGTCTGCATCCGAGTAGGCTCTCAAGGAAAGACAGGACGAGGACGAGTACCAGATACCATAGTCAATAGTAGCTTGAAGGTACCGAAGGATGCGCTTCACCGCCTGGCAGTGGGATACGCGAGGAGAAGCCTGAAACCGAGCACAAAGACACACATCGAAGTGTATGTCTGGCCTCGAGGCAGTGAGGTACAAGAGGGAGCCAATCATGCTACGATACTCCTTCTGATCAACTGGCTCGCCGTCCTCATCTGGGTCAAGAGAAGTTGTGGACGCCATGGGAGTTGACACAGGCTTACCATCACCCTTGTCAAAGCGTCTCAAGAGGTCACGAGTGTACTTGCCTTGATGCAAGAAAGTACCCTCCCGAGTCTGCTTAATCTGGAAGCCAAGGAAGAAGGTCAACTCGCCCATCATACTCATCTCAAACTCGGTGCTCATGACGTCCGAGAACTGTGAAACTAGAGTATGAGAAGAGCCGCCAAAGATAATGTCATCCACATAAATCTGGACGAGCAGAAAGTCAGCGCCATGCCGGCGAATAAACAAGGTCTTATCCACCTTACCCATCTCAAAACCATGACTCAATAAATAGGACTTAAGCCTCTCATACCAAGCTCTAGGGGCCTGCTTAAGTCCATACAAGGCTTTGGAAAGCTTGTAGACATGGTTTGGGTATTTGGGGTTCTCGAAACCTGGAGGCTGTCTCACATAGACCTCTTCCTCAATAAAGCCATTGAGGAAGGCACTCTTGACATCCATCTGGTAAAGCTTGAAACCCTTAGGAGCTGCGAAAGCAAGCAGGATTCTAATGGCCTCAAGTCTAGCTACAGGGGCAAAGGTCTCCTCGAAATCTAGACCCTCAACCTGGGAGAAGCCCTGAGCTACCAGTCTAGCCTTGTTTCGAACAACCACCCCATCCTCACTCCGCTTGTTCTTGAACACCCACTTAGTCCCAATGACATTGTGACCCCGAGGGGGCTCAACAAGCGACCAGACCTTGTTTCTCTCAAAATTCTCTAACTCCTCATGCATGGCATTGACCCAAGACTCATCAGAAAGAGCATGACACACGTCCTTGGGCTCAAAAGAGGCAACAAAGGCTGAATGGAGACAGAAATGTGACATGTCAGACTTTGAGCGTGTGACACGCTCAAAGAGGTCTCCAATCATCTGCTCGGAAGGATGGTCTTTCTGGATATGTCGAGGAGGTCCTGGATGAGATGAAGAAGTGGCCTCTACCTCACGAGCTGATGAGGTAGGAACAGAGCCACTAGCTCTAGAAGAAGCAGAAGGCATGGGCTGATCACCTGGAGATGCAGTGGAAGAAGGCACCTCAAGGGGAGGATGAGGAACTGGATCGGGTAGACAACCCTCATCTCCATCGTCCTCATCATCCACAAGACGGGCTCGGACTGCTCTAATGAACCTGAGATATCAGGCCTAGTCCCCGGACTGGCCTCGTCGAAGGTCACCTCACCGGTCTCTACCAACTTACTAGACTCGCAGTTTCAAACCCTATACGCCCGCGAAGAAGTCGAGTAACCTAGAAAGATACCATCACAAGAACGTGACTCGAACTTGTCTAGGTTCTTGGACTTCAGAATGAAACACTTGCAACCAAACACACGAAAATGAGAGACACTGGGCTTTCACCTATATCTCAGCTCATATGAAGTGCGATGCAAGTGTGCCCGAAGAAAAACTCTGTTCGAAACATGGCACGTGGTCGCAAATAGCCACAGCCCAAAACTTCCTAGGTGTAGAATATTCATCAAGCATTGTCCTGGCCATCTCGACCAAGGTATGATTCTTTCTCTCCACGACGCCATTCTGCTGTGGGACGTGCGGAGAAGAGAACTGATGCTCTACACCTGTCTCATCGCAAAACCTCTCAAAGTAGGAATTCTTGAACTCCGTGCCATTGTCACTACGGATCGCTCGTAAGGCACCCGGGAGCTCAATAGAAAGCCTACTAAAAAGACCTCGGAAATGTGTAAACGTCTCATCCTTAGAGGCTAAGAAAAACACCCAAGAGAACCTCGAGAAGTCATCGACCACGACAAGAACATACCACTTCCGTCCTGCTGACTGCACTCGAGCTGGTCCAACTGTGTCCATGTGGAGCAGCTGTCCTGGTGCATCAGTCATAGTCACTGTGACCGGAGGGTGAGAAGCGGCAACCATCTTGCCGTGCCGGCAAGGAGCACAAACAATATCTTTGACCATCTTGAGTTTCGGCAGACCACAAATGAGATCATGGCCGCTAACTCAGGTCAAACGGTCAAATCCAATACGACCAAGTCTCCTATGCCAGAAAGTAAGGTCACGAGACTCAGAAGCAACTAAACACCGGAGAGGATCACCAGAAGACTCAGAAAAATCAGCACGAAAGATCCTCACGTAACGAGAAATCCCGCAAACCAGACTACCCGAAGAATCAAGAATTTTGCAAGCGTTTTTCTTAAAGCTCACCTCAAAGCCGTCATCGGTAAGCTGAGAAACAGAAAGTAAATTATACTACAGCTTACTAACCAAAGCAACATCTTTCAAAGTAAAAGACTCATTAACACGCACTGTACCTTTGGCGATGACGCGCCCAAACGAAGCATCTCCGAAGGTGATCGTCTCATCACCTAGAGCACGGGCTAGGGAAGAGAACCAACGAGAGTCTCCAGTCATGTGTCAAGAACACCCGGAGTCAACGAGCTAAACCTCTCTCTTCCCTGCCGGGCGAACCTGAGTCAATGAGAGAGTAAAGTCTCAGTACTAGGATAAATCAAGAGTGATTTTGGCACCCAATACTGAGTAACATGTCAAGTAGAAGAAGTAGCCACACATGACTGACCTCTATCTACCCTACGCTCTTTGTAGCTCAAAGAAGTAGAAGGTCCATGAGCAGACCTGAAGCTGTTGTTGGGTCCGACTGCTATGGGAGAGCGAGTCGGAGCACCAGCAACATGCTGATCACGCCGTAGGTAGCCATCTCGACGGGGGAACGAGATCTACCCTCAAAACGGCGAAAGTCACGACCAAAAGGAGCATGAGGATGAAAACCAGAAAACTCGGAAAAACCAAGTCCTCGATGCTGCCCAAACCCATCAACTGAAGCAATCCTAGACCTCGTGTTGGTCTTAGGTGCACTCAAGGTCTGGGGCTGACCCTGAATACGCATAAGAGCTGCAACACGGTCTCTACGGGCGATCTTGTCGCACCTGAAGCATCGTTCGATCATGTGTCCATCCTTCTGACAGAAGGTGCAATGATACTTCACCTTCTGAGAGGTAGAAGTAGCACGAAGAGGCTTCGCCTTCTAGGAGGCCGAAGCAACAGGTGAACTCACCTTGCTATCAGAAATCCCTTGGACAAAGCCCGCTGACTTAAATTGAACTTTCTCAGTCCTGGGCTTGACCTCGATCACACCTGCGGCTATGGATCTAAGCACAGTAGGTGGATGCTTCCTAACATCCTCAAGAAAATCATATTCTAGACCTTGATTGAACTTGCAAATCTTGGACTGGTCTAGAATAAGATTCAGCTTCTTCTTGCCTCCTACAAATCTCTCGAGAGTGTTCATAAGATACTGACACTCTCGAAAGAGAGAGGTGCAAGAAGAGCAGGGGGCAGAAGAGACAGCAGCAGGTAAGGGAGTAGAAGAAGAACCAGTAGCAGAAGAGCAAATGGCTTGTGCATGCACAGCCGACTCAGAAGGGACAGTTCTACTGCTAGCCAGTTAGTTCACATCGCTAAGCGTCTCTACCTTACCCTTGGGCTTCTCCCCCACATCCGCACACACACTACAAACAACTGATGGTGGCTTCTCTAGAAGGTCCTAAGTTAGCTTCACACATTTTTCATCCAATGCAATTAAGTCAGATTTTAGTTTATCACAATTTTTGCATGGTGAGCTAACGGGGTCCTTAGAAGTATACTGAGCCAATTTCTTATTGTAGTCAATCATTTCTTGAAACTATTTTGAGACAGATTCAAGTTCAGCAGTTAATTTAGGACAGTTCAAACATGAAGCAATAGGCTCAAGTAATGAAGCTTGTAGTTTAGCAATTTTATGATCTGCCCTTTTTAGATTCATCTTCAGATTATTACAATTTTCATAAGACTCGGCCAGATCAAGGAGCATGGTATAAAGACCTCTAAAAGCATTGTCCTTATCCTCACAAGAGGTGCAAGATGTAGTCTCAACAACAGTCGATGAAGGAATAACAATCCTACTCATCTCTAGTTCAGCCAAAAGACTAACATTCTCCACCTTAAACATGTCAAGCTCAGAAGACAAACTATCATGAGAAGCCAAAAGACTGTTGTTGAGACTACATCTTGCACCTCATGTGAGGATAAAGACAATGCTTTTAGAGGTCTTTATACCATGCTCCTTGATCTGCCCGAGTCTTATGAAAATTGTAATAATCTAAAGATGAATCTAAAAAGGGCAGATCATAAAATTGCTGAACTACAAGCTTCATTACTTGAGCCTATTGCTTCATGTTTGAACTGTCCTAAATTAACTGCTGAACTTGAATCTGTCTCAAAACAGTTTGAAGAAATGATTGACTACAACAAGAAAATGGCTCAGTATGCTTCTAAGGACCCTGTTAGCTCACTATGCAAAAATTGTGACAAACTAAAATCTAACTTGATTGATTAGATTAAAAATGTGTGAAGCTAACTAAGAACCTTCTAGAGAAGCCACCATCAGTTGCTTGTAGTGTATGTGCTGTTGTGGGGGAGAAGCCCAAGGGTAAGGTAGAGACGCTTAGCGACATGAACCAACTGGCTAGCAGTAGGATTGTCCCTTCAGAGTCGGCTGTGCATGCACAATCCATTCGCTCTTCTGCTACTGGTTCTTCTTCTACTCCCTTACCTTCTGTTGTCTCTTCTTCCCCTTGCTCTTCTTGCACCTCTCTCTTTCGAGAGTGTCAGTATCTTTTGAACACTCTCGAGAGATTTGTAGGAGGCAAGAAGAAGCTGAATCTTATCCTAGATCAGTCCAAGATTTGCAAGTTCAATCAAGGTCTAGGATACGATTTTTATGAGGACATAAGGAAGCATCCACCTGCTGTTCTTCGACCCATAGCACCAGGTGTGATCGAGATTGAGCCCAGTACTAAGAAAGTTCATTTCATGTCAGCGGGATTTGTCCAAGGGATTTCTGACAGCAAGGTGAGTTCACCTGCTGCTTCGGCCTCTCAGAAGGCGAAGCCTCTTCGTGCTTCTTCTACCTCTCAGAAGGTGAAGTATCATTGCACCTTGTGTCAGAAGGATGGACACTTGATCGAGCGATGCTTCAGGCACGCCAAGATCACGCGTAGAGACCGTGTTGCAACTCTTAGGCGTATTCAGGGTCAGCCCCAGACCTTGAGTGCACCTAAGACCAACACGAGGTCTAGGCTTGCTTCTGTTGATGGGTTTGGGCAGCATCGAGGACTTGGTTTTTCTGAGTTTTCTGGTTTTCGTCCTCATGCTCCCTTTGGTCGTGACTTCCACCGTTTTGAGGGTAGATCTCATTTCTCCCGTCGAGATGGCTACCCGCGGCGAGATCAGCATGTTGCTGGTGCTCCGACTCACTCTCCCATAGCAGTCGGACCCAACAACAGCTCCAGGTCTGCTCGTGGACCTTCTGCTTCTTTGAGCGACAGAGAGCGTAGGGTAGTTAGAGGTCAGTCGTGTTTGACTACTTCTGCTGCTCGGCTTGTTACTCAGTATTGGGTGCCAAAATCACTATTGATTTACCCCAGTACTGAGACTTTACTCTCTCGTTGACTCAGGTTCGCCGGGCGGGGAAGAGAGAGGTTTGGCTTGTTGACTCTGGGTGTTCACGACACATAACCGGAGACTCTCATTGGTTCTCTTCCCTAGCTCGTGCTCCAGGTGATGTGATAGGAACGGGGTCCCGATCTTCCAACAGGTTCTGGATATGTTCGATTTGGTGGAGGCACGACACAATTCGATCCGGCTTCCGAACAGCACGTTCCGAACCCCGCAATCGCAGCACCACGTCTCCTCAGGTTATCAACCGTGCGCAGCTGGTTGACCTCGCCAAGAAGGCTAATCCTTGCCTGCGAATTGAAGAACACAAGCAAGAACAAGGAAGAACACAACTGAATTGCAGATGTATTGATTTAGCACTCGAAAGTTGGGGTCTCACAAACCGATGAACGGTGATACTATTCAAAGACAGAATTAATATAAGCAAAACCCCACCCTAATGGTGGGGGTGGCGGCTGGATATAAAGGATTAAGGGGCGTGCAAAACCCCTGGACGCGCCCTAATGGGCTCCAACACGATACAAAGCCGAAAGGCCCAAAAGACAGTGGCGCAGCACCCTGACAGATTCTGAACGCCCACCAGAGCCATTGGAAAGTTAGTCTTCTCAGCTTTCCATACATATGTAGAACGTCCAAAACGGAGTCCGGATGCGATCTGGGCGTCCGTTTTAGTGCGGCCTGGTCCTGGACTCCGAATTGGATTTGAAGTCGGTTTGAGTTGGGCCTCCAACATGATTCGACCGCCTTTGCTGGACTTGTGTGCCTCGTAGTCCTTCTCCAAGTACTTCTAGGTCCTCTCCATGGTTCCTAATCATAATTAAATCATTAGGTAGCAATCGATTCTCAAGTGAACAAAAAGAAGTACTTAGGAATGAGCTCACCTGTAAATTCAATTTGTCGGGCGCGAGCTCTAGTGATTGGTCCTTGAATGTCAAGTGGAGGAGTGTTGTGTGTATCCAAAGAAGTGATGTCCTCATCATCCTCCCCATCTTGAAGCGGAGTTGTCCTCAACTCAGCCTCATCTTCTTCTCCCAAGTATGGCTTCAAATCTGAAATGTTAAAGGTGGGACTAACCCCAAACTCGAGAGGCAACGCAAGTTTATATGCATTATCATTTATGTTCTCAACTATCTTAAAAGGACCAGCAGCTCTAGGCATCAATTTTGATTTTCGTAACTCAGGAAATCTATCCTTTCTCAAGTGCAACCAAACCAAATCACCCGGTACAAGTTTAACTTCCCTTCTACCTTCACTACCAGCAATTCTATACTTTTCATTCATCTTTTCAATATTTGCCTTAGTGGTTTCATGCAATTTAAGAATAAATTCAGCACGTGCTTTAGCATCATTATGTGTTCTCTCAATGGTACGTAAGGGCAAAAGATCAATAGGCGCACGGGGGTTAAATCCATACACTACCTGGAAGGGACTTACCTTGGTGGTGGAGTGTTCCGCCCTATTATATGCAAACTCCACATGCGGCAAACACTCTTCCCACATCTTCAAATTGCGCTTCAAGATCGCTCTCAACATGGTGGACAATGTTCGATTCACTACCTCTGTTTGTCCATCAGTTTAGGGATGACAAGTTGTAGAAAACAGCAGCTTTGTCCCCAATTTATTCCACAAAGTGCGCCAAAAGTGACTCAAGAATTTTGCATCGCGATCTGAAACAATAGTAGAAGGCATACCATGCAAGCGAACGATTTCTTGAAAAAAAAGGTCAGCAATATGAACAGCATCGTCGCTTTTATGACAAGGAATAAAATGTGCCATCTTAGAAAAACGATCAACCACCACAAAAATACTATCCCTCCCCCTCTTAGTCCTTGGCAATCCCAAAACAAAGTCCATAGATATATCAGCCCAAGGAATAGAAGGAACGGGAAGAGGCATATACAAACCATGTGGGTTCAACCGTGACTTAGCTTTTTGACATGTGGCGCACCGAGCCACGAACCGCTCTACATCTCGTCTCATCCTTGGCCAAAAGAAATATGTGGCCAGCACCTCCTCCGTCTTCTTGGCACCAAAATGTCCCATCAATCCTCCTCCATGTGCCTCCTGCAACAACAAAAGACGAACGGATCCAACTGGAATGCATAGGCGGTTAGCTCTAAACAAAAACCCATCATTGAGCACGAATTTATTCCATGCTTGTCCCTCTTTACAATGCAGCAACACATCCTTAAAATCAGCATCAAAAGCATATTGTGCTTTAATAGGTTCAAGACCAAAAATGCGACAATCAAGTTGAGACAACATGGAATAGCGTCGGGACAAAGCATCAGCAATCACATTATCCTTCCCTTTCTTGTGTTTAATGACATAAGGAAAAGATTCAATAAATTCAACCCACTTAGCATGTCTACAATTCAAATTGGTTTGACTACGAATATGCTTAAGTGATTCATGATCAGAATGAATGACAAATTCTTTAGGCCATAAATAGTGTTGCCACGTCTCTAAAGAACGAAAAAGAGCATACAATTCGTTATCATACGTGGAATAATTAAGAGTAGGACCATTTAATTTTTCACTAAAGTAGGCAACAGGTTTGCCTTTTTGCATCAAAACACCACCAATACCAATTCCACTAGCATCACATTCCAGCTCAAAAGTCTTACCAAAATCCGGAAGTTGGAGCAATGGTGCGTGTGTAAGCTTGTCCTTCAAAAGATTAAAGGACTCCTCTTGTGATGGCCCCCAATGGAACACGACGCCCTTCTTTGTCAACTCAATCAATGGTGTCGCAATGGTGCTGAATTCCTTGACAAAGCGGCGATAAAATCCTGCAAGGCCAAGAAAACTCCGCATGTGGGAGACCATCGTGGGCGTGGGCCAACTCCATATTTCCTCTACCTTGGCTCTATCAACCTCAATTCCCTGTGGGGTCACAACATAGCCAAGAAAAGAGACTCGATCCGTGCAAAAGGTGCACTTCCCAAGGTTACCAAATAAACGTGCATCCCGCAAAGCATTAAAAACAACACGCAAGTGATTCAAATGTTCATCCATGGACGTGCTATAAATCAAGATATCATCAAAGTAAACAACCACAAATTTGCCAATGAAGGACGTAAAACCTCGTTCATTAATCTCATGAAAGTGCTAGGTGCATTAGTTAAACCAAAAGGCATGACTAACCACTCATACAAGCCGAACTTAGTTTTAAAAGTAGTTTTCCATTCATCGCCAAGTTTCATTCTTATTTGGTGGTATCCACTACGCAAGTCAATCTTTGTGAAAATTATAGCACCACACAACTCATCAAGCATGTCGTCTAGCCTAGGAATAGGATAACGATACCTTATAGTAATGTTGTTAATGGCTCTACAATCTACACACATACGCCAAGAACCATCTTTTTTGGGAACCAAAAGAACAGGAACAGCACAAGGACTAAGACTCTCACGTACGTACCCACGGTCCGAAAGGTCTTGGACTTGTCGCTGAATCTCCTTAGTCTCTTCGGGATTCGTCCTGTACGCCGCACGGTTTGGCAAACTCGCTCCAGGGATCAAGTCAATCTGGTGTTCAATCACTCGAATGGGTGGAAGTCCTAGAGGTATCTCATCAGGGAAAATATCTCTAAACTCCTGCAAAAGGTTAGTGACAAGAGCAGGCAAAGTGCAAGGCATAGTATCAAGAGAAAATAAAGCATTCTTGCACACAAAAGCATAGCATGTCTCATTAACATCATCAATTTCAGCAAGGTCTAATTTTGTGGCAAGCATAACAGAATTTTTCAAATGGGTTACTTGCTGGTTTTCAGATTTATCATGTTCCTTTGGATCATTAGCAGCAGCAGCTCTCTCCCTATCGGCCTCTATAATCTCAGCTGGGGTCAAAGGCAGTAAAGTAACTTTCTTTCCCTTATGCATAAAAGTATATGTGTTACTATTACCATGGTGTAAAGCATCATTATCAAATTCCCAAGGTCTACCCAATAAAAGAGAGCATGCTTGCATGGGAACCACATCACAATCAACATGATCAACATAACGACCAATGGAAAAATGGACTCGGCATGTTTGTGTTACCTTAGCTTTTCCAGAGTCATTTAACCACTGAATATGGTATGGATGTGGATGCGGTCGCGTGGTCAAGCCAAGCTTCTTGACCAAATCAGAACTCACCAAGTTGTTGCAACTTCCTCCATCAATGATGACACGTGCACGTCGGTTCTTGATTGCGAAGAAAGTCTGAAACAAATTATGGCATTGAAGCTTATCAGTTTGTTGTACCTGTGTGCTGAGGACTCGCTGCACAATGATGCTCCGTAGCGTCGCTGTGGATGCCCCACCAAGGACCAGGTTGTCATCATTACCGCCATTGTCGTCCGAGACAGCAGCAACATCATCATCCTCCTCAATATCCGAGTGCTGATGTAGCCTCCATCTTCTGTGGCGATGTATGCCCGTTGGCTAGGGCAATTCTTCTGCACATGACCAAGCCCATGGCAGCGGTGGCACTGAATGTTGGAGGAGCGGTCCGTTGAAGTCACGGAAGAAGAACTCTTGGCTGGAACCTGCAAAGATTTTTTTGCAGAATCTGCAAAGCGTGTCGTGGAGGGTGGCTTCGGTGGCGCTGCTGCAGGTGGTGGAGGAGAACGAAAACTCGAAGAAGACTTGGGCAGTCCCGTCGATGTAGTCGTGCGCGGCGTGTAGAATGGTCGTCCGGTGCTTGCCTTCGCTGATTCCTTGCGTCCCTGCAATTCTTTTTCTGCAAGCATAGCAAGCTGGAACAACTGGTTAACAGTAGTAAACTCTTTATAATCAACAATGTCCTGAATTTCACGCCGTAACCCCCCGTAGAAACGACAAATCTTATCCTCCGTTTCCTCAACAACCCCACAACGCACCATACCCTTTTGAAGCTCAACATAATAGTCCTGAACAGAACTATCACCTTGTTCTAAGCGCTTAATTTTTTTTCTCAATTCACGTTTATATGAGGGAGGAACAAAACGATTACGCATAGCTTCTTTTAACCGCTCCCATGTATCAGGTTGTACACGCATGGTACCCAGTTCATTCCACCAGATAATAGCAAAGTCCTTAAACTCACTAGTAGCTTGTCTAACTCTATGTTGTTCAGGAACCAAGTGAGAATTAAATTTCTGCTCTACCGTCATCTCCCAATCAAGATATTTTTCAGCATCATAAAGACTAGAAAAAGATGGAATGGTAAACTTGACTTTAGCAAAAGGGTCGTCGTTACCATGACGGTGCTGGTTATTACCTTCCATACCACGTCGGTTTCGCTGAAGACGCCGACGTAGTCATGCATCTTGTGTCGCCCGCTGATCAATGTTGCCATCCGCATCATACACTGTGTCCTCATCATGATGATGGCCGTCATTGACAGGTGGCAGGCGTGCCTCCAATGTGTCCATCCGACCAGTGAGGTCAACCATCCACCGCTCCACCCGCTCAATGCCTTCTGTGGTGTTCAACTGGGCAATGGCGGCGACGATGGTGTCCATTCTCGCGCCGAGTTCAATGAACGAAGCATTTTGTTTGTCGAGCGCAGCTTGTAGCTGGCCACGACTAACACACTCGTTGAAATCAACCGGTGTCCCGTCCTCGTCGTCTCCTGCCATGGTTAGTGGGAAAAAAACAGGGAAACAAAAAGGATTATCCCTATCAACTACAAAGTAAGGACAGTGGAAACCCGCAAAGGAAGTGGCTTACCAAGCTCTTACAAGTGTTCTTACCAAAGCAGCAGGTGGTACAACCGGTGGCTGGTTCGTGATACCATGTCGAGCGTGGGTACGATTGCAAGGGTCAAAAACTGTGCTATCCGGAAGTAGATATATGGAGCTTGGCAGGCCAAATATGTTAGTGGAACACAAATCAATAACAGATAGTAATGCTGAATAAATGTCCAAAGCACTGGTCCTAGTTGCTGGTCTAAATGTGTCCTATATCAGGGTTAAGATATGATGAACAAGGAGTCAAGACCAGAATAGTAAGGCAGAGACAGCAACAAAGATGGGCAGGCACTGAGAGACTTAATTCAGCATAAGCACAAAATAAATGAATTTCTGTCGCCTAAAACTGTGCTCTGTCACGGTTTTTTTTCGGCCACGGAGAGCACTCTCTCTCCTCTCTACTAAGCCGAAATTTTTCCTTTTTTGTCTTTTTTATTTTATTTTTTTCACAGAGCAGAGCACAGAAATAGGAACCACACAAAGTTTCACCGCAATCTGATGTAAGATGTGGCCTACAGAAAATAATGAATGTGCTGTAAATTCGGTGATTCAATTTTGAAGCTCGAGTACTGCACTTTCCAGGCCGAATTTGGGGGAAACTAAAATTGCCGAACCCAACAAAGTTGAGAAGTTTCAGATGCAAAATTTAATTTCACCCAATTTCAAAAAAAATCGCCTGATTTCGAGTTCGTATGCGAAAGTTATGGCCGTTTGAAGGAGGGGCTCCAAGTTATGGTTTCTGTGGAGGCCGAAACCAAATCGGGTGGAGGAAATCGGTGGAATTTGGGGGCGGAAGCTCGGGGAAAAGTGGGGGATGGTGCTGGGTGATCACGGGATGCGATGGATGTCGCAAACAGAGGGTGGGATATGGGTGGGAAAACAAAATTGACGGCTAGGGTTTGTATGAGAGGTAGCGGAAGCAAGACAACCCGAAACAAAACACGATCTAAACCAGCAACACAACTCGACTAAGGACACAAACTCAACACTACGGACTCTGAAATCAAATTGTGCAAAAGGCTAAACGAGATCTGGGACAAGGAACAACCTATGACTATAATTTTTTTTAGGGCTTTTCTTGGACTCTAGGATGAAACCGAAAACAACAAAGGTAGGATAACTCGAACCTGAAGGAACACCCGAAGCTCTGATTACCACTTGATAGGAACGGGGTCCCGATCTTCCAACAGGTTCTGGATAGTTCGATTTGGTGGAGGCGCGACACAATTCGATCCGGCTTCCAAACAGCACGTTCCGAACCCCGCAATCGCAGCACCACGTCTCCTCAGGTTATCAACCGTGCGCAGCCGGTTGACCTCACCAAGAAGGCTAATCCTTGCCTGCGAATCGAAGAACACAAGCAAGAACAAGGAAGAACACGACTGAATTGCAGATGTATTGATTTAGCACTCGAAAGTTGGGGTCTCACAAACCGATGAACGGCGATACTGTTCAAAGACAGAATTAATCTAAGAAAAACCCCACCCTAATGGTGGGGGTGGCGGCTGGATATAAAGGATTAAGGGGCGTGCAAAACCCCTGGACGCGCCCTAATGGGCTCCAACACGATACAAAGCCGAAAGGCCCAAAAGACAGTGGCGCAGCACCCTGACAGATTCTGAACGCCCACCAGAGCCATTGGAAAGTTAGTCTTCTCAGCTTTCCATACATATGTAGAACGTCCAAAACGGAGTCCGGATGCGATCTGGGCGTCCATTTTAGTGCGGCCTGGTCCTGGACTCCGAATTGGATTCAAAGTCGGTTTGAGTTGGGCCTCCAACATGATTCGACCGCCTTTGCTGGACTTGTGCGCCTCGTAGTCCTTCTCCAAGTACTTCTAGGTCCTCTCCATGGTTCCTAATCATAATTAAATCATTAGGTAGCAATCGATTCTCAAGTGAACAAAAAGAAGTACTTAGGAACAAGCGCACCTGTAAATTCAATTGTCGGGCGCGAGCTCTAGTGATTGGTCCTTGAATGTCAAGTGGAGGAGTGTTGTGTGTATCCAAAGAAGTGATGTCCTCATCATGATGAGACGATCACCTTCAGAGACACTTCGTCTGGGCACATCATCGCCAAAGGTACAGTGCGCGTTAATGAGTCTTTTATTTTGAAAGATGTTGCCTTGGTTAGTAAGCTATAGTATAATTTGCTTTCTGTTTCTCAGCTTACCGATGACGGCTTTGAGGTGAGCTTTAAGAAAAACGCTTGCAAAATTCTTGATTCTTCGGGTAGTCTGGTTTGCGGGATTTCTCGTTATGGGAGGATCTTTCGTGCTGATTTTTCTGAGTCTTCTGGTGATCCTCTCCGGTGTTTAGTTGCTTTTGAGTCCCGTGACCTTAATTTCTGGCATAGGAGACTTAGTCATATTGGATTTGACCATTTGACCCGAGTTAGCGGCACGATATCATTCGTGGTCTGCCGAAACTCAAGATGGTCAAAGATATTGTTTGCGCTCCTTGCCAGCACGGCAAGATGGTTGCCGCTTCTCACCCTCCGGTCATAGTGACTATGACCGATGCACCGAGACAGCTACTCCACATGGACACAGTTGGACCAGCTCGAGTGCAGTCAGCAGGAGGGAAGTGGTATGTTCTTGTCATGGTAGATGACTTCTCGAGGTTCTCTTGGGTGTTTTTCTTAGCCTCGAAGGATGAGATGTTCACACATTTCCGAGGTCTTTTTAGTAGGCTTTCTGTGGAGCTCCCGGGTGCCTTACGAGCGATCCGCAATGACAATGGCATGGAGTTCAAAAATTCCTACTTTGAGAGGTTCTGAGATGAGACAGGTGTAGAGCACCAGTTCTCTTCTCCGCACGTCCCACAGCAGAATGGCTCATGGAGAGGAAGAACCATACCTTGGTCGAGATGGCCAGGACGATGCTTGATGAGTACTCTACACCTAGGAAGTTTTGGGCTGAGGCTATTACGACCGTGTGCCATGTTTCGAACAGAGTTTTTCTTCGGGCACACTTGCATCGCACTTCCTATGAGTTGAGATACGGGCGAAAGCCCAGTGTCTCTCATTTTCGCGTGTTTGGTTGCAAGTGTTTTATTTTGAAGTCCAGGAACCTAGACAAGTTCGAGTCACGTTCTTGTGATGGGATCTTTCTAGGTTACTCGACTTCTTCGCGGGCGTATAGGGTCTGGAACTGCGAGTCTAGTAAGTTGGTATAGACCTGTGAGGTGACCTTCAACGAGGCCAGTCCGGGGACTAGGCCCGATATCTCAGGTTCTTTAGAGAAGTCCGAGCCCATCTTTGTAGATGATGAGGACGATGGAGATGAGAGTTGTCTACCCGATCCAGTTTTTCATTCTCCCCTTGAGGTGCCTTCCTCCACTGCACCTCGAGGTGATCAGCCCATGCCTTCTACTTCCTTTGGAGCTAGTGGCTCTGTTCCTACCTCGTCTGCGCACGAGGTAGAGACCACTTCTTCTTCTCATCCAGGACCTCCCCGACATATCCAGAAAGACCATCCTTCCGAGTAGATGATTGGATACCTCTTTGAGCGAGTCACACGCTCAAAGTCTGGCATGTCACATTTCTGTCTCCATTCTGCCTTTGTTGCCACCTTTGAGCCCAAGGATGTTAGTCATGCACTATCTGATGAGTCTTGGGTCAATGCCATGCATGAGGAGTTGGAAAATTTCGAGAGAAACAAGGTCTGGTCGCTTGTTGAGCCCCCTCAAGGTCACAATGTCATTGGGACTAAGTGGGTGTTCAAAAACAAGCAGAGTGAGGATGGGGTGGTTGTTCGGAACAAGGCTAGACTGGTAGCTCAGAGCTTCTCCCAGGTTGAGGGTCTAGATTTTGAGGAGACCTTTGCCCCTGTAGCTAGACTTGAGGCCATTAGAATCCTGCTTGCCTTTGCAGCTTCTAAGGGTTTCAAGCTTTACCAGATGGATGTCAAGAGTGTCTTCCTCAATGGCATTATTGAGGAAGAAGTCTATGTGAGACAGCCTTCAGGTTTTGAGAACCTTAAATAACCATGTCTACAAGCTTTCCAAAACCTTGTATGGACTTAAGCAGGCCCTTAGAGCTTGGTATGAGAGGCTTAAGTCCTATTTGTTGAGTCATGGTTTTGAGATGGGTAAGGTAGATATGACCTTGTTCATTCGCCGGCATGGCGCTGACCTTCTGCTCGTCCAGATTTATGTGGATGACATTATCTTTGGCGGCTCTTCTCATACTCTTGGTTCATAGTTCTCGGATGTCATGAGCACCGAGTTTGAGATGAGTATGATGGGTGAGTTGACCTTCTTTCTTGGCTTCCAGATCAAGCAGACTCGGGAGGGTACCTTCTTGCATCAGGGCAAGTACACTCGTGACCTCCTGAGACTCTTTGACATGAGCGATGGTAAGCCTGTGTCAACTTCCATGGCGTCCACAGCCTCTCTTGACCCAGATGAGGACGGCGAGCCAGTTGATCAGAAGGAGTATCGCAGCATGATTGTCTCCCTCTTGTATCTCACTGCCTCGAGACCGGACATACACTTTGCTGTGTGTCTTTGTGCTCGGTTTCAGGCTTCTCCTCACGTATCTCACCGCCAAGCAGTGAAACGCATCCTCCGGTACCTTCGAGCTACCATTGACTATGGTATCTGGTACTCTTCCTCGTCCTATCTTTCCTTGAGAGCCTACTCGGATGCAGACTTTGCTGGCTGTAGGATAGATAGGAAGAGCACTTCAGGTACCTGCCAATTCATTAGCACTTCTCTCATTTCTTGGTCTTCTAGGAAGCAGTCCGGTGTTGCACAGTCCACCGCAAAGGCCGAGTACGTTGCTGGTGCCAGTTGCTGCAGCCAGGTGCTTTGGATGGTCTCGACCCTGCGGGACTTTGGGTTAGTTATCGACAGTGTTCCACTCTTTTGTGATAACACTTCTGCGATTAACATTGCTAAGAACCCAATGCAGCATTCTCGAACCAAGCACATTGATATCCGATATCACTTTCTTCGAGACCATGTGGAGAAGGGTGACATAGTGCTTCAGTTTGTGGAGAGTGACCACCAGTTGGCTGATATCTTTACCAAGCCTTTGGATAGCTCTAGGTTTTCAGCTCTACGGGGAGAGCTTGGGGTGGTTTGTCCTTATGGACTGTTGTGAGGGGGAGTTTTGTGCTTCATGCTTTATCATGTATATTTATGCTTTTACTCCTTTCTGTTGCATTGCATATGGGTACATTGGGGTTAGTCCTTCTAGCATAGATTAGAGTGCTTCTCTTGTCTAGTTGTTTAGACTTCTTTCTCTTATCTTGTGATTCTAGGATGCTGCTTATTAGCTGTTTCTCTTCTCACTAGGTTGAGCTCACTCACTTCTTATAGGTTCTAGCGAGGGTTGGGCCACCCTCGGGTAGACGGGGTACGTGTTTGCTCCTTAGTGCGCTAGATGGTTAGTTGATAGTCCTAGAGTCATATGGGGTAGATGAGAGCCAGTCTGAGCCATAGTATCCTTTATATCTTGTCTATGCTTTAAGGACTGTCTTTTTGGTTTTTATTGCCAGCTTCTCGTACTTATTGCTTTAGTTTAGGGGGAGTTCATTTGGAAGCTTATAGATCTTCATATTGTTATAACTCGACTTGAACTAAAAGTTGCATCACATGTTGAGGGGGAGCTGGATTTTCTGCATTTCATTTTGCATTGTAATATAACTACATGGAGCCTTGATTATTATCCTGTTATGACATGTTGATAATTCATTACATCTTGCCATGATCTGTGCTTATCTGCTAGATATATCATGACTTTATATGTGTAGTCAAGTCTTTGCCATGATAGGTTGCTTAAAATGCTCAACTTGAACTAATTCATGTCATGTTAGCTCTTGAGACTAGTCTCTCTTTAGTTATCTCTTTATGATTCATGCTATATCAAATAGGCTGAGTTGAGTCTTGAACCATTGTTGAGTTTTAAATTGAGCTATACTAGTTTCTTGATGAAGCATGAGTTAGTACAACCTTAAGAATGCAAAAAGATCTCTTTTGTGCAAAAAAACTGATCTCACCAATTCTTTCTAATGAGACGGCTTGCCATTGCACTAGGCATGAACTCAGGGGGAGTTTTGGATGACCAAGACTATCTTCTTAAGCTTCTCGTTTGGAGTGGTCGCATAAGGCTTGAGATCTAGCACATGACTAAACAAAAATCTGGTTAGAAACAATTATAAAATTTCTAAAGGAAAACATGTCAATTGTGCTCAATTTGCTTAATTCCACATAGAACAAGTACTTAAATCAATGTCTCATTCTTGAGCTTATAGCACTCTAAATTGACTCAATACTAGCTTCTTGGTTCCACTTAGCTTATTGACATGGTCTGCATCATCTTTGGATACCTTTAGCTAGACTATAATCATGGTTGACTTAACATGCTAAGAAATTCGACTAATTCTCAGATTATGACTTATTTGGCTTAGCTTGTCTATACATGCATTGTCATGATCTTGATAGCACTCCGATATGTTATGGCTTGATGTAATTCTCATATGGTCATTTTGGATAATCTTCATGGCTCTAAATGCTTAGAATAAAACAACGTCAGCCATTTCATCCATTTTTGTGACCTTATTCTCTCTTTTGCATTCTTGATATGTTTATTGCCAAAAGGGGGAGAATAGCGGAGAAAAAGCCATTTTGGGAACTTTCTGGAGCTTTGGAGAACAATTTGCTCTTTTCTTGTGTTGCTCTAGTGTTTCTTTTGTCGACATGATCCTAAGCGTCTTTGATTTCTTTTAGACCATGTTTGACTCTCTTTCAAACTCAACTTTACGCTTTTTCTGTATTTGTCAATATACTCATCAAGGGGGAGATTGAGAGACCATGTGGTTATGACCCCATGTTGGTGATGAGTAATTGACGAGTATTTTGGAAAAATTGAGTTTGGTCTGTGCGTTTCGTGCCATATCGGCATTTTGGCTCAGTCGGGTGTGGTTAGTCGGACTTGAGGCGTATTCTTCTTCCCATTTGAGCTTTTGGGCCATTTCATGCTCGAGTATGTTTTATTGGTGCTAATTATGATTACATTTGTCGAGCGGTGCTATGTGATATGTTTCTTGTTTATGATGGTTGCAGGACGTCGAGATGGAGTCATGGCGAGGCACGGAGGACCGGACTAGGCGCAGGCGGTGCCGATGTCAGAACGGTCGAGGTGTGCCGAAGACGGCGAGGGCTCGAGGTAGCTGCGAGGCTTGGGCGACAAGAAAGGAGGAAACTTCTCGGAAGGTGCACGAGGGGCGTTTTGGTGAATACGCAAAGCTGCACTAAAGGAAGCGGATTATGGATAAAGCACTAGAGTTGGTGGAGGCTTAGTGGGTAAAGAGATAATCAAACCCATTTAGTTGGAGGCTATAAAAGGAGGGTGTCTCCTTCATGGTCTTCAAGTCTTTTGGGGGTTGGTTTTGCTTTGTATTGCTTTGAGGCTTTAGTTGTTGAGAGTGGTTGAGGAGAGGCAGAAGTTTGTGTGCTTTGTCTCCTTCGATGTCTCCCTGTGTGTTCTTGAGTTCATGAGCTTGTGAGAGGATGGAGATGAGTTGAGACACCATGTAATCATTCCTCTGCATTCAATCGCGTATGGGGACTCCTATGTGATCCTTGGTTGATTGGGAATGAATCAATTTCATTTGAGATGCTCCTGTTTCCAGTTTTTCCTTCGTGTGCTTGCACTGCTCGATTTCTCATATTTCTATTTTTGTGTTGATTCTTGCTGAGGAGTAGCAAAATGGGTTGCTTTGTGATGGGATTGTATTTCTAGACCCTTTGGTCAGCTAATTCCAAGAGCAAATTGATTAAATCACAAAATTGCATTTCCCTCTTTTCTGCATTCATGTTTTCCTCTGTTCTCAGTTCTAGGGTTTGATGATGTTTTGATTTTCTCTTCTAAAGTCTATGCCCTGTGACGAGTTCCAAAGCCCTGAGGCTATTGCTTAAATGCATACCAAGTTTCATGAGCAAAAGATCAAGGATTGGTTGGGAATTTGATTTTTGGTGCAACTCTCTGTACTTTTTCAGATTGTGACTCAAATCTGAAATTCTTGGGCTTTTGTTGATTTCTCTTGTTGTTTAAGGTCTCTGAGGTATTTAGAATATGTTTCTGACCTTTTAGTTCAGATAGAAAAGTAGAAAATCTCAAATTCTAAGTTTGTGAGCAATTTTTCTGAATTTGCTGAAAACTTACAGGCTGCTGTCCCAACACCTCTTGTGCCATTGCAAATTTTCTTTTTAGTATTGCTCGTTGAATTTTTGGTTACATTGTCGTGTTCAAGTTGCTGATTGCTAGTTTAGTCAGAGTCCAGTTCGTCATTGCCTAGTTGCATCTCGTGTTCCTTTGCGTAGCTTCGTCGTTGTGTGTTCTTGTTCCTTCCTGCGCCGCCGTCCTTGCTGCGCCGCTGTCCTTACTGTGCCGCCATCCTTGCCGCAGCTTCCCATCCTCTACCACCCCATCCGTTGCCAACCATTGCCGCGACGCCCTGCCAACCATTGCTGCGACCCCCTGCCTTGCCATCTCGCTTGTCTCGTCCTTGTGTAGGAAAAAAATTAGGGTTTTGGACTCAGAAAAGAGAGAGAGAGAGAGAGAGAGAGAGAGAGAGAGGGAGAGAGTTGATTTTGGTTGTTTAAAAAACAGAGAAAAAAAGAAAAGAGAGAAAAAAAGAAAAAAGGAAAGAGTCCATCTTTGCCGAAATTTGGAAAGTGCATCAAACCTTCGCCAAAAATAGTGAAAATTGGTGGAGCTGTGTTTCATACAACCAAACGCCTCCAGAAAAAAATTTGAGAAATTGCAGCCACGGGATCAAAAGTTATAGCAGTTTCAATTGAGGCTGAAACGAATTCGAGTCCGTTTCCGACACACATTTAGTAAAACGGGCATAACTTTTGCATACGGTGTCCGTTTTTGATGTTCTTGTACTCGTTGGAAAGCTAACAATGAGCTATATCCAACAAATGCCCAACTTGTGCTAGTCATCCTCCAAGCCCCCAAAATCGGCCATCTTTAGCCCTGAAATCGCATCGCAAGATTTTGGTTTTCTGTCATTGGTGATTTTTTTTGGTCTTCCCTTCAGAATTTGGGTTCGTCCAGTTGAAAAAGTTGTAGATCTCATCGAAACCTTTCAAACAAGTATATATAAGCCATATAAAATTTTGCCTTTTCATCGTTTGAAAATTCTGCTCAATCTGGAGGGTTGTTCGCGTTTTACCGATATCGCTGTTTTGTGCTCTACATCGCGCGAATAATCTTGTGCCCTTAGAAAAAAGTTTGAGTAGTGGGCTAGCGCCTCTTCTAGTACTTGTTGTGAGGTTCTCCTTTGCTTACATCAAGTCACATTGTTCGTTGCGTTTACGTACATACTCTTCCTTGTATAGGTCCTGATTGGCTAGCCGCAATTAGGCTAGGATCAGCAACTTTTCATGAGTCCTTTGAACAAACTTTCAACTTGCATTTATTGAACTGATTATTGCTGATCCGTTTGCTACCATATTGTGCTTTCCAAGCTCCACCTACTCTTGATCAGAACAGGTCCCCTCTTGCAATTGTACCCACGCTCGACATGGTGTCACGAACCAGCCACCGGTTGTACTATCTGCTGCATTGGTAAGAACACTTGTAAGAGTGTGGTAAGACGCTTGAGAGTGTGTGATTCTACTTTCCATCACCTAGTGGTTGATAGGGATAATACATTTGTGTTGTCTTTTGTTTTCTACTAACCATGGCAGGTGAGACGTCTGATGCGCAAGAGTGTGTTTTAAAGGGAGAGCTCATGACGCTTTTGGATGAACAACGCGCTACCATTACTGAGGACATCGATAGGAAGCTGGATAAAATGCAGCGCTCCATCAATGAGAGTATTGCAACACTTACTGCATGCCTTGAAAGAATGGTGAATCGGCCACCAAACAATGGACGCGAGTATGATCACGATGAAGGCCAAGATCATGATGAGGGAGATGATAATGAGAGACAAAACCGCGACGCCGGTGCTGCATTTGCTGCCCAAGATGCACGCCCACGACACCGTCCACATCAAAACCGTCACGGTATGGGAAGTAATAATTTTCAGCACCACAATGCTCGTGCTAATGCTGACCCATTTGCTAAAATCAAATTTACCATACCATCTTTTGCGGGTACTTATGATGGTGAAACTTATCTAGATTGGGAGATGACAGTTGAACAAAAATTTAATGCCCATCTTGTTCCTGAAGTGCATAGAGTCAGACAAGCCACTAGTGAATTTAAAGATTTTGCTATCATTTGGTGGACTCAAGTAGTTAATTCTGGTTTAACACCTGATACATGGGATAGATTGAAGGTAGCTATGCATGCTAGATTTGGTCCTCCTGCTTTTAAACGTGAAATGCGTAAGAAATTACAGCGCTTAGACCAAGGTAATAGATCTATCGAGGAATATTATCAAGAACTACAAATAGGCATGTTGCGTTGTAATGTTATAGAGGATGAGGAGGATAAGATGGCTCATTTTTATGGGGGCTTAAGGCGTGAAATTCAGGACATAATTGGTTACAAAGTGTATAACGATATCAATAGATTGTTCCAGTTTGCTTGTTTGGCAGAAAAAGAATTGCAGGGTAGGCAACAAAGGACAAGGAGCAACTTTGGAAGTACGTCTACATCAAGATCGACGCCTGGACAAGCCAAGACAGCCCCACCTCCTATTTTTTGAGCTGCTGCCCCCTTGTGAGTAGGGCGCATTCAGCAGCACCTCCGCCACCATCACGCGCATCCGAGACGAGCACTGCACGCCTTGAAAGAATGGTGAATCGTCCACCAAACAATGGACATGAGTATGATCACAATGAAGGCCAAGATCATGATGAGGGAGATGATAATGAGAGATCGCTGCTGGTGTCAAAATCTTTGACCGCTGCCGGTGTCGAAATCTTTGACTACAGCTAGAGTCAAGATCTTCAACTTCTATCGTTGTCGAGATCTTCGACTGCTGCCATTGTCAGAACCTTCAACCGTAGCTACGGTCAACATATTCGACTGTAGCTAGAGTTGAGATCTTCGACCACTGCCATTATCAAAATCTTTGACTACCGTCGATGTCAAAATCTTCAACTACAGTCGTAGTCAAAATCCTCGATCACAGCTGATGTCAAAATCTTCGACCACTACCAATGACCAAATCTTCGATAGTAGCTGGTGTTGAAATCTTCGATCGTTGCCGATATCAAAATATCTGACCGCAACTAGACTCATAATCTTTGACCACTAACCATAGTCATAAGCTATAATACCCAATCAGTAGCGTAAGCTACAGAACATAGTCTGTAGTCGAAACCTATAGAACGTAGTTAGTTGTCGGTGGTCGTAAGCTACATTATAAATTCATCGACGTAAATTCACGATTAAATTAATCCAAATAAACATGGCAAATTCGGATCACATAAAATTCTAAAAAATTTATACAATAACTATGATTATGTTGAAAAGTTTTACATAAATTTTCATAATTTTTGGAGCTTGTTTGCTATATATAAAAACTCATACAATTATTAAAACTTTATGAATTTTTAGCAATATTTACAATGTATAAAATTACCCAAAAATTACTCTATCGAGTACATTGTCTTTGGAGATTGTACGTAAATTTTTGTAATTTTTTTAGCTGATTTTTATTTAAAAATTCAAACAAATATTAAGCAAAAAAGATTAGAGGAGGTAATTAAGTCGGCTTAATCACCTGCCGTGTCCTCCCTAGGCGGCAAGTGATTAAGCCGATTGATTAGCTGGCTTAATTACCTATTTTTCATTTAGTTTTTTTGAATTTTTAAATATAGTGAATGAGCTCCAAAAATTACAAGAATTTATGTACAGTTTCCCGACACAACGTGCCTTATAGTGTAATTTTTTGGTAATTTTATCCATTGTGAGTATTGCTAAAAATTTCATACAATTTTGATATTTGTATGAGTTTTTACGTATAGCAAACAAGTTCCAAAAATTACGAAATTTTATGTGAATCCTTGTGACACACACATAGTTAGTCGATCTGGGCACTCATCACTCCGATGAAGATTTTCAACTTTTGCTCACGTCATCTACTGTCTTTGCATCCAAGTAACTCACCCACCATTTTTATTTATTTTTTTCTCACAACCAATCACCGGGAATCGAACGATCTTCATCGCCGGCCGTTTTCAACTTCCATCGTTGAATCGTCACCTCCGTGAATCGTTCTTCAATTCTTTGGTACTGCACCATCACCTCCACCTCTTCTACGTATTCCATTCTTTGGTTTGTTCAACGAGTCACTATGGAGATTCGCCACCATGAACCATGCCGTTCTAGCCACCTCGCACCTGGCCAGCCTTCCTCGGTCGCTCTCCAGCCAAGCCAAAGTCGAGCATAGGACGTGTTCCACATGCCAAAGTCGTGCTCGTGCTCACCTTAGTTCTCCTCATTCCATGCTCGTGCGCCGTTAGCCACGTGAGCCACCCATGGCCTTTCATCTCTTAGTTAGCAACACATAATTAATCATATTCCACTACTTACGATCGCATTAATTCTAACATATCTTCCTTACCTCATAGAGTGATCTTGTGAGAGAGATTCACAACGATTTGACCTCTCTAATGTCAAGGATCGGAGATGGCAGGTTCAGAGCCGCATTTGGCTGGATTAGAGACAAAGCCAAGCGCATCGTGTCCCTAACGCCGTGCAGGAGGTCGAGGACCAAAGTGGTGCCACGTGCTTCCATGGTACATGCTCGAGGGATCAGCCATAGCACATCGTGCACGTCCCATGCACCTAGCGTGCCTCCACCGCATGTGGCAGGGGGCTCTTCTTGGCAGGGTACTGCCCCTGCAACTCAGTACGTCTATTTGTACCTAGGTATATCACTCACTTCTTGTTGCCTTCCCTCCACTTTGGAAAGATATTTCAATTGTATCATATCTTCCTTGTAGGCCACCATTTTATGGACTACATGAAGGACATGTCCGCCCATGGCACACAGGTTGCAGATGACACGATGGGCCACCGGACAGAGTGGGACAACAACAATGATGATCCATTAGACGACTATTTGGCTCAACCCCCAAAGGACGAGGTGGTGAATGTCCTAGGCGGTTCACACCTTCGATGTGCCAGGACCGAGCCAACTGATGTTTCGAGTCCCACATCTATGGCTCACCCAGCTAGGTCATGACACCCACCTAACCTATGGACCTATCCATCAGGCCACCACTACTACAAAAGAGACTAAACTGGACGCTTACATCACAGATGGTTCCTAGGAACCATCTGTGCTGCAAGTATCACAGACGGTTCAAATGAATAACCGTCTGTGGTATTTTCACAGACGGTTTTTAATATAAATCGTCTGTGATAACTTCATTATCACAGACTGTTTTTAACACAAACCGTCTGTGATACTTCACAGACCGTTCTAGATAAGAACCGTCTGTGATAATGGCAGACATCACAGACGGTTCTTATCAAGAATCGTCTGTGATCCTTCACAGGCGGTTTGTATTAAAAAATGTCTGCAATAATGAAGTTATCATAGACGTATTGTATTAAAAATCGTCTGTGATATGTTTCCCGCCTCACATTCCTCCAAAATTTCATAATCTCCTATCTGAGTCCGAGTAGGATTCCGTTCCGAGACATCTTTACTAAAATGTGCATAACTTTTGCATACGGTGTCTGTTTTCGGCGTTCTTGTTCTCATTGGAAAGCTAACAATGAGCCCTCTAAGACCCTCAAAATCAGCCATCTTTAGCCCCAAATTTAAATTACAAGTTTTTGGTTTCTATTTTTACCCTTTTCTTGGTCTTCCCTTCGGAATTTGGATTTTTCTTCAACTGAAAAGTTGTAGGTCTCATCGAAACCTTTCAAATGAGTATATATAAGCCATATAAAATTTTTCTATTTTATCTTTTGAGACTAGTTGTTTATATTGCATCGGTATATAAAACTTTGTACTCTAATTCACATATGCTTGGTATATAGAACCGTCTGTGATATTCATTCATCATAGACGGTTCAAGCTACCAACCGTCTATGATAGAGAGTAGCACAGACGGTTTGTATGTAGAACTGTCTGTGATAATCTGACTGCTAGGCCCGTCGATCCTCCCCAACCCAATCTTAGCCAATAGAAATCCACCAACCCTCACCCTATGAATCGTAGCTTTACCTCTCCGTCCCCGCGCCAAAAATTTCCGCACCCCCATCTCTTTCTTCCCTATAAATAATCACCCAAACCCAGTCTCCTTGTCGTTCTCCTCCTACTTGACCCTTACCATAATAGCCCGCACGAAGCAGACGACGCACAAGTCTACGGGAGGCAAGACACCGTAGAACCAACTAGCTACCAAGGTGACGCTCAATCAACACCGACAATGGTGGGCGTCAAAGACATCTAGCTCGTGCGCTGCATTAGGGGCGAGAAGGTCTAGGCATAGAGGATCTTTGCTTTTTCTCTGTTCTTGTTGTGTTAGCTAGATGGGTAACCTGCTCATTGTTTTGGGATATTGTAATGGTAGGCTCTAAACAAGTACTGTGTTTCTCACTGTGTTTGCTTGTTTTCAGATGGCATAATTAACATTTCCTGAGGCTAGCCGAAAAAAGAAAAAAAATAGGTATAGAATGAACTATCACAGACGATTTTGTGATATAAACCATCTGTGAAGGATTATCACAGATGGCTCAAACCAAAAATCGTCTGTGATACTAGCACATCATAGACGGTTCTAGCTACCAACCGTCTGTGATACTCATCTATTACAGACAGTTGGTAGCTAGAACCGTCTGTGATGTGTGAGTATCACAGACGGTTTTTGATTCGAGCTGTCTGTGATAGTGTTCTTCACAGACGGTTCTAGTTACAAACCGTCTGAGTTGTGATTATCACAGATGGCTCACAAACCGTCTGTGATAACATTCGATTATCATTGACCTATAAATTCAAACGGTTCGAAAAAACCGTCTGTGATAACCTATTTTGTAGTAGTGCACGCACAGTGTTGGCGGAGGGATGGGGCCACTCGTGAGGTGACGCCTAGGAGTAACCCCGCGCAGGTCCATTTGAGTTAGTAGGTCTTTGTAATATGCTGTTATGTGTTAGCAAAGTGCTATGATATTCACACTGATATGTTGCTCTTTGTATTGGTTTCTTTGAACAATCATCGTACTACATGATTTCTACTAGAGCTTGAGATAGCCTCCCTTCTCAGCAGCGAGATGGAGTAATAGTAACAACACGCATCAGCATACGCGAGTCCATAGCCTTTTTAATTATGAAAGATAGCACAATACCACCTCCTTTTTTTATGCCGAAGTGGCAATAATATCATAGGATTCTGTCACCAATCGAATTGGCAACATAGTCTCTGTCGCCAATTCGATTGGTGACAGTCTCTATTGCCAATTTGACTAGCGATAGAGATCTGCACGCTGCCACGTAGGACTTCACTTATGGTAGTCGCCAATTACATATGTTTATTTCTCTAATTTTTTAAGCGATGGTATATTGATGCAATATTAATAGAAAATATATTATTTAAAAAATCTAAATATCTTCCTACCATCAATACGTTGCTGTATACATCGATGTAGTATATAGGTGTAACATACGACGTGATGTACCGGCGTTAACTTTGACAGCTGCATTTCGAGTAGGAATTCTCGTGTGGTTGCACATGTCGAATGAGACATGTTGAAAGGGCCAGGAACCCGGCACAGGCCAAGCCCGAAGGTCCAGAAAGCTCGAAAATGCCAATTTTTCGAATAAAAACATTTTTAATTATCCTTTCGGAATAAAAAATTATATTTTCTATTTCATCGTATATTTCAAGGCCCTTTTGGGCTTCAGGCAAGACCTATGCGCTCAAAACCTGGGCACGAGCTTGAAAAAAATCGTCCGAACAGGGCTGACCATGGCGATGAACAAGCATAAGTGGAATAAATGTGTAGTAAAAACATAATGATTAAGGAAATCCTACCATGCATGCAAATTAACTAGACGTTGTATGGTTTCGATATATGGGTTGTGTGAAATCGGATAATCTGTGCGACGTGTAAGGGTTCAGTTCGTGGTTCAAACAACTGTCTACTCGTTACGTTAACAAGTAAATTTACGCAAATAAAACTCATTTACTTAGGCCAGTCTCAGAGCAAGTTTAATAGAAGAGGTGGCTGCCACCTCTAAGACTAGCCAAATAAGCAAAAAGAGTACATGTGGCTCATGATGGAGGTAACTAATACAATAAGTTGAGTAGAGGTTACCTCTACTAAAGCACTCAAACATTTAATACTTGCATAAATATATCAATTAGGCCCACAAAACGCATGGAGGTAGCTAATACAATAAGTTAAGAACTAGCATCGCCTCCAAGCTGCCCCTAACTCCTCGTATGATGTGCTAGAGGTCACCTCTTATATAAGGGGCAGCTTGCCTCTCTCTTCCACTTAGGATTGTGCTGACGTGGATTTCGCTAGAGGCGACCTAGTCAGCATTATTGTACTTGCTCTCAGTGGGTGTTTCATGGAGTTTCATGGGCATTAAATACGCTGATATGACACTGTATTGATGAAGAGAGAGATGATAAAAGTTTCATGGGAGTAGAGAGAGTTTCATGGGGATGAAACTCTTCTGCACTGTTTCCAAAATATGGGTGTGTTGGAAACTGGGACATGAAACCTCCACTGAGACTGACCTTAATGGAAGCTACTTACGTGATGGTATACCGTTCCAACGGTAAGACATATTCAGGTTACGTTTCAAGCAAGTTTCATCTGGGTTTCGAAAGTTCAGAAAGTATTAAGCAAGTTTCAAAAACTTTAGGCATGTTTCATGGAAGTTTTGAAAAATGTATAACGCTAGTTTTGTGCATGTTTCATTGTCTCGTTTCAGCAAGTTTGAAAGAAGTTTCGCAAGGTTTAGACAAAGTTTCAACAAATTTCAATCAAAAATCGACAATTGATACAAATTTAAAAAGAGAAAACGCAAATCTCAAGTTTCAAACAAGTAGAATATGGAAAAAAAACCCCAGTACAAAATTCAAAATAAATCGATGCCGTTGTGGCAGTGGAACACGCCATGTTGGCTACCAGGCACATGGTTCACAATTTCATTGAAATTTCACTGAAATTTTGGAAATTTCGTTCCTTTCGCTACACCAAAAGAAATTAGTATGTTCAAACTATTTTGGCCCCGTTTGAAATCATACCGAGTTCATTGTACCAACCATCGCCGAGAGTCAACCTAATCTACCATGGCTTCCATTCACTACCATTTTCCCTTATCCAATTTCGAGGTTCAAGCACAGGAGCACCGTCGCCATCGTCTTTTTCCATTGAGCCGACCACCGCACCTCCGCATTGTTGTTCACAATAGAGAGGCTTCGGGCCAATTCCTTGCATCCAGAATACCTTCACTCTCTTGTTCAAACACCTAACTCAATTTAGCTAGAGAAACGCCGGTTGATTGCCGTCTCGGTCACTACCATGGTCATCGATCGTCCCGATCATTTGCCATGGCTGCCGCCACTTCTTCTTACCGCCCGCCTCCGCAGTTCCAGCTTCTTACTTCCTGCGTGCTTTCTCATGCAATTTAGGGTGTACAATGTGTTAGATTAGGGAGTGCTAAGGGTAATTTTGGGATGGATTTATTGATCATATACCCTCCATTTAGATGGAAATTCAGGATTTACCCTCCTGACCCACATGTCAGTGACTTATGATGACCCCACGTGTCATTGAGATGAGGAGGATAAATCCTGAATTTCCCAACTAAAGGGAGGGTATATGATCCAATCCCCTTTTGGGATATAGTTGTAATCATCTTAATTAATTCGTCAAAATCCAACTAGGTGGAAAGTGACATTAAACTAATATTGCTATCACTGTAGCGCGCTGACCGTATTAATTTGCTCGGGGGAGCTGAGGTACGTACGTAGTGCAGTTGCATTAATTCACCTCGAATGCAATTAATTCTAATCTAACGCGAATGTGACGCATCAGCCCATAAATGAAGGGATGCAAGGACTTGAACGGTGTTACGGTAAGTACTATGCTCTGTATATACCAACATGCATCGTGCACGCACGTACTGCTTGCTAGAGGCATTTATATCACTACTACATTGGTTATACTGGATGATTTACCACAGATAATTCTATAAAATTATTCAGTGTTAAACTACAGCGTAGTTATCTCAAACGGTTTTATTAACATGACCCTATATGTTGCAACCGATGGTAAGAACCGTCAGTGCTAGCCTCCTTATCACAGACGATCTTTTACACAAACTGTCTGTTCGTATTAAAACCCGTTAGTGATGTCTGGACTTATTACAGACGGCTTTTGTGAAAAGTCATCAGTGATACATTACAGACGGTTTTTGTAATATTTATTGCGTTATTAAAACCTCTTGTCCTGACAGATATTCTGTTTGTGAGGAGGCAGCAGCTCTGAGGCAATTTGGTGAAAGGAGACCAAAGATTTGGAAGGATGCTTATGTATCCATTTGTTCTTAGTGATCTAAGGTCAGTAATTGGTACTATATATAATAAAATACATTACATTCTAGCTAAATATGTGCACTTTTTAGAGTTAAAAGGAAAGAGATCTAGCTTGGTAGTTTTTGCTCTAATTTAAGAGTGGGTCTTACTCTATCTACTTTAATTCTTGTTGGATTAGTTCAGGAATAATAGCTAGCTTTTAGATGGACAAATTATGGTGAATGATAATTATGTATAAGAGCTAGTGTGTATATATATAATGGCTACCTAGGAGGGTATTAATCTAATTTAATATTAATTTGTTATATGCATAGCATAGATGGACCAAATCTAGATGTATGTTGAGAACCATGTGAGTGAAGAGTACATCGATGGGCATGTCTACTTTTAGAAGAGCTGTGGAATATGTTGAAGAGGGGATGAAATTTATGTATTGTTCATGCATTGATTGTGAGAATCTTAAGATGTTTACCAATTCAGCGCAAATAGAAGCACACTTGATTCAAGAGGTTTCAAAATGGGGTATACATGTTGGAGTTGTCATGTGAAGAGCAGATTATATAGGACGGTAGTAACATCGTCGAGGGAGACAACGATATACTGGATGTCAATTGTTCTTTCGATGAGGATAGGTTGCACGATGACAATTTAGACCAAATGTTTCGTGACATAGAAGTGAACTATAGTGAGAGAGAGAAAGAGAGTTTGGTAAATTCAATGGCTTGATGGAGGACTCGGAGAAACCATTGTTTCTAGACTGCAAGCTACAATATACAACGTTGTTACCTGTGTTTGAACTGCTAAAATTGAAGACAAGTAATGATTGGTCTAACAAAAGTTTGATGGTGTTCTTAGGTCTCTCAGCGAGCATGCTTCCAGAAGGAAGTGTGTTAAAATCATATACCAAGCCAAAAAGGTTCTCTGTCCCTTAGGAATGGAAGTAGAAAGAATACATGCATGTTCAAAAGATTGTATCATGTACTATAAAGAGTATGTAAACATGCATGTATGTCCGATGTACAAAGCATCTTGATACAAGCATGAGAATCACTCCATTGACAGTGAGGGCATCGAGGTGAAGCAAAGACATCCTGCTAAGGTACTGTCGTATCTACCTGTAATTCCCCGTTTGAAGCGTTTATTTGCGAACCAAAAGGTGGCAACATTGCTATGTTGGCACTCGGAGGATCGTAAGAAAGATGGAAAGCTAAGACATCATGTTGATTCTACCCAGTGGAGGAACTTCGATAGGATGTTTGTAGACTTTGGTGCAGAACTGAGGAATATAAGATTTGGGTTGAGTATAGATGGAATAAATCCTTTCAGTAACATGAGCAGTCGGCGTAGCACTTGGCCCATGAATCTATGTATCTACAATCTTCCTCTTTGGCCATGTGTGAAGCGAAAGTATATTTTAATATCACTACTTATCCAAGGGCTGAAGCAATCTGGGAATGATATTAGTGTGTACCAAGCACCATTACTGGAAAATCCTGTAACACTTTGGAAGGAAGGGGTACAGGTATGGGATGCGGACAACGAGAGAGCTTCATCCTACGCGCCATATTGTTTTGCACCATCAATGATTTTGCATCTAAGAGGTCTTTGAGTTCTGCGTCGACTATATGGCTCAAGTGGAACTGATAGGTGTGCCTTTATCTCATCATGAGGGGACGCTAGAGGGTATCGGGACCATCAGAAGGAAAGCAATCACTCTCGATCTGGATACGTATGCTCAAACCCATTTCACAGCCTTGTAACACATGATCAAAGTGTCCTGTACATCGATGAGCATAATGGCATGGTACGCTAAAAGAATCCAGGCTGGTTGGAGGTTTGAATCACAAGAGAGCACAACTATCAGTTCAATGAATGGTTAAATGTGCGATTCACTGGGAGGTCATCAAGTGATGATATGCTACAATGGTTGGCAAAAAAACCAAAATTTACAACTATGACATGGTAATGATACAACATAAATGGGTATAAATTTTATACAACAACATAGGATATAAATAGCATAGTCCAGAACAACGGTGTACACATAGATGCATTTCACGAGTTGTTCAATGCCGCTAGGCCAAACATAATGAAACTGGGTTGAGCTCCTACTATGGGTTCGTAGAGGAAATTTGGTTGCTTGACTATGCACTTTTTAAGATCCCCTGTTTTGGTGCCACGGGATCTAACTTCCACAGGGTGTGAAAGTCAACAAGTACGGCATCACTACTATGGACCTTGAACGTGTCGAATATAAGGATGAACCATTCGTACTCGCTAAGCAAGTTATTCAAGTTTTTATGTAAAGAATCTGACAAATAAGAACTGCCACGTAGTTCTTCATGGAAAAAGAAGGATTGTCGGAGTTAAGAATATCGTAGATGTGGAAGAGTACAATTAATTTGATGAGTTGCCTCTATTCGGAGATGGCATCAGGCCCGAGGAAGAACCCAATGAGGAAGCTAGATATATGCGCATCGATCATCGTGAAGGGCTATTTCTTAAAAGGAAATAGCCAAGTGGAATTACAAAACTTGGCATGTACATCTATTTCTAAATATTTATGTTAAGAACACTCTAACTTATGCTTGCTTAGTTTTCTGATGTGTTTATGTTTCAGTTGTGCTTCATTCTATAAAAGAATACATTCTTTTCTTATGATACATTGAAAGACATATTTTATTTATGAATGATTCAGTAGTATGTATTGTTGTGTGATGGTTCGGTACAAAGATAGGCTAGTTCTATTGAAATATCTGTCTATTGAAGTATACAATATAGCATATCATAGATGGTTTTGTGAAAGAACTGTCTGTGATAGCATATCACAAACGGTTTTGTCAAGGAACCATCTAAGATATCCATATAACATCATAGATGGTTGTTTCTAGAACCATCTGTGATATAAATTCATATCACAGATGATTTGTTACTAGAACTATATGTAATAATATATCACAAACAATTTTCATAACAAATCGTCTATGATATAATCATATCATAGACGGTTGTTTCCTAAAACTGTATGTGATAATATTCTTCTATATATACTGACACATAGGGCAAAAACCTAACTCACTCTGCACACACACCCCTTTGTTCCCCATCCCCTCAGCGACATCAATGGGCGATGGTTGTATTGATATGATTAGAAAGATAGATGGTTCTTGCTTTGATGGATTTGTATGTATTGAAGATTGGTTCACTATATTTTCTCAAGAGTTAAGAGCAATGCCTAAAAATATTAATACAATAGTGTTGTTTTTGGGGTCTAACACGCTGCACGATACATTCTGATGTATTCCTTTAGATCTAGTGTCTAGAACACTGCCATGATACATTCTAATGTATTCCTTTTGATCTGCCATGATTCAACTCCATTAATTGGAATTGCTTGTTGGATGGCAGGATCATGTCAATATGGCAATGATATAGAAATATGATATAAATGGGCTGCTAGACATTAATTGAATTCATATAGATAAACTTCTTTGTGTTTTTATGTCATATGTGGAGTCATGTCTATATCAATTCATGACTTAATACATGAGCTTCCTTGCTATTTCACATTAACCTGTTGAATTGAGGCATGTAATAGTCCCTACGACCATTACATTTTAGCATGCTTTGCATTTGGACTTCAGTTACAAAAGCTTAAATGTTAATAAAGCACTCCACTATCAATCTATGTTGTGAACTTTAAATATTGTAACCTCATGCTAAATCAACAACAACAACAAGGTGAATAAGCATATCCTTTGTATATTTTGAATTTCCTATTATATAGCTTTGTTGATCTAATGCTTGCACTATATTGAGGTGTTGCCTCTATCCATGCTAAACATGTAGAGTATCCAGGTTGTGTTTTGTATACCCCATACTGAAATGCAATTTGAATGCTTCGTAGATAGCAACTAAGCGATATGGTGTCCACATAGTTTGTGTGTACAATTCTGCCAAATGTGTCCAAAGGAGCAAATAAGCGAGAAGGCTGAGGCATATCAAAAATGTCTGAGAGCCGAATGACCATCACGGAGGTCAGTCTAGTTGGGGTCCATCTACATCCAAAGAAAGCAGCGGCCGCATTTCGGACTACTTGCAGGATAGTTGCAAGGCAACAGGTCCCCATCACCACACCCAGCTGGAAGTCTCTGACGTGTGAAGAGAAAGAGCGGCTTTGGGAGGTCTCAAGGTACTTCTAGATCAAAGAAGAAGTATAGGGTCTTGTGCAATGACAGGCGTTCCTGGCGATGGGCGAGGAATGGAAGAACTTCAAAAGCACACTTGTCATGAAGTATGTGAACCAAGGTAGGACGATGTTCACGAAATATCCTTTCATCTATCCGGATACATGGGACGCCTTTGTGGGCATGAAGACGACCACCAATTTTGTGAAGAAAGTGTGGTGCATAAGGCAATCTAGGCCAAAAACACTCACCCCTATAGACTCAACACCACTGGTACACGGGTAAAATCCCATAATAGAGGAGGGAGAATGAGGAGGCAATCCTATCAGAGGCCTCCCTGAGATTTGCCAGAATAACAGACGTGCACACCCGAAACTGGTTAATAGCAAGGACATCTACCACATCTTTGGGTGCCATATCCTTCAAGAACCCGGCAGATCAGAAAGTGTCACAACGCTTGGTAAGATATCAAACTACCTGGCTGGCAATATGTCCATAACTTCATACGAACATGAAATAACATGTTGGCCTCTTATAGAAAACGTCGACTGCGGTATCCTCCCAAGGCAATTTCCAAGCCGTCAGGGAGAGGGACATATTATTGACGGCCCTAGGAAACAAGTAGCACCTGGGTCGCACGCGAGGTCTTGGGGTTTACGTTCCATGGAGGCAGGGATTCCTAGATGACTCCAAACTCGTATAGGAGTTGGAAGACATCAAAGGATGAGTGCAAGGAGCTCATAAAATAGGACATTTGTGCATAATTTTTTGGGAAGCTAGCACGTTTGGAGTAAAAGCTAGAGTAAATGCTCAGCAAGTAGCAAGCTGCCCCCGTTATTATAGAAGCCAGTCCACAATACCATGAAGTAACTATGGAACAACACACTAATCTAACTAAAGAGATGCCTAAGTTTCGATCGACGAAATCCTGTTAATGTGTATCTTTGGAATGCTCCAAAGATAGACCTATATGATGCCTTAGCTAATTGTGTATCGTTTTGTAGGAGCCCATGCCCTGCAAGCTCCAAGTGAGGCTGGATGGGTTCATTCCTATTGATAGTAGGCGAGGGATAGCGTTTCCATGCCAGGAAGGGACAGTGCTGCATGGTGCCCAGCTGGCGCAGAGTTACACCAAGGTCCAGGTGGACATGATACATGACCCTTTCATGGCCGTCCCATTGGAGAAGCCCCCAAACAAAGACATCATAACATTAGGGATGCCGTAGACACTTTTGTCCAATGGCCCAAGAGCAACATCGCCCTGGACCTTGCAGTGCCACTATCTCCACATGACCATGCCTCTCCAACAGAACACTTGGTAACTCTACCTCAACCTCCACTTTAGAAGGCCGTCGTACCGACTCTCGTGAAGACGATACCGAAGAAACAATAAAAGCATGTTGAGTCATCTCCGAGGAAGACATATCAAAGATGAGGTGCTAAGGCCAAATTGAAGAACATTAAAGTGCCTCGCAAGCCCTGAGAGTTCTCCCTCGGAATGCCGTAAGTCCCCGACACACTATTACCCCACCATGGAATAGGTTGTGGGAGTTTGCATTCCTGGTACATGTGGATGACCAATGAGTAGAGTTAAAACCGGTCTACTGGATTGTGACATCCCAAAATTTTCATTTAATATAATTGGACTTTATTAGCTTTTTCTAGAATTTCTTTTCTCCTTTCTTAATTTAGCCTAGAGTAAGATCTATGGAAATTTGTATTTAATTGTGGTGAAATCAAGTTGATTTTACTTTTATTGAGTTTCTTGTGAATTCTAGAATTTGTGAGAATTTTTTAGGATTTATTTGGAATTTTCTACTATTTTCTAGGCTTTTCTTGAATTTCCTTTGTATTACTGAAATTAAATTTGCATCTAAATCCCCAAATTTATCCCGGGACGACACATGGTCACTCGGATCCTCCCCTCGTGACCACATGGTGCCATCCTACCCACGCCTGTGCCTCTCTCTTTGTTCTCTCCCTACAGAAGGTCGGTATCCTCAGTCTCCCCATGCGTTACCATCCGTGCCAGCCCACCCGCCTCCCCTTCTCTCTTTCCTTTCTCCCTTTGATCGGCAGCCCCACCCTGTCAGTGCCTCCCCTCCCCCTTCCTCTCTCACTGCTCTTCTCTCTCTCTCTCCCTATGCCACTACCACAACCGAGCTACTCTGAGTCTTACGTTGCAAGCCGCTTTCCACCACACGCACCCAAGAAAAGTCTTCGGCTGATTGTGAGCAGCACAAATCTCGCAACAAATTCGGTTCCATGTGTCTTATCCTCCGAAACCGCCCTGCCTAAATTTTCGCCGTGGGTAGACCAACAAGAAAATGCCGGCGTCGTGTGCCTCCACTCGGCCTATAGATACACCCCTCCTATAGATACACCCCTAGACTTCTCGCTTCTCTGCACCTCAGAGCCCTCGCTCAATTCCTCCTCTCAAGTGACCAAACATTGTCACGTCGTGCGCCATTGGTTTGAGCACCATCGAGCTCTCTTGTAAGCAATTCCCATCACTCCGAGCCTTCTCGAACGTTACTGACGCCACCCGAGGCATCACTGATAATTCGACAACCTCACCCAGCTCATGGCTACGCCTTTCTGTCACCGAAGCCACCTCTTCAGTGGGGCCCCTCACCTCCACCACCTCCTGCTTGTCATCGGCCACCACCAAGTAGTCCCAAGCTGCATACTAGGTATAATTAGACTCCCGCACTCCCCTCTTGCTTCTGTTTTGCTCGCCGTTTGCTGCCGACCGTCTCACTGCTGATGAGCCATTGGTCCCCGTGCACATCACCTGCTAGCAGCACCACGTCAGTGCCCACCCCCCATGTGGTAGCCACTGTAAGTCGTGACACGCCATGCCAAGCCATATAGCACACCACCTCAGCGCATACCAACACGGTCAGTAGCCATGTCAAACCCCCGAGCCACATCAGTTCCCCTGGTCTACGTGTTCGTCACATGGTAGCCACGCTAGCCACTTTGGCCGAGTCAGTAGCCACGTGGCATTCCATGTCAGCACACAGCTGCCTCCCTACCATGTCATCGCCACCTAGCCACCACGTTAGCAAAAAAAAAGTCTAGTCAGCCACCACGTAAGAGCCATGCCACCCCTGCTTGCCACCTCATCCGAGAGCTAATCCGTGGATTTGGTCCACAAGGATTGGGCCCACTTGTCAGTCTCACCCCAAAATATTAAAATTCCTACTGACATCAACATGACATCATAACTCCCCTTTCCTTTAAGAAAATAAATCAGCCAAAAATATAAGCCCCTTGTTGACGTCATAATTATCTTTTTCTTAGAAAAATAGTTCTAGAAATTCGATTTATTCAATTTCTTTATAATTCAAACTTCCAGGAGCTCATTCTCCTTCATCCTAGCTCCGATTGAACCTATTAAAATTTCTAAATTCATAAAATCATGATCAATCGAAATCTATAATGTTTTCAAATTTTGGAGTTTATTTGAATTTAGTGGGTTATTTTCATGTGTAGACTATGACGATTCTAAGGAATTCTTTTACAACAATTCACACCAGTCAGCGGAGTAAGGCAAGTTACACACTTCGACCATGTTGATCCTAGTTTACAAATAAAATTATCTTGTTTTAAATTATATTGCATTGCATAATTTTATTCGCAGTATTTCAACTTTATTAAGCCTACTTGTTATGACACCTTTGACATTGCAAATTCCTATAGCTTGTCATCCTAGAATAAAACTCTAGTTAGCACACTAGTATGGCTAGAGAATTTTGTAGCACATGCTTAGACCTGTATGGATATAACTTTATACTTGAGACACTTTTTCTCATAAAATGATGAGTTTTTGAAATGTATTCTTGACATCCAAGAAGGTCTATGGAATATTTCAAAATAAAATGTAAAGCTTGGTTTAGACTTAGGCATATGGCTAGGTGATGGGTGCTTGCTAGCATACGTTGCTCGGTGGCTCAATGTGGGTGCTAGGCACAAGGGGTATGTGAAAAGTGCCTACATCAATTAAGGATCGATCTATAAACTACTGGTACAAAGCCCTAACGTGCTACCACAACGGTAGTATGGGACAATCCTGGATAACTAATTAGCGGGTCATGAGAAGTCTCACATGCCACAAGAGGGGCCCCCGATCTAGTGGATTATTTATCAGGGTGAAACCTTAGTGGATGTGTGGCCAGATTGACGGCCTTGCTTTGTAAAGGCCTTGTTATGATTACTCAGTCGCACATGTATGGAAGCGCGTAGTGGCTGACATCATAAGCTAATCATATCTTGTGGGTAAAGTTGTACCATCTCTGTAGAGTGTATAAACTATCTTGGATAGTCGTGATCATGGTCATGGGCATGCTGAGTAAAGTTTTTCATGTATTTAACTTTGTTTTTCATAAAATGGTTTTGGATGGAAATGTGGAATCTTTTTGGAGAAAGATGGTATGTGTGGGATACCCATGGTTAGATTAGTATTAGGTTGGTGCCTACTCTAACGGTATTAATTTTTTTAAATTACTGTCTTTGCTTATTGTATTAAATTCAACAATTTCATATCTATTTACTGTATTTATTTAAATGTTGTTTTAGTTTAATTAGCCCTATATGCCATCACTTGTCATCTTTACATTAATATTGCATTCCCCGTGTAACTTGTGGAGTACATTCCATGTGCTCACCCTTGCTAAAATCTGTTGCTCAAAGGAAGTAGACTTCAATTACAGTGAGGACAAGGACGAGTAGGCCGCGTCTTACTGTTGCCTACCTATGGGTAGGCCCTTTTGGCTTCGCTGTTTACTTGTTTCCACTATTATTTCTTTATTATTTCGCCAATGAGCATCGATGATGTAAACTTGGCCATAAGACTCGTACTCTTTATTTAATAAAAGTTTATCATTGTGCTTGATATGTATCCCTGTTATCACTGTGTGCACTAACTTTTCCTGGACTAGTAAGATTGACACAGAGGATCCAGAGTCCTTGTTTCGGGGTTCGACATGGATTCACCGTTAGATACACAAAACGACATTTACTCCATGAGCCAGGCTTCTTCACCGTGGGCTTCGACAACTTATTCAATTTATTCAATCTCGATGTCCTTAACGCCACACTTCTATGATGCTGGACACTAATTGTGTACAATCAAGTTCTACATTTATGTAATACCAATAAACATAATAACTCATTACTTATGTATAGATACATGATGTAAGACACTGGTGATCACAAGAACTGGTGGGTTTCCTTGACCCACATTTGATCTCTGAGCAAAGCATCGCCCAAGATGTAAGCTACGTTGAGAATTACATAACGATGGGATTACTTGCTTAGGGCAACAAGGAGTACATACCGGTGCCCTACAACTAGAGGTAAGTGCTTCACTAGTTGCTATACAAATTTCATTCATACTTTATACGCAACAAGAATTTAGGTTTAATGACTATGACATACATAAGTATGTGGCACTAGATCCTTTTAGTGATTGTACCAAAGTGGAACAAGGAAATATACCTTGATTCCTTACTCAAGAACAACCATGACTTCACTCTTGTGCAACAAATGCTTGCCAGGTATGCCTATTTCCTCCATACATAACTCTATTGTAGTCTTTCCTTCATTTGCAATGGCCAAGAATAAATTTTTGGAATTACGTAGGTCGTTCAGTGCCTATGTTGCCGGGGGGGAGACAAAAGGAATCAAGCGCCACACTACAACATATGATGCGGTTTTTGGTACCTGTTACAACACAATAATCATATATCACACTTTGTAATAATGCTTCTCGAACTGACTATACCTATGTGTGTAATTCTATTTTTGCAGTGTCACTAGTAGCTACAAGTCAACTTATGTGCATTCTATATTTGCCATCAAATGCATGAAATCATGTGTGCTAATACGAATGATCCAGAGATTTGTCAATCTCACAATAATTATTTTCTAATTATCAACATCAATATATATGCTTACAACTTTACTCCTAGTGACAAGACATGACAATCAAATCCGGTACATTTAATCTGAACGAACTCTCGAATGTTTGAGGATGGCTCTCTACCTTCTTTGTGACAGAGGTCATTGACTCGAAAGGAGGGCTTCACTCTAGCGATACCACTTAATACATGCTCAAACAATTGATTCAATTATAATTCATTCAATTGTAACTCTGGCGATAATACATGAATATTCTTTTGTCATTGATTTTGAGTTGTAAATCACATTGAGTAGTTGTAATTCATTTATTTTTCATTTATGTATAATATCTTTGCTTGTTTTTAGAGGGAATGGCTAGCATTTCCTAAGGTTAGCCAAAAAAATAAGAAATTTTTTAGCTATACAAAGAACTATCACAGACGGTTTCTAACACAAAACTGTCTGTGATACATAGACCATCACAAATAGTTTTTTTGTATTAGCTGTCTGTGATATCCAACATATCACAGACAACTAATACAAAAAACTATCTATCATACGTGGACCATCGCATACGGTTTTTTGTATTAGCCGTCCGTCATATATGGTTATTTTAAAAAACCGTCTATGTTACGACTTATCATAGATGGTTTGGGAGCCATCTATGATAACCACCTATTATTAATAATGTAATAAATTAGATGGTTCAAAACTGTCTCTCATGAGGGTTACGAACCATTTGTGAGGACTCCATGTGTGGGTGAAGGGGTTCCACGGATGGGGAAGGAGTCAAATTGGATGGTTTTCTGTTAGTGATGGCTAGTCTATCAAATACAGAGCAATATCCATGGGGTGTTGTTGTGAAATGGTTGTACCAGTTATTCTCATTGGATCATGTGTTGCACATGAAGTTGTGTGGCATTGCTACCCAGGCACGGCAATGCACATACTGGGAGCTAATGGAATTGAAGGGGCAAAATTCGTGGAACACATATGTGGGGATTCACGAAGAAGCATAGATGGCCGCTAGTCTTAGTGGCACAAGCCTATAATTATATTCCACTACTTATGATTGCGTAATTCTAACATGTCTTACCACATAGAACGATCTCGTGAGCGAGGTTCATGATGATTTGACCTCTCTAATGTCAAGGACTAGAGGCAGCAGGCTAAGAGCTGCACTTGGCCAAATCAAAAACATGGCCAAGTGCATCATCTCGATCATGCAGGAGGCCGAGGACTAAAGTGGTGCCACGTGGTTTCGTGGTATGTGCTCGATGGGTCAGCCACAGCACACCATGCACATTGCATGCACCTAGTGCGCTTCCACCGCACGTGGCATGGGGTTCTTCCTGGCATGGTACTACCCCTATGACTCAGTATGCTTGGATGTACCTAGGTATACCACTCACTCCTCATTGCCTTCGCTCCACTTTGGAAAGATATTTCAATTGTATCATGTCTTCCTCGTAGGTCACCATCTCGAGGACTATGTGGAGGACATGTCCGCCAATGGCACTCAGGCTGTAGATGACATGGCAGGCTATGGGGTGGAGTGGGACGATGACAACAATGACCCAATGGATGACTGACTGGTTGGCTCAGCCCCTAGAGGACCAGGCGACACACGTCTTGGGCAGTTCATAGCTCTCCAATGCACCATGACCCAGCCAACCGACTCGATAGGATGTTGTGACTCCCACAACTACAGCTCGCCCAGCTAGGTCACGGCACACACCTGTCCTGTGGACCTACCCATCAAGTCACGCATAGCATTGGTAGAGGGATGTGGCCACTCGTGGGGTGATACCTCAGAGATACTTACATCCTCCAATACAGACGGTATCTAATGCCTGAAATAGAGATACTTACATGATAGTTTAGAAAAGTCCCACAGAAGAGATGAGCCAAGATACAATTCTCCTATTTTCTTTTAGTATTATCATATCGCACAGCTTGATTACCAATCTAGACCTCTTTCCAGTCTAAGCCTCAAGAGCTAGTCCACATATATGGCATAGAGAGAAGCCAATAAGCATGAAGGGATGTAAATGCCTAAAATTTTGAGAGAGCAACTTGACCATTATTATTGTCATCATTGGGACAGGCTTTCAGAGAATCAAACTGAACTCCATAGAGCTCTAAATTATTATCACACTGAAATCCCTCATGCAATTTCTTTAGAACTATAACAATAAATGGAAATAATTTAGACAACAAAATAGCTATGACATAGTAAAAAGAACACCATTGTTGAGGACTTTACCAGAAGGAACACTTCCTAAAAGTGTGTTGTTTTGGAGGTGTAATATAGCAAGTTGTGGTATCCCGGCAAGCTTAGAAGGGACCGAACCGAAGAGGTGAATGGAGCTCAAGTCCAGTCACATCAACTTCGACAAGTCCCTAAGAGACACGGGTATCGTCTCAGTGAGCTAGTTGGACTAAAGGGCAAGAATAGTGAGCTTCCTGAGCTGACCTAGCTGAGTTGAGATGTTCCCTGAGGGCTGGGTGTTGCCAAGCTGTAAGACTACATAAGCATCACAACTTTTTCAGTCATTTGCTATTTAGTTTCAAGATGTAATCAACTTTGTGGCATGCTAATTTTTAATCCTGAAGTGGACAGAGAAGTAATGGCCATTATGGGCCCTAGAATAGGGGAAAAAGCTGAAGGAATAATTCAAGTACAGAACACCATTGAGAAAGCAATGCTAACACAATGACCCAATTTCTTGATGAGCAAAATCCAAACCTCTTTTGTGTCAGTACAAGGAATGAAAAATAAAACCACCAAAAAGCACATAATAAGAATTAGATTTCAGAGGTAGAATACGCACATCAATATAGTCGTACAAGCATATCTACATAGCCCAAATTGTATTGAGAAAATTCAATCTGTTTGAAATCCTACCGAGTTCGTTGTACCACCATCATGAAGAGTCAATCTAATCCAAATTCCTTTAAGCCATAACTTCGTCTCACTATCTTGGCCACCTCCCCTTATCCAATTTCAGTATTCAAGCATAGGAGCATTGTCGCCATCGTCTTTTTCCTTTGAGCCAACCATCGCATCTCCGCATTGTTGTTCACAACGGTGAGGTCTCAGGATCAATTCCTTGCATCCAAAGTACCACCTCCACTCTCTCGTCCAAACACCCAACACAATTTAGCCAGAGAAATACCGGTTGGTCGCCATGGCCGCAGCCGCTTCTTGTTGCCAGCTAGCCGGTACATATCTAGCCACAAATCCATCACCGCCCGCCTCTGCAGTTCCAGCTTAGGCCCCGTTTGGCACAGCTCTAGCTCCGAAATCTATGCTGGATCTGATATTTATTGACTAAATTAAAGTGATTTAAATATTTTTATTTAATATATAATATAAATGAAATGAGTCATGTAAATGCACTTAACATGCCTGCAACTCTAGATACAGGATTTCCTAAAACTACAGATGACCAGCTCTAGGAAATCTACAGATTTCCTAGCTCTGCCAAACGGGGCCTCTTCCTGCGTGTTGTCTCATGCAATTTAGGGTTTACAATGTGTTAGAATAGGGAGTGCTAAGGGTAATTTTGGGATATAGCTGTAATCATTTTAATTAATTCGTAAAAATCAACTAGGTGGAAAATGACATTAACTAATTCATGGTCGTCAGACGTACAATGCAATATTGTGATCACTGTAGCGTGCTGACCGTATTAATTTGCTCGGGCGAACTTAGGTCGGAGGTGCAGTTGTAATCATGCAAATGGTTACTCAATTTCGCATTGAATGCAATTATTGACTACTATTTCTTAGTTTTGCTTTCTAAATCCGAAGACAACATAAATGTATCAGGTTTTATAAGACACTTTTATCAACCATTACTATTCATTAGGCACTATAATATGCACTTTTATATATTGTAAGACACTTTGTATTTTATTGTATCATAATTATGTAAGTCGCATGACAGTCTGAATGTTGTAGTATCTTTCATTACTCTATCTTTTGTACATAATGGACTACTATTTATCAACAGATTCTGTCAGTCATTTTTATCAATCACTACTATTTATCGGTCGTAGCCAAAAACTATCAGCAGAAACTAATATGAACAGACCAATGCTAATCTAATGCGAGCATCACGCATCAGCCTATAAATGAACGGATGCAAGAACCTGAACGGTAGTACTATGCTTTGTATATCCCAACATACAACGTGCACGCACGTACTACTTGGTAGAGTCGTTTATAGAGATGGAATTGCCGGTTGTCGACGGCGCCCGCCGGGAGACGAGGTGGTGCGCGGTGACCGGTGGGCGGGGCTTCATGGCGCGGCACCTGGTGGCGGCGCTGCTCCGCTCCGGCGAGTGGCACGTGCGGATTACTGACCTCGCCCCCGCCGCCGCTCTCGAACCCGCCGAGAAGGACGGGCTGCTCGGCGCCGCCCTCCGTGACGGCCGCGCCGTCTATGCCTCTGCCGACGTCTGCGACGCAGCCCAACTTACCAAAGGTACCTTATGCATGTCCTAATAGGACACAAGTATCAGCAAACCAAAATCAACACAACTAGCAACTTCATTCAATTTTGAGTTACTAACGTCGTTACTAAGACCTCGAGGGTCGAATACCCACTAAAAACTTCAAAGTTTAAGCAATTGATCACTTGACATTTGTGTACGTAAGCATACAAACTACAGTGACGACTATAGCTCGACAAAAATATAAAAGTTCGCGGGTGCCTACGAGGCCCATGCATTGTACTAGGCATAAAACAAGTTCATTGATATGCCATCACGTGGTAACTTGGACGTACGTGCAAGGAGATACGGGACCAGGCTAGCGCCCACATGTGCCTAGAGATAGCGGTGGGAAACCATAACGGATAATCTGTATTATCCGATATTCGTATAAGAGAAAACACGAATGTGATAAGCAAAATCCATATTTGAAAATAATTTGTATTTGTATTCAAGAATATTCGTATCTGTATTCGAGAATATTCGTATTTAAGACTATTCGATTCGTATTATATTCATGTAATCATTTTTTTGTTTGGACACCAAATCAAATCAACATGTAAAAGATTTTAAAAAAAATTAGACATGCTTCTCAATTTACTGCACCTATCTATAAATTTTTCAAGTTTAAATTTATTCTAGTTAAGAGTAACAAAAAAAGAAAAATTAATAAATGATAAATCAAAAGAAATGGAAAAGGACAAATGCTACTGTTGATAGTAAACTTATCTTTCTTGTTTTCTCAAACACATTTTGAATCTTAGGCTGAAGTTCTAAAATGTGCTAGAACACTACATGTTGCCTGATGCCCCCTCTTTGATGATGATGGTTTAGATGTCCCTCTTGACTTGCGTCATTGCCATAATTTCAACAACATAAAAGATACGGTCAAGCATGAAGGTGACTGAGCAGTTGCCTAGACAATGGAGGCAACCCGTAGGTACGGACCACGTGACAATGACTAGACAATTAGTTAAGTGTCAATTGCTAACGATCAAGATATTCCCTGTGTCTTAAAATGTAAGTGTTGACTTGATTTTGAGAACTAATTTTCGTAGTAACCAGCAAGAACTTCAATTGTTACCGCAGGATGCCAGTTTCAATTGGTTCGAAGACTAAAACGCAAGTAAAATAGCGTAGTTTAAAAAACTTTTGAGGGTTCAAGAAAAAGATTTGAAGATTAAAAATGGCGCAGAAAATCTTTTGGCTTTATGGAAAACTAAAAACAGCGAGGACTGCTTTGCAATTACCACATTTCGGTTCGGTGAAGTTGACTGGATCGTAGTTACAAAAAAAAACTTGGAGAGTTTTTCTGCAAAATGAAAGTGACTATTTTGTGGTTACCTAATTATAGGGATGTTCTTTTTGGCTTCGACTTATGGCTGCGATTTATGGTTTTATGCTTGTTCATGAGAGAGTACGGAGTAATATAAATAAAATCATTACAGTGTGTAGTATATCCAACTTATAGACCTCGTCTTAAAAAGATACACTGTTTGAAAGCTAATTATTGTACAAAAGCCGAAAAACAGCTTTTAAAATCTGAAAAGTAGAGGCCCATATATAGAAGTGTTTTACACAAAACGCATCTGCATTACAGAGTAATTAGAACAGTGCCAAGATAGTTTCGGAGACATTTGCCGGTTTAAGATGGATGTTGCTCTACACAAATAGAAAAGAAATATTTTGGTTTTTAAAAATATTATGCCGTTATTAACGTTATACCCTTCTGAAATACTAGCACTACCAATCAACGTTTAATATGGGTATTTGATGGAAAAGGTTGACAAGAATTTTTCCCTTATCTTTTAGTAAAAGAGTTTATAGGACCGAGAATAGTGATTAGAGGGGTGAATGAAAGCCACTATCAAATGTCTTTTCAAAATCTTTTTACAAAGTGAAATCAAAGCTTTTCACTCTAATATCTATATGAATATATAGAAATCAGAGACTAAGCATTCACAAGGAAAGCTTTAAGAAAAACAGAGCTAAATGAGTCTAGATATGGTCGGGCAGTCGACCATAGTGCAAATGATGGTCTGACCTCTCCTCCCGGCTGTCTGACCAGCCTTAGACAGTTTTACCTCTTACATGGGCAGTCCGACCTCTCGACAAAATCAGCACAACAACGAGAGAGAAAAACTTGTACAACTTTTGAACTGTAGCTCCAAATCACTTAAAAATTGGCACGCACATTTTCTAGGATGTCAGGAATCTATTCCAATTAAAGATCAAGAAGAGCTTGAATCACGACATGCTCGTGGGTAAAGGATGGTCAATATGACTTTGAATCTACTTCCACACATCCTGACAAGCCTAACAATAGCAAGAACCCAGGCTAAAAACCCTGAAGATCAAAGTCCCAAAATCACCATTTCTTTAAGCAAACCAGGGCAATCATAAGAACCTGCTATAGAAGGTGCCTAGATGGATGGGATCTGGTCTCCAAAAGATATTTTCATCACTTATATGTCCTTAGCCAAGGCAAAATCAAGAGGGCAGAATGAAGCACAAAAAACTAAGCAAAATCAAAATTTCAACACTTGAACAAAGAGGGAAAAGACTTAGATGAATTTCAGATATCTATTTATACTTAGAGATGAATGTTTATAGCAACTCCCTAGCCAACCATAAAGCCTAAGGATGGTAAATAGTACAAAATAAAGAGCCACAACTCATCTCTCAAATGTTATCTCCAAGTACCCTAACCTCCTCAACTTAGCTTCCAAGACTCTAACTCTCTCAACTCACCTCCTTATGTAGTGGAGGCTTACAATAAATTATAACTAGCATCTCCAATTTGTTTCATCCATTTACACGGGTTAACCCATTAACCCAACATCATACTGGGTTTTACACTCACACACGCTTCTCAACGAGCACACAACCATTAACCTATTAGTGAATCTACACATGATCCACTTAATATTTTTATCATATCCTTAACATAAACCACATCTCTTGCATCTCCTCATGCTGTGGTTTGATCAAGTCTTAACTTTTCGGTTTGGAGCAAAAATACCGTTTTGACCCAAAACCACCTTCCACGAGCTTCACGCTTCCTTTCCCTTGAAATAGCCCCATACTTCAACTTCAACCCTATGTGGCCCTAATGACTTTCTGTCAAGCCCCTTAAGTATCCGGATCTCATCGAACTATCCTCGCTTGTAAATAGGCCCAATCACTTGGCGTGCCATATGCCTATCTATGCTCCATGACGGTACTCGGCTTCCCTGACCATTTTGGACCTCAGCCCCTCCTTGAGCTTAGCCCCAATCCACCTTGGCATTGCTCGTCATATCCACAATTGGTAGCTCCTGCTTCAGTTCCTTGTCTTCCTAGTTTGTAACCACTCTGCTAGCCCTAGTCATCTTTCGGTGGGACCTTGATCACTCCAGACCTCAGCTCCTCTAACTTAGCCCCAATCACTTCTGCCTCACAATGACCTAGCTTTGGAGTTCTACAACAAACAACAACAAGAAAAGCATCATGTAGTGCTGCACAATACACAAAATCATCAATTCACACAATTGATGAGCCATGAACACTTACCTTCACCTCAAAGTATCTTCTTATACTTTAACACACAACTCATAGTGCTCAATGACTAATAATCACGTCTTCACAAATTCGGACTCCTCCTAATAGTCTCTACCTACATTGGTCTTATCACTTGACACACTACATACACCAACTTATCTCTTCATGATTCTTGTCTTCTCTATGTGTTTTGCTTGAGCCACATAGTCTCACTCGGACTTACATGACTGCTCGGGCCTCAACTCCCCCATGTAAACCCGGTTTATCGCTAACGTCCTCGAAACCACCTGGATATCCAAAGACCAAGCAACTGTGTTGAGGACAATTTCCATATAATTGACTCATATTAGTCAAAGCAATGCATCATACAATACACCACACAAATCACCAGCACCCATGCTATGCACACACTCTACCATGCTCATACACTGATTCTAACCCTAGTACCAAACCCCAAACCAAAATGCATAATTTCAGCACCATTCTGCCAAAAGCCGGTCTAACCACCATTCTTGGTCAGTCATACCACTGGCGCCAGTCTGATTGTTGGCACCATGCCGGTTAGATCGTTTAAGGGCACCTGAAAAATACCCTCTCTGGAATTTCAATTAAACTCTATCTAGTTTCAGCTCATAACACCAAATTAAGTGACATCTAGTGCAAAGACATCATCAAACACAACAACATAAGTGTTTGGTGTCTATTTTCCAAAAGGAATATGGCCAATCTGACCGTTCTATAGCCGTTGATCAAATTATTGTTGCTAGGCTCGTTAGACCAGTTAAAACCTAACAACAACTCTAAAAATTGCAAACTCCCAAAATTAAAATCAAACTTCGACAACATTTGCATAACAAAGTCAAATACTCATCATACATCATGAGGTAACCTCCACATTGTCTCACATAATTGTTCAACTACATGATCCAGAAAGAAGAGTAAAGTGCATCATGTTTGTGAACTTTTGTTGGTGTGTCACTCGGATCACTCAACTTGAGAATTGCATATTTAGGCCCCTAAACTTGTAGAAGTATGTCATAGAGGTCCAGTACCATACTTAATTTGTAGCTAATGATCATGTGACACTTCAACCCTATTTAAGCCAAAATTTGACCATGCAAGTGGTAACTAAGATCAATCAGAAGCTTGCAAAAGTTGTCTGATGATATGTGAAAACTTCCTTTAAATCAAAAAATATCAGTTCTCCATTGATTTCAAATGGTAATCACATTGCCAAATGTTGATATAGATTGAGTTAAGGTGTCATGTTTCTAATTACCAATAAAGTATTATTTGGTCCTTTATTGACCCATTTATACAAGTTTAGGCACACAAATGAGCAATTCTCAAGTTCAAGGACACAAAGTGACATACTGTCACAAGGTTAAGAACCTGTGATGAACTTTAATAAATAAATAATGGAATAGTGTATAACCAGTTGTTTGCAAGCTATTTTTTTAGTTGACTGCTCTCTGGATAATCTAATCAGCTCAAGATTATGGTAAATTTTTCTTGTCCATTTTTTGAAATAATCGACACAGGGCAAAATGATGGAATTTTGGAAATTTTGAATATTGTATGGATAGTTGGAACCAATGTACTATATAGTATTCATAGCGCCCACAGTATTGTCCGTAATTGCGTAGTGAATTATAAATGCTACTGATATGAAGTAGGGGTCAGAAATAGTGGCTTAGAACTTAGCAGCCTCAATAGCAGTTTGACAAGCGCTATAGTGGCCACTATGTAGCCGATTTAGCAGCCCACTACTGCCGTGTCATTCCCGTGCAAAGTGAAATCCTAAATTAGTAACGGTCACCACACTCCATACTCATTCACCTCAGCCATCATGTCCTAATCTTCTAAGGCTAATGGTGCTCGCCATCGACCATAGTCACTGCACGACTGCACCTCATGTTCCTTCTCTGCTAATGGCTTGCTCGTAGCTTGAGCAAAATATAGCCACCACCAGTGAGCACCTAAAACTAATAGCCACGCTTGCATGTTGCAAGTTGTGTCTAGTTTGGCATTTTTTAACATTTGAAGTCTGAACTAATGCTAAAATTGAGTCTAAACTTCTGGTGTCATATTGTTGCTTGATTGCTCTAACATTGATCTTATGTAAGATTTAATTCCAGCTAATTTATCATGCATGTACTACTTATGCCTAAGTTTCTAATTAACTTGGCTATTGGATGATGTACTTACTTTTTACAGTAGTAGAAAGTCATGAGATATACATGGTTAATTAAAGAATCATGAGTGTCTTCAAATTCACTATAGGAATATATTGTCTGCTATCCACTATGCCGACATCAATCCGTTACGACCCTGCTATCTGCTATTTAGTACCTTAGTTGGAAAAAAGCTACAACTTTCAAGAGTTGCATTGGTACTCTTAGCTAATTGGTCTCTTCCAGAATAATTACAAAAGGAAGGAAAAAACAAATGTACTATTCCCACCCATGCAAGTCGTTTTCCACGATCACTTAAAAACAACAAGCCAAGGGTGAGTCCATAGACTCAACAAGTACATAATAAAATAGTAAATATCAACATATATGTATTACCATCTTACTTAACAATTCATTAACTCATTCTTAACATTGAGGCAATATAGATGATCATAAGCATGACATACACACATCCTTCTATATCATTCACATTAACCATGTAACCATAACATTAAGCATTTATGAATATCCTTCACTTCTATTGATGCCGTGCAATGCAATGCTCATACATATGTCTCAGCTTCTCTTTAGCATATACCGGTATAGCGGAATGTTACACCCGTCGGTGTCCACTCAAGCCTACTGTCTTTCATGTGGGGTTCTCAAGCCCATCCTTTTTCACATGGGGACCTCATCTCCACTCTCGTGGAGTGCCTAGCAAATTAGATTTTACTCTACCCACACCCATGGGTTGCCACACATATCACCTTTTTTTTATTATGAATGCTCATTATGTAAATGCAATGATTCTTTCAATCATTAATCATTTATCATCATCACCATTTAATCCATAATCATATGAGCATTATAGAAAGCAAGTGTAAATATGTAAATAAGCATGTTAGGTACTGTCGTGGCTACGGACCAGACAGGAAGAGAGTATGGTAGTAGAGAGTTAGGTGAGTAATGGCTTAGGGTTTCTCCCCATGGCCTGTGTTATATATATACATCCACATGGTGAGCGCTTTTACAATTATACCCTTACACGTGAGTATTCCCCTCAGGGGCATTCATGTCATTACACATGTCCCATTCTGGGCCTTACATCCTTCTAACAGGCCTACTGGGCTTAGGTGGGGGCCACCCCTACAACAGGAGCCTCTCATGGTGAAGGGCTTCACGGGCCGAAGCCATGCTGCTGAGCCCTTTGGCCCCCTCCGTCCCATCGGCCTGTGACCCTCGATGACCTGGATACACTTTCGTTCGTGTTTATGGTGCGAGGGCCGTGTCTTCCGCTCCCGGAGCTGCGCGGCCTCGAGGTCGAAGACACCGGGCAGGCCGAAGGCCTCGACGGGGCCGAGGTCAGGGCGTGACATGCTTCACGCTCCGGATGTTTGTGGGTGCGAGGTAAAGCTTGGGCGGCTGCCCCGGGCAACCGAGTCTCGGGGGGTGCTCCGCGTGATGTAGCGCCAGCGCGGAGAGGTGACTGCGTGGCCTGGGAGTGCGCTTTAATGACGCATGGAATCGCGCTGGCCCTTGTCAGGGGCAGGCTGTCGTGGCTGCTCTATCTGCTCTGCGCTGGGTGGGGGTACGCGGCAGGCTGTGATTGGAGCGTCGTGGGCTGCCAGTGGTTATGCGACCACGGCCATTCGCCTCTTCCCCAGAGAAAGTGGCCGCGCAGCAGGAATGTATCGGCGCATTACGCGCTGATCGCCCACCTACCACCGCCTGCCGCGGTTGTCAGCGGTTGCACTGCCCGATCGTGGGTAGCCGAACCGCTGTAATTCTGTCGTTCGATCTTCTGCTTTCGGGGGAGACGGGGGACTTTATAAGTTGTCACTGTGGGCATGCAAATGCTCCCCTTGGCTGCCTGCTTGCTTATGCTTGCGCGTTCCTTTCTGTTTTCTTGCGCATCCTGCTGCTACTTTCACATCCATTCCTGCTCGTCGCCGTAGTGGGGAGAGAGGAATGGCTGCGCGCGACGACCTCCCAGCTGACAGGGGTGACGCCCTTAACGATCCTGCGTGCCGTCTTAGCGAGAGCGCCTCGTCGAGCCAGCACAGCCTGACGCCACCACCGGCGGAGTATTGCCTGGTTCTGCGCGACAAAAAACAAACCAACCATCGTTGGGATGCCATGAAGAAGTCAAAGGGCCGCTGCTCCCGTGTGCTGGGGCGGAGTCGCGTCACGGAGGAGACTCTCCAAACTCTCCTTCGGGAGAAGAAGCTGGAGGACCGTGTCGGGGCTCGTTTGCCCGGGCCTGACGAAACGGAGCTGAACCCGGGAGAATCGGAGGCGATCGTTTTCGTGGCGTTCTTCGATGCCGGGCTCCGAATCCCGGCGACATTCTTTGTTCGTGAAGTGCTGCGAGTCTATGGGTTGGAGCTAGCGCAGCTGACTCCGGCCGCGATCGTTCGGCTAGCCATCTTTACTTGGGCGATGCGGACGGAAGGTACCCGTCCCAGCGCCAAGTTGTTCGCCATCCTGCATGACGCACGGTGCCAACCGAAGAAGATGAAAGGGGAGGCGTACTCGAACTTCGGCAGCGTGGACTTCGTGCTGAGGACGGATTGCTCGCACTTGTTTCCCGCGCTGGCTACACGGGGAAAGTGGGAGTCTGGCTGGACACGGTGGTGGTTCTATCATATTGTGACGAGCACGAGCGGCCTTCGAAGCCGGGGAGAGCCGACATCATTCAACCAATGTCTGGATGTGACGCCTCGGTCCAGCGATGAACAACAAGCGCGGAGACTTGCTGGCATCGCCCTCCGGTTCAACATGCGTGACCTCGCCGAGGAGTTCACCATGTACGGGATATCTCCGCTTTCTTGCAACTGGAAGTACGAGCGGCGGGGGCCCGACCGGAAGGACGGCATCCACTCGGGGGTGTCTTCGCTCCATAAGCCCTCCGCACCCTATAAGTATCCCTGCCATAGGCCACGTACCACCTGGGTGGTCGCAAACCCTTAGGTATGATATTCCGCTTTTGCGTGCAGTGCGCCGGTTAGAAGATGCGGAGCGCGTGGTGGTTGCGGTTCTTGGGCCGTACACGGCGAAAGAGCACAAGGCCCGTGAATCCGCAACTTCCTTGGCAAAGCAAGGGCGGATTAACCGGGTATGCGAGGTTCTGCGAATTCCCGTTCCGGAACGCCCAGTGCCTGTGGAATCGCCGAGCGGCGCGACGGCAGTGGCGCCGTCCTCTCGATGCGAGGTCCAATCGGAGACCATTGCCTTCAGCTCACTGGACGTGCCGCCGGTCGAGAACATGGAGATGGGGGGCGAGACGGGCGCTGGGCTCGGACCAACCGGTTCGGAGAGGCACACAACCCCCGGCGAGGCCTTACACGGTGGCGAGGCGACGGGCCCGAGCCTCGTCGTTTTTGTAGATGATGCCTCGTCGCCTCCAGTGGCAACCGCGGCGTTGTCGCTGACGACAGCTTCCGCAGCTGCCAAGGTAACCACAGAGGCGTCACCTGCAACTCCGAAGGCGAAACGCCCTCGGGTGCAGTCACCACTATCTTCGAGGGGCCGGTTCAGCGTGGGGCAGGCCCAGTGACTGAGGTCCTGACACGTAGCGGGGATGTTACTGAGGCCGAGAGGGTTGTCGGTCCTCAAGCCAGCGAGGTGATCCTAACCCCGGTAGAGGCCGAGTGAAGTACCGCGGTAGAGGGTACTGGAGGTAGGTGTGGTTCGTTTTCCTCCCGTGACTTCGCGAAACTCTCTCCGATTTGCTCGCTTATTCCATCGACATCAGACGAGACAAGGTCTCCCAGACGAGGACGAGAATCAAGCAACAGGGGTGCCCGCAATGTCTCTGGCCTAATTGAGCAGGGGACTGTGTGCGCCCCAACTATTGCCGAAGGCGCTGGGGCGGGTGCTCTAGGGCTTGGCGTCTCCGACTTCGTCCCTCGGTGGGAGACACTTCGCGCCTTGAGCGAGGTGGCGGAGTACGCTAGCGGCCACCTAGATCGGCAGGCACTGCAGTCCTGCGGGGGCGACCTTTTGGCACTCGCGTTGGGTGCCTTGGAGATGAGGGTAACGAGCTCTGCTCTTGCTACATGTCCCTTGCTTATCTGATGGGTAACCTTTGTTCTTGCGCCCGTGTAGACGCTTGCGATCAGCAGAGCCCTCGAGGAGACTCGCACGCGCGAACGGAGGGCGCTAAAGGACCAGCAGCGTGCCGCTGACGACGCCCACGCCGCAAAGGACAAGCGCATTCGGGTGCTGATGGCGGAACGGGACGAGGCTATCTCCGACACGTAGTTGGTAGGCGCAAATGCGAAGGGCGCGGCACTAGCCACACAACGCGCGATGGAGGAGGCTCAGCGCGCCGCGACGGAGGAGTGGACCGCCCTTCTACAGCGAATCTCCACGCTAGAAGCAAAGAAGGAGCAGCTTACTGCCTCCCTTGCAGGGAAGGCCTTATCCTGGAACAACGCGTCTGCCTCCGCGTGGGGGGCGATGGAGTCTTTGGAGCAGGCCCTCCGAGGGCTTTCCGTGCACGTGGAGGACGCCACTCATAGCCGTCAAGACCTGATGGAGATGCTTGGGAGAATCGAGGAGGGCTCGAGCGTCACCCTTCGCGGCGCCAAGGCCTTCGGCGCCCACTGCGGCTACATGAGTGCTGGCCTTGCCCTTGCCTTGCTGCACGCTAGTGGGTGTGAGCATGTCAATGAGCTGGCGAACCCCCAGCTTGACTTGCCCATCCAGCCCGGGATGATATCTGACGCAGTTCGCGCTACCCAACCCGTCCATCCGAAACTTCCACAATCGGATTTGGAACTACATCAAGGAGGGTGCCGCCACGGTTGCTTTGCGGCGGACACTGCACGACGAAGGCGGTGCGAGTGCTCGTCGCGGTGAAGATGGCGCGGACTCGTAGGAATAACGCCGGATTTGGGTGCGCAACGCGCCATGTGTGTGTGCTACTGTAATGCAACTCCTATCTTATACGAGCTAAGCGACAATTCTCCTGTCCTCTTTTCGTTATGTAATATGCTGTGAGCTTGGATGTCATGTGGAGTGCGGGTCCTCAGACTTGGCTTCATCCCTTGTGCTGATAGTAGCGAGCAGACCTGCGAACGCCTTGTGCCGCGGACCCGGGCTTCGGAAGTAGTCGCGCGAGCGCTCCGTCTCCTTCCTTCCGAAGGGGCGGCAGTGGAGATGGCGCCTAGTCGAAGTAGACGCGCGAGCGCTCCGTCCCCTACCCTTCGAAGCGGTGGCAGCGGAGCTGGCGCCTAGTCGAAGTAGACGCGCGAGCGCTCCGTCCCCTACCCTTCGAAGTGGTGGCAGCGGAGCTGGCGCCTAGTGGAAGTAGACGCGCGAGCGCTCCGTCCCCTACCCTTCGAAGTGGTGGCAGCGGAGCTGGCGCCTAGTCGAAGCAGATGCACGAGCGCTCCGTCCCCTACCCTTCGAAGTGGTGGCAGCAGAGCTGGCGCCTGGTCGAATTAGACATGCGAGCGCTCCGTCCCCTACCCTTCGAAGTGGTGGCAGCGGAGCTGGCGCCTGGTTGAAATAGACGCGCGAGCGCTCCGTCCCCTACCCTTCGAAGTGGTGGCAGCGGAGCTGGCGCCTCGTGAAAGTAGACGCGCGAGCGCTCCGTCCCCTTCCCATCGAAGTGGTGGCAGAGGAGCCGGCATCTAGTCGAACTAGACGCGCGAGCGCTCCGTCCCCTACCCTTCGAACTGGTGGCAGCAGAGCTGGCGCCTAGGCGAAGTAGACGCGCGAGCGCTCCGTCTCCTACCCTTCGAAGTGGTGGCAGTGGAGCTGGCGCTTGGTTGAAGTAGACGCGCAAGCGCTCCGTCCCCTACCCTTCGAAGTGGTGGCAGCGGAGCTGGCGCCTAGTGGAAGTAGACGCGCGAGCGCTCTGTCCCCTACCCTTCGAAGTGGTGGCAGCGGAGCTGGCGCCTGGTTGTAGTAGACGTGCGAGCGCTCCGTCCCTACCCTTCGAAGTGGTGGCAGCGGAGCTGGCGCCTCGTGGAAGTAGACGCGCGAGCGCTCCATCCCCTACCCTTCGAAGTGGTGGCAGCGGAGCTGGCGCCCTTTGGAAGTAGACGCGCGAGCGCTCCGTCCCCTACCCTTCGAAGTGGTGGCAGCGGAGCTGGCGCCTGGTTAAAGTAGACGCGCGAGCGCTCCGTCCTCTACCCTTCGAAGTGGTGACAACGGAGCTGGCGCCTCGTGGAAGTAGACGCGCGAGCGCTCCATCTCCTACCCTTCGAAGTGGTGGCAGCGGAGCTGGCGCCTCGTGGAAGTAGACGCGCGAGCGCTCCGTCTCCTACGCTTCGAAGTGGTGGCAGCGGAGCTGGCGCCTGGTTGAAGTAGACGCGCGAGCGCTCCGTCCCCTACCCTTCGAAGTGGTGGCAGCGGAGCTAGCGCCTTAGTCGAAGTAGACGCGCGAGCGCTCCGTCCCCTACCCTTCAAGTGGTGGGAGCGGAGCTGGCGCCTTAGGCGAACTAGGTGCGCGAGCGCTCCGTCCCCTACCCTTCGAAGTGGTGGCAGCGGAGCTGGCGCCTTAGTCGAAGTAGACGCGCGAGTGCTCTGTCCCCTACCCTTCGAAGTGGTGGCAGCAGAGCTGGCGACATAGGTGAACTTGGCGCGCGAGCACTCCGTCCCCTACCCTTCGAAGTGGTGGCAGCGGAGCTGGCGCCTTAGTCGAAGTAGACGCGCGAGTGCTCCGTCCCCTACCCTTCGAAGTGGTCGCAGCAGAGCTGGCGCCTTAGGCGAACTAGGTGCGCGAGGACTTCGTCCCCTACCCTTCGAAGTGGTGGCAGCAGAGCTGGCACCCTAGTCAAGGTAGACGCGCGAGCGCTCCGTCCCCTAGGATTGCGCAAGGACAACCTCTGGTCCCTCTCGCCCGTAGCTGCGCTCGCGTGGGAGCTAGCCTCGGGTGCGTCACCTTGGTACTTCGCGGGATGCGCATGGGAGTGGGCCCTCGCGGTGCGCTTTGCACTCCGTAAAGTACGCTAGGATGGCCTCCGCATCTCTTTTATACTCCACGCCTTATTTATACTCCGGAGAGTATGCACAGGAGCAACGTCCATGCGTGCGTGGGGTTCGCGTCTTGTGTATACTCTGTAGAGTGCGCTGGGATAGCATCCGCGTCTTTTTTGTACTCCGGAGAGTGCGCGGGATCGACATCCATGTCTTATTTATACTCTGAAGAGTGCGCGGGATCGACATCCACGTCTTATTTATACTCTGAAGAGTACGCACAGGGGCAACGCCCATGCGTGCGCAGGGTTCGCGTCTTGTTTATACTCCGTAGAGTGCGCATAGATAGCATCCACGTCCTTTTTATACTCCGTAGAGTGCGCAGGGATAGCATCCGCGTCTTTTTTATACTCCGGAGAGTGCGTGCGGAGGCAGACCTCAACGCTACGTCTTATCTAGAGTCCGTGGACTGCGCGCGGAGGCAAGCCTCTGCGCGTTGCGGGCGGTGAAGTGCATGCGGAGGCGGACCTCGACGCTACGTCTTATTTATACTCCGTAGAGTGCGTGCGGAGGCAGACCTCAACGCTACGTCTTGTTTAGAGTCCGTGGACTGCGCGCGGAGGCAAGCCTCTGCGCGTTGCGAGCGGTGAGATGCGTGCGGAGGCGGACCTGAACGCTACGTCTTATTTAGAGTCCGTGGACTGCGCGCGGAGACAAGCCTCTGCGCGTTGCGGGCGGTGAGGTGCGTGCGGAGGCGGACCTCGACGCTACGCCTTATTTATACTCCGTAGAATACGTGCGGAGGCGTCCCTCCGCTCGTATTTATTTATACTCATACCCGTGTCTTTGACAGAGAGTGCGCGCGTGGATGCGTGTCTTTGTTTATACTCATACCCGTGTCTTTGATAGAGAGTGCGCGCGCGAACGCGTGTCTTTGTTTGTACTCATACCCGTGTCTTTGACGGAGAGTGCGCGCGTGAACGCGTGTCTTTGTTGAAATTTGTGCAAACGGTGAACTTTATTAAATTCCCGTTTGCACGGGTGAGCAGTTACAAAAAAGGGGAGATATCGACCACTAACCACTATTAGGACGGGGGCGACCGCTGACGAGCCGCTGCTGCTGGGACAACTTTGTGCACGAGGAGTGCGAGACGCTCTCCGGGGGCGCCCGGGGGCTCCGCATCTGCACACCCGACCTAGGTGCCTTGGCGAGCCGCGTGGCATGGAGCCCTGGCGCCCAGCTCTATGCGCCGAGCCATGTCCTGGTCGCCATGGACGATGATGATGGCCCGCGGTCCGGGAAGCTTCATGCACAGGAAGCCGTGGTGCGGAACTGCCCCGAGAGTGTTTAGGAGCGGCCGCCCCAATATGGCGTTGTAAGGGTATACAATGTCGACCACGTCGAAGATGGCGTCTTCACTCCTCACGTTGTCGTTTTGGCTGAAGGAGACTTAGAGGCATATCTGGCCCAAAGCACGCAAAAGTTGCCCTCCAAAGCCTTGCAACGGGATGCCTGAAGGGCCCAACCGACTCCGAGGTATCCCTATCTGGTCGAAGGCCGCGACGAACAGGATGTTCGCGGAGCTTCCTCCATCGACCAGGACGCGCCTGACCTCACATCCTGCTACGAGGACCCGGACGACCAGAGGGTCTTGGTGGGGGAACTCCACGCCTTCAGCGTCAGCGGGCGTGAATGTGACTTCGTGTTGTGCCCACTCCGGCGGCGCCAGCGCTGGGTATGCCGCGACGTGGTGCAGCCTCCTCGCGTAGGCCTTCCGTTGCCGCGCCGAGGCGAACTCCAATGAGGAGCCTCCGGAAATGACGTTTATGACCCTGCGCTGGGCTCCTTCCGGGGCTTGTAACTGCAGGAGGCCCTCCCGAGGTTGCTGCACATGGGCCTGAATTCGCAGGAGGCCTCTCTTGGGGCTGCATTCCTTGGTCCTGGGGGTGTTGGATGTGGGCCACGATGGGCGCGCGTGCCTCCGGGTTTTTGTCCCTGGCGACGCTCTGCTGGAGCGCTGCGATAGTGGTGCAAGGGCGCGTGTTATGGTTGCCTCGGCCATGGATTTCGCACCACTGCCCGTGGTGCTGGTCGCTGTACTCTTTGCGGGTTCTGTCGTCGCGACCCCGCCCACGCCCCCGTCCTCGGCCCCGGCGCCCTCTGCCTCCGCGACCTACGGAGGCGTTATCCTCGGAGCCGCCTTCGATGTCAAAGATGTAACGAGGTTTCCTGGACTTGCATTGGTCGTGCTTGGGCCTATCGCCTGACAAGTCATTGTGTTGGGAATCTTTGCATTCGGAGGCGCCCTTCGGCTGCTCCTGCTTGCATTTGCCTTTCGAGGAGCTCTGCTTCGGCGAGCCTTCGCTCTTTGCCGAGCCTTCCGCCTTGTTGGTGTCAGAGTCGTCACCGTGTCACCGCCGTGTGTCCTCTTCCGCTCTGGCGTACTCTTCCATCTTGTCGAAGAGCTTCGCGACCGTCTTAATGGGCTTGCGCGCGTTGTACTCGGCCATCGGTCCCGGTTGGAGGCCTTGTATGGCTGTGTTGATGACGGTTGTTTTGTTGACATCCTTGACCTGGCAACGTACTTTCGCGAAGCACTTGAAGTAATCCCAGAGCCTCTCCTCAGGTTTTTGCTTGACTGCGAAGAGCTGGTCCGCATCGACACGCTCAACGTAGTTTCCCTAAAAGTTGTTGTAGAGTCGATCGCGGATCTGTTCCCACGCGTAGATGGACTGTGGTTCAATGGTGAAGAACCAGGACAGCGCCACCCCTTGTAGCGCGAGAGGGAGTCCTTTTGCCTTCGTGGTGTCGTCTCCGCCAACAGCTTCGATAGCGGTCTCATACACGCGCACGAATTCTTGCGGGTCGGAGTTGCCCTTGTACGCCTCGATAACGCTCGGGAACTTGAAGTCCTCAGGCCATGCCGCCTGCTGTAGGCCCGCGGAGAGCAGGGACTCCGGGTCTACGCGCCGTAATGGGACGCGACTAGACGTAGGGGCGTCGTGGCTGTCCGCCCTCTCCGGAGCCGGTTCCGATGCCACCGCCGGGGGGGCGTGTTGGCTCCGAGCCTCTTGCATGTCTCGCACAGCTCTGCGGAGATCGGTCAGCTCCCGCTGAAACACGCTGAGGGCCACCAGCAGGGCAATCTCCACCGCGGATGTGGCTGGGGCCGTCGGCGCGCCCGGTGGTACGACCGGCACAGCGGTGATCACAGCCTGCACACCGAGGCTGCCCGCCGTGGTGTCAGCGTCGTCGCCGGGACCGTTCACCGCTTCTACACCGAGTGGGAAAGCGGACGCACTTGCGTTGCCATCGCCGGGGTTGGTCGTCGGAGCGGTGTTGGCGGGGTCTGGCGGCGCGGCGACGTTGGCGGGATCGGGCGTTGTGTCGCTGGTGGCGGGGTTGTTCGTCGCGGCGGTGGCGGGGTTGGGCGTCGTGTCGTGAACTTCGGTGTTCACGGTCGTCACGCCTACACCGCCACCCGTACCTGCAGCTGCTAAAGCCGAAGCCCTGGTGTTGACGCGAGATTTCGCCGCTTCCGCCTTCTTCTTTGCTGCCGATGGTGAAGCTTTCTTTGGTGCCATCCTCCTTCGGATCTGGAAGCTTGCTCTTGTCCACCCCACGGACGGCGCCAACTGTTGTGGTTACGGACCAGACAGGAAGAGAGTATGGTAGTGGAGAGTTAGGTGAGTAATGGCTTAGGGTTTCTCCCCATGGCCTGTGTTATATATATACATCCACATGGTGAGCGCTTTTACAATTATACCCTTACACGTGAGTATTCCCCTCAGGGGCACTCATGTCATTACACATGTCCCATTCTGGGCCTTACATCCTTCTAACAGGCCTACTGGGCTTAGGTGGGGGCCACCCCTACAACAGGTACTTTATTAAAATAAAGCAAGAAGAGCAAATAATATGTGTTGCTATTCTACCATGCTCGTTTTTAGCCCCAAAGATTGCTCAGTTACAAATCAGTACATACAACTACACTTTTTCTTAACTATTTTTCTATAGTACAAAAAGTGGCAAAACATACCACTCTAGGAAATTACAGGAAATTATATAACCGTTCCTAGTTATGACCAAAATTTAATTCGGCCATCCAATATGTTTAATATGCCAAATAACATAACTACTACCATTAACGACAAAATACAGGTAGAACCCTTCCCAGTGCCATGTCTTTCAAACCACTCATCCAAATCTAGTATTATAGACCTCTACTGAAAGATTAAGAAATTATTTACAACTTTCATGTTGTGTAGAAACCCCAATTAATCCACATAATAATTTTTAATCTTGGCTTTACGGTGACACTACCAATTGACGGTGATTTACCAGACAACAGACATACAAAATTCATATAACTCAATCTACCCAACCAAATTATGTGATCAAACACTCTTTAGAAAGATAATAAAATTCTCTAAACTTCTCTAGTTGACCATGCTTCCAAATTATCAACGGAAGGTACCCGCAATTGCCCTACAACTCATTGTCCATGAGCCAATATATTAGTTAGGGTTACGGCGATGTCTAACCCCTACTCTCGCACGAAACCCATCTTACCAGAGGGATAGCAGGAAAACAAAGTTTAGATTGTTACTCCAACGATGGACACCCGAAAACGGTGCGTATGGGAATCCCTTCTCTCTTCCTTTCGTCCTTCCTGCTTCTCCCATTCTTCCTCTGCCTGGTCCCTGGGTTGCCCTTCGTTCGTCTACGCTCCTCTTCTTTCTTTCTTTTCTCTTGCCTCTCACTTGCTCCCTTTTTCCTCACTGGCCTGATTCTGAGTTCCGGCTGGCTTGCTGTGGATGCTAGTGGCATCTCCTAACTAGCAGCGACAGCACCACACGTTAATGCAGCGGCAACACAGAGTACACATGTAGCAGCAACAAGCAGCGAGGCGCTACGGCAGCAGGTAGCAAGGCAGCGCACGCGGCAGCAGAAGCTTGCGATGGAGGCATACAGCAGCGACCAGAGCACAGGGCAGCGGCAAGGGACGACGGCGACGGATGATGCATGCAAGCAGTGGCAGGCATGCCCTCACATGGCAGCAAGTAGTAGGCATTCAAGGGCAGTGGCTAGCAGCAGCGTGAATAGCTAGGGTAGAGGGCAGAGGTGGCTGGGATTTTGGGTGCTGCGCCTCCCCCTCTCATGCTTATATGGCTGGATTCGTTTCAGCTTATTTGTGACATATGCTTGTACTGTTTACAGTAATTAGCTTTTAAACTGTACGTTTTTTTAAGGCGGAATCAATAGAAAAATTATAGTAAAAAATGATTGAGTTTAGCTGTATCGGCCAAAATCGTGTGCGACTATTTCCCTCTGCATACATGTCTCTCACGATCAGTCAGAATTCAAATATTTAAACCATAAGTTATAAACCATCTGTCCAAAAAGAACTCATACATAGTGCAGGCCCAAGGTCGACCCAAGCACGGCACATACGCAAGTCCAAGATGGCGTCGTTTGGCCCAGCCCAAGCCTTCCTCTTTCTTTTTTTTCATCTTTTTTCCCTTTTCCTTGCCTCTTTCTCACTATTTCTATTCAAGTCCATCCCTAAGGAACAGGACATTACATAAAGGCCGAAGTTGACTTTGAGTTTGAGATGCATAGGTGATCGGTTGGGCTTCAGCTTTTAGCTTCCGGCTTATTTTTCACTATTCATAAATTTCGTCTTTTTCTGAACTTTTGGTTTTTTGTTGAGCTTTTTTGCCGGTTCTTTTTTCCCCGTATTTGTTTTATTATATGTAATGGGCTAACATATTTTTTATTTTTTTAAATTTAATTATGTTAAATAAGTCTCTGTCAGCTACAGTGTTTTTTCAACCAGCTACAGTGCTTTTCAGCCATAAACCACCAAAAATAAGCCCTGCCAAAAAATCTTAAAACTTTCATACTTTATTGAGTTAAACGATAGAGTTTACATCCATTTTAATTGCATGCTCGATATAATCAATTGATCTTCTGCTATGCAGCTTTTGAAGGGGTAGATGTTGTTTTCCACACGGCTGCTGCGGACCCTAGCAAGAACAATTTCCAGCTTCATTACAAGGTCAACGTCGAGGGTTAGTGAAATCTTTAACCATGAGCTCTGCCCGGGCAAACTTTCAGCCTAAGATACCGCAAGTCCTGTAATGCTAGCCACCTAAAACGGGAGAATATAGCGAATAAAATATCTGAAGTAGTCATAACTAATCGAAATTCATTTGGATAAAGTTTTTTCAGGGAATTTGGACAAAGTTGTTGTCGTCTAGAAAAAGTACATCATCTGGATTCAATTTACTCACATATATATTTCTGCTTTTTCGTACATGTTACACAGGGACAAAGAATGTCATTGATGCTTGTAAGACATGCAAGGTTAAAACCCTTATATACACCAGTTCGAGTGGCGTTGTATTCGATGGAGTTCAGGGCCTCTTTGGCGTAGATGAATCAATTCCATATCCAGATAAGGTTGCCCTGCATAAATGAATGCATCATTTTTAATTGCTTGCTCAGTTATCAGTTAGTCAGACGTGTAAAACAATTAATCAATAAGGACATTGCCAGCTTTTCTCAATACTACTTCCATTCCAATTTACTTTGTTCTAGCCTTAGGTACAAGTAATACGAAATGATCGATATACCAGTTTTTGACATGCTTGTTCTTACTAATTTAGCATTGGAAAGCACATGATGGCATTAGAAGCAGTTGGCCATCACTTGGTTGGAGAAGGAAGTCCTATTAAACATGTAAGAGCATTTAGGAAATAATGGCCTAGATCAGATGTCTTTGACACGAGATAATCTACTCCTCCAATTGCAAATATATGCGCTCTGAAAAAATTGCAAATATATGTGTTCCCAAAAACCAGTCAAAGATTTTTAGATTTTTCCATCGACAAATAATAGAAAACATATAGTTTGATCATAATATAATCTTCTGTGCATGATTTGTAACAGCTAATAGGATGGTACATAGAATGGACAGACGTTTTACTTTTTGTTCCTAAGTTTTAATCAAAACATATTTATTTCATTCTTAGTTTTAGGGGCTGGCTACGGTACATACAACATTGGGTTAAAAAAGCTTTTGAACTTTCTTGTACCATATTTTCCCCGCCTCCCCACCATTCCAATTGTAGGATAATTAGTGGTTGGTGGGTAAAGTGTGTATCTTTACTATTATAAAAGTGTGAGTTGGTGGTTGATCTATTCTCCCTCTCTTCTCACTCTTTACTTTTGTCTTTGTTCTCGTACCCGCTCCTCACTATTCCAGTTGTAGGATAATTAGCGGTTGGTGGGGACAGTGTGTATAAAGTGTACAAATTACATACATGTGTACTTTTATCTTTGTTCTCATAATATGTGCATCTGTCTAACACACGTTTTGTTAATTTTAGTTTCCGGATGCATATGCACAAAGTAAGGCAGAAGCAGAGAAGCTAGTGATGAAGGCCAACGACGTGAATGAGCTTCTCACTTGTTGTCTACGTCCTGGTAGCATTTTTGGCCCCGGTGACCTAACAGTACAAACTTTAATGTCTTATGGAGGAACAATGGTAAGTACGTAGTAAGCATATATATTTTGTGTTAATATAATTCACATAACTAAATAAATAGTTTCGAAGTATGTTCATGATAACATTGTTCAATAAGTAGTGTAATACATAACATGTATTTTTTTTGTGATGAACATGTTTATTTATAATAATAACAAAATAGTGATAATAGATAATAATGACTATAACTATCTCGGGTCGCAAAAAAGAGACATCTAAGACAGTAACACGGTCTCCTAAACATTGGCCACAAATAGTATTGTAATATATTTGTAAAACTAAAAAATATAATATTATGAAAGTATTTTTCAAGATAAATATATAGTACTAGTTTCATATGGCCGATCTAAACATTTGTAAAAATATTATTGGTCAAAGTGAAAAATGTTTGATTGCATGCATTATACCATGCCACGTTTTTTACCGGAGTTACGTGTAGTCTCTATCTATCTATTTATCTAAGGGTATATCCGGTGCATCCTCAAAACTCTATGCAAATGGTTATAAAAATCAACCAATCAACCACAAAATTTCAAATCAAAATTTGACTATGCGTGGAGAAACAAAAAGAAAATTCTTCTGAAAAGGAAATGAAAAATAAAACGAAAAAGGAAGAACATAAAGTTACTATCCACCGAGTTTTCTGTTTTGTTTGTCTTAATATACATTGAGTTTTGAGTTGTTCTTTTGCGCATTGTTTGATCGTTTCATGACCTATCTACCAATTTTTTGTTCATTGAATTGGGGGCAAGGAAGTTTCCGTCACGTGAGGGAAAGAAGTCGTAACAAAGGCTTCATATTTGCAACATTGCTGTAAGATAATATAGTGTTCTTTGCTAGCAATTTTTTATCGATACCGAAAGTACAAGCTTGTGGCTTGTAATTTATAAATTTTTTGTACAAATAATCTATTTTTTTATTCAAAATTACAGAAATATACTCGCGGAAATATTTTTTACAAAAATAGGCTCAAGTCACCCAATAGGGGCAACTGGAGCCTATCGCCGAACCAGGGGTCGACAGAGTCACTGTCGCCCTATCCTCAGGCGACTGCAGCCAATCGCCACCCCCCCATTGGGCGACTTTTATGCAGTCGCCCCCTCATTGGGCAATTGCACTCAGTCCCCCGTGAATGTTTTAAATTTTGTCAATTTTGTAGTTTTAAACTGGTAAAAAATCTGCTGAAGTTGTAATAAAAGTTTATGTTCATTGTATGTTCTAGGCATGTAAAAATTTTTGGGAAATTATTTTAGAAACGATTGACTATAGAACGATCGGTACATACGATGGTAAATGATATTTTGATGTTACTAAGAATCTTCGTGCGGTTGCCATCATTGAAGTTCACTATTTGTTTGGAGCATGCATCGAGTAGGTAACGAGGAGTACAAGTAAGCACGCACAGTACTAAAAAGTTCACATTGTAAATAACAATGTAAGCAATACATGAAAAAATGGTGTACAATCAAGACTACCCTAAGTCGCCACCGTGGCCTACCCCGTCTCCACGCCTTTGTCCTCCCGTACGGCCCGCTTGGCCGTCCTCCGCTGCAACGGGTTACAATACCCCGACAACGTAAGACGATCAGGAGCGTGTCGCACCCGCCCCTGAGCTGGTGGAGTCAGCTGCACCTCTAGCTGTGTGCCCTCCGGTGCACTGGGGAGGGTACTGCTGGAGAGAACCTCTGGTGCTGTGTCAGAGGTGCAGACCCAGACGCCTGCCTGACCCACTCGGAGAAGTACTGGTCCGGATCGTTCAGGCTAGCGGAGGGGCCGAACCGCTGCTCGGACGGGAAAAGACCTGCAAAAGTAATATCGTTAGTTTCAGATGTAAAGCATAGCGATAAAACGGAGATTGTACAATATGTACCCTCAGTTGGCGCCATCGCGCCTGGAAGAGGGGCGTACGACATCGAGTACACCCCCTATGTGGGTAAGCCAGGGATATACAGAGGACGCGAGAACATCTGCCCTGACGGTGTACGAGGTCGTCCCCAGGCAGATCCTCCAGCCTCGTCCGGGTGAGGTGCTGTAGGACATGCCCACGTAGAACCTCCAGAGTAGTGCCATGCCGGTGGCCGAACCATCCGTGTGTTGGGCATGGGCGTGGAGGCCACTAGTAGCCTCGTACAGGATAGCAGGTGCATGATACGTGTACCCCACTCCTTGAAATGATGGTATACGCTACTGTGCTCCTTGTGGCTCACCTCGGCACCTGCGGTGAGCCTATGCAGCATACTCTGGGCCTCCATGATGATCGAAACACCCACGTCAGCCTGAAGGAAAAGACATAAAATGGTTAATCATCCAAGGTAGCATTGCCATTAGGGAATGTTAGAAAATGTGTGTACCGTACCGCGATGTGCGCGTCCCGCGTGAGGTGCATGGGATACGTGTCTGTCGAAGCGGCGAGGTGTGCGGGGGGCGGGTCCATGACATGTACGAGCCTCGTACGTCTCCGGCCCTGGTACCAGCGTAGATACTCTGGGTACTCCGTGCTGTCGTAGGGGCGGTCCACCTCAACCAGGTCATCAAGCGCACCGTCCCACTACGCAATCCACCCCTGCATCTTCGTCGTCCAGTCCGTGCCACGTTTCACTTCCTTTCTAGAGTGCCTACTTGTACGACCACTTCGTTAGTAATTACCAACGGAATAGTAAGTATGTACAATTTTATAAAATGCGGGCACTCACACGTGCGCAGGAGCGGCACTGTAGGTCCAACTGGTACCAAGACAGCCTAGCATAGACCAAACTACCGCATCACTCGCTGCGGTGAGTAATGCTCCATGAAGATGTCGTAGACGAGCTTCCGGTGCGTCAGCTAGAAAGCCCGGTCTCGCTAGCAGAGTGTCGACAACCCATCGGGAGCACGGTCCATCAGTGTCGCATGTGAGTACGGCTCCCAGCGCACATTGTCGGCCGTGAGGCAGTCGATCTGCTCAACAAAGGGCAGATACACCCGCGTGACCTGCACATGTGCGAACTGCACCTGCAAGGACGAATAGGTGTTACGTACTACCATCATTAGTACAAAAGAAATAACTAATTGACATATGACTTACCCGTCGACGACACCAAAGAGAACCTATCATCGGTCGGTTGACGTCTCCCCTCGGATACATCTCGGGCCCGTACGAACCCATGTCGTCTAGCAAAGGTCATCCAAGACTGAAGCGCTTGAACGACCACAACTGCAGCAGCAGGGGACAGCCCGCGAGCACCAAGTTCACCTTGGTCCTCGAGCACACATCGCACAGGCCGCGGTACATCGCGGGAAGTGCGGTCGATCCCCAGCTGACCTGGGGGACCTCACCGTCCGTGATCGCCCTCACATGAGTGATGAGGCGCACATTCACAGTGTTGTCATGGTTGGTGATGAAGAGCACCCAACCAAACAGCTACAGCAAGTACTCCTCCAAGTGGTGCGAGACCTGGTGATCGTCTGCCTGTGGATCTATTTGCTCTACCTGAATGCAAACAAGATGTTATTAGTATGTAATAGCACAAATAAGAGTTTTGACGACACGATCGATTGTAAAGACCACATACCCGGAACTGTGCGAGCCACCTCAGCAACAGCCCGTGTGTCTGACTCACCGGGAAGATGTAGTAGTCATCCGTGGCACCCGGTGGAAGGACCCACTCGAATCTACTGAGCAGGTCAGCGCGCCACTCGGCCAGGGCCTCTGGTAGGAAGGCAGCGCCTCCCGTGATCAGAAGGCCAAGCACCAGGGACACATCCTGCAGGGTCGGCGTCATTTCCCTGAATAGGAGGTGGAAAGTGTGCGTCTCGGGCCGCCAACGGTCCACCAAAGCCGTCAGTAGGGAACGATCTAACGGGAAGTGTCGTGATCGCTCCACGACGTCGTCCCCACCAACAGCCATGGCGGGTCCATCCTCGTCCGTGGCTGCACCATCCGGGCAAGAGGGAGAAGGCCACCATCCGGGCAGCCTGCAAACAAAGTGAAAGTCAGCACAAAATGTTCTTACGGCAGCACTAAAACGCTGGCAGAGTGCAAACTTGATTGTCCAACGGGGGTCGAGTCTCCAGGCCACATGAGGTGTGCGTGTCCCGGTGGCGGCACATGACGGGAAGCGCGATGCACACGGTCCACATGCTCGTCCAACAGGGGATACCGCTAGTCGGAGTCACGACCATCACGCGCCATACCTGCAATTTGTACATTACGGTGAATGAAATTTCTAAACTACAATTTCGTACGCATGCAGATTTTATATGCATGCTGTTAATTTTGTAAAACTACATGTTTAATAAATTTAGTATAACAAATATTTAACTATTTCTATTTAGATCTACACCTACGGTTGCTTCTTCGTCTCCTCTCCGTTTCTACGCCTGCTAATTTCTTATAATTACGTTAATTAAATTTTCTATACTAAAACTTGTATAATACAAATTTTCTATACAAAAATTTCTATACTAAAAATTGTACTAAAGTCTCTGTACTAAAAATGTTCTATACTAAAAAATGAATACTACAAATTTACTATACTAAAAATTGTACTAAAATTTTCATACTAAATTTTCTACATCTACAATTTTTACTACCACTAACATTTCATACAAAATATACTACAAATTTTCTATACTAAAAATTGTATACTACAAATTTTCTTTACTAAAAATTGTGCTAAAATCTCTGTACTAAAAATGTTCCATACTAAAAAATGTATACTATAAATTTTCTATACTAAAATTTCTATACTAAAAATTGTACTAAATTTTCTACATCTACAATTTTTACTACCACTAACATTTTATACAAAATATACTACAAAGCAATATACTAAAAAAATACCTGGATCTGAAAATCTGACTCTCTCCTCTCCCTCTCCTCTTCCCCTCCTTCTCTTCTTCCCCTCCTTCCTCCTCGTCTCTCCTTTCTCTTCTTTCTCCTCTCCTTTCTTGTCTAATGGCGCCGAACGATCGAAACAAATGAGGAAGCGGCAACGGCAGCCAAGCGTGCTGCCTTTTTAACCCCCCTATCGCCTGGCCGTTGGGCGACTAGAATTGCTGTCGCCCAACTGTACAGCG